>VXBP01000804.1:2210655-2607672 GCA_013400115.1 Rhinopomastus cyanomelas | reverse complement strand
CCCCCCCCCCCCCCCCCAGTGTCATGCCAGTCTAATGATTCTGGGACCTGAGTCATGATTTTGGAATGCTCCATTGACTATTGGAAATTAAGCACTTCAGGTTGAAGTGCTTGTGTAAGTCTTGTCTTGAGTAAGATTAGATTTATACTTGAGCTTAAGTGCTTTACTAAACAAGGGCCCAATTAGGTTAAATATGATTATTTTGTTTCCAGAGACAATCCCCTTTCACAAGTCTGCAGAAACCAGCTCCTGCAAATGCACTCAACCTTAGGAATGAACCCAAATGCCTCTAACAAGACAAATAAAAATAGAGCAATTTATTTTAAAGAGAACCTGGATTTTCATCTTTTCTAATAAAAAAAGGAAACCTGATTAAACTCTTTACACTTGTAAGTGCCCTACTTTCAAATCAGACCTGACACTAAGTAGGTTAGTGGGAGGGGAGCTTTAACAAATTTCCTTTAACAGAACTTGATGTGATCCTCTGACCTGAATTTTCAGACTTAATCTGCTTTAAAGAACATGCTCGAATCTAAACTGACAGTAAAATTCACAAAAGAGCTAAGTTGTTAATTTAAAACAACAACAACACAACAATAACCTTCCCTCCCTAAATAAACAGAAAATCCCCAGCCCAGAACCATACCCAGTCAGCCTGTTCCTGTACTGCTTGTGTGTATGAGTGTTCTTGGGTGCATGCTTTTTTTCCCCTCATTATTTTTAAAGGAAGAAAAGTTGCTATTGAAAGTGTTAAAGAAGCAAACCTGGGGCTAAGCTCAATGCTACTGAAAGGGGCTTTTGATGATCCATCCCCTGAAAAACTACAGTCCTCCCATAAGTCATCAGATATGGTATTGCAAAGGCATTTAAATGTGAGGTCCTGTCAAGTTATGCGAAAGTCCTGTGATGTATGGCCCAAAGGAGTTTATCTTGCTCTGGGAAAAAAAGACCTTGGAACTGACACTTTATATTCCGAAGCCAATAAAAACATCTTAAAATAACGCCCCTTCCCTTCCTCAAAGAGTAACTGACAGTGAGAGAGAGAGCAGAGCTGGGAGAGCAGTGATCAGCAATGATTCAGTTTCTGGGTCTGAGAACTTTGTTGTGGGCAGTGCAACTCTGATGATTTATAATTAACTCCAACATGAAGAAGAAAATGCCAGGCTTTCATAACAGCACTACAAAAATAACCACATTCTCAGTGTTTGCAAAATTGGAAACAAATGTCCCAAGGAAAACAAGAGCTTTTTACAGTCCTATCCATGCTTTGGAGCAAGGAAAATACTGGAATTCAGTCATGACCACAGATGATGAGCCAATATTATTTGTCATGGGAAATTCATCTGGGTAAAACAGGATTGCTTCATTACCCTTGAATCACTCCAACAAATATCTGGATTGAAATCTCCTAAATTAAAAGCAGTTAAGAGCCTTTCTTCTTTTTAGCAGGGAAATGTCGTCATCTTTTGTACCCCAAGGACCTGAAAGTGAAAAGTGAGAAACTTACATGTCTTGTATCCAACTGGTGATCCAGGGTTCCTGAGTCCTGGCTGATATATGAATGATCTTAGATAGTAGTTATGTAAAGACACCTGATGGTTTTGGAGTCTGGGCCCAGAAGATTCTAGCTGATGTGATTTTAAGTAGGGCATATTATTTCAATTTGGCAAGATATTACTTTTAAACATGGGAGTAATCCCAGTACAGCTAGTGGGGCTACTAGGCAGAGATGTGAGTGGCTTGCTGACTCAGGACCTGAATTAGACAAGTAGCAGTGGCGTAAAGGCCCCCAGAGGATAACAGTGAAAATCCTGAACTGGGTCATGAGGAAGTAGTAAAGATGAAAAGTTTCTCCAAGGAGGTTTCATAAGGGAAGCCCCAAACAGATAACTTCTGGCTTCCATTATGTTAGTAGCAGTCTTGTGCTAATAGATGTCTATTCTTAAAAATTAATCTCCGAGGTCTTGGATTTTAGAGAGCCTTCTAATCCTGCATCTGTCTCCATGTTTTAAAAAACCTTCCAATTCTTTAGAGTTAGAGGTTAAAAAAAACCAGCTGATACAATGATGTAAGGCCCAACTTTGTTTTCCCAAATGCTGGTGCCTGTCCATGGTGCACAGAGGAGCAGAGGCTCTCAGAAAGGAACATGCAGCAAAATGTTCTTTTTTAATTCCTTTGTGAATCCTTATTTTAAGCATCTCAAGGTGAGATGTGCCAGGGACAGCTGTATCCTCGAAGGGCTTTACCATTTTTATTGATACATTTAATGCTAAGTGCTACACAGAATGTAGTCATGCTAAGCAGTGATGACAGCCCCTGACCAGTAGCATTTACAGTATAAAACACCTGAATCAATATAAGTCACGGCAGAGCAAATGCAACACTAACCTGACAAAGGAAGACAAAAGGAAGTGTATAATGAAAAACATCCTCTCGATGTGTTTTTTATACTCCAGTGACCCTATAGCTAGCATTTATAACTGCAACTACCTATATAGCTGTCACTCTGTTCCTGATAAGATGTATCCCTGTTTAAGATGACAGTTTCTTTGGAGATACTTGAAAGGAAAGTGCTGTGATTCTCAGTCATTATTATTTTGATACAGACCTAACATTTTTCTCTTTTTCTTTTCCTTCTCTGCTCCAGTTGAACTCCTGTCAAATGCACCCATTGGAAACAATAAGATAAACCACCTCTGTCATTTACTTCCAATGCAGGAAGTCTTAACCATGCTCTCTGTTCATTAGCACCCCTGGCTTTCAGAGCAGCCATCCGCAGAGCTACTGCAGGATTCAGTGACTACAAGCCTGTGAAACCTAATTTTGATTCATGAGCTGAAATCTTTCTAGCACAGCCCTTGTTGAGCTTGAAATCTAGCTGTTTTTCACCTGGGCTTGTGCATGCAGAGTCAATATTTGGCCACATTTGGAAGATTTTGCAACAGATGACAGAAAATAGCTTGAAGGGTACCTTCTTTAAAGTGGCTTTGCAGTGAGGGAGTTAGACAAGATGATTTTTGCTGTTGTTTGAAGGTTGGTCTTAGGCTTCTGCAAAAACATCACTGCTTTTCTCTTTTGTCTAGTACGATTTTGTTATTTTGCTGAATATCTCAGAATCATAGAATGATTTGGGTTGGAAAGGACCTTAAAGATCATCTAGTTCAAACACCCTTGCCCTGGGCAGGAACACCTTCCATTAAAACAGATCGCTCAGCACCCTGTAAAAAGTTCTCCAGCTTTCCTGTAGCCTTCCTTTAGCTACTTTTTACTTTTACAAAAGCAGAAGAACTTTATGTCTGTTTTACTTACTTTGCGAGACATTTGTTTGTGGAAAGTGCGGTAGAATTAGTCTCTGCAAAATGGCCGTTAAACAAAACTGAAGTATTTTTACATATGTAATGGCTTCATCATGGGAAGATATTTCAAAATTCACTTATATAAAAATGGAGTGCTTCACTTTGATAAGAAAAGGACCTTTACTTTCAAGAGGGTCAATATGTTCTTTTCAATATAATTCCTTATTATGGATGAATTAAATTAATAGGAAATACAGTGTGAAAACATTGTTGACCTTTCTGATAGAAAACATTTTTTTTTTGCAGCATAAATGAAGAATGTTTCAACAGAAAGTCACAGCATGTCTGTGAGGCAGGTAGCTATTGTATTTGTTTAATGGAGAGATCATCTGTTATACAAAAAGGTCTTGTGTCAATCCAGTATTGGTGCTAGTCCTCACTAGGTGAAATTGGAGTCGATGAATCACAGAGAAGGAACCAATGTTGGAATCTCTGTAGACAGTCAGCAGCTTTTCCTTCATCATTTCCTTCAAATTTAGACATCAATACTTGGCAAATTCTTGTATCTTGCCCAGATTTTTCTCAAGTACAGTTTTGCACAACGCAATGGCAGCTTCCAGCTCTTCTGTAATAACACATTGATGGGACAGTTTTTCATTGGGAGGAATTTGCTAGCCTGAAGGATATGTTCAGGGGACTCAATACCTCTTCCTTTAGGATGGAAGATCCTTTAGGATTTCATCGTGTCTGGCATAATTCGGGCTGTGGGATACATGACAGCCCACAGACCTGCAAAGTCCTCTCATGTACATGACTCTCAGTCCTGCTCCTGGTGGTGTCACTAGTTTATATCAGTGCTTTTTCTGGTTTGAGCAGCTCCCTCCTGCTGCTCCTTAGGATGCCAGCCCTAAGGTGGGACTTCATGATGGAGAAACATGCCTCTAGGCACTTGTGGGATTTAACTAGGTCTGGACTAGTTGTATTTGGCTGTATAGTGCTAATGTAAGGGGTACTACAAACAAGGGTAACTTCCTGTATGTGTTGCCCATGAATTTAAACCTGTTTTTCTTAGATTAGAATGGTTCAATTTTAATTTCCCTATGCAAAATGAGTTATTCAATTTTAGACCTTAGAGATACTTGTATTGAAGCAACTAAGGAGTAGCTTGGCAGTGAAAGACTATCCCAAGTATGCCAAATGAAGCTGGCCTTTGTTTTGTGCCATTTCCGGACTCTGCAACATTATAATAACAAATCCCAGAACCATATGACAGTAATGCAGAGCATCTTTTTATGATAAACATAAGTAATGATCCCTGTCAAAGAGACACAGGAATGAGTAATACATAGCAATCTCCATTCAAAGGAAAAGAAAGAACAACTGCTGGAAAAAAAAGAAGTGACATTTTCCTAAATCTCTGCGTATCAGTGGCCATAAAGCAATAAAATTCCAGGACAGTGTGAGCTTAGGCACACAGAGTAGTAAATGGGAAAAAATGTTTGGGAAGACAATGTAACATTGTCTCATAATTTACAAACCCCTAATGATTTCCAAAGCTGGTATGTGAGATTTACCCTCCTTTTTTGGCATTCGAATTGACGCAGGGGCTTTTTCTTGCCAGCTAGAACATTCTTTAGGTGTTTTTTTTTTCCTTTGCATGAAGTTTGTTGTTATCCCATGCTTGCTGTTATTCATAAATTAATTTTTGGCATCGCAGCAAGTTCTAGGAAAACCAATAAACCACAAACATACATTCTTTTTGCTTTTTTTATTAAAAACCCCATTCTATTGGAAAAAAAAAAGCAGTAAATGTTTGCTGAGGTACTGGATCTGCAGCATGAATTTGTTTTCAGTTGTTCTTCCTAACTTGTCAAAGAAGTTTCATTGCAGGCTGAAGCAGTAGGGCTTCGTTCGGTACCTCTTCTGTCTGTTCCTCTACAGCAGTTGACAATCTTTATTGGGTCTGTTGGGCAGGACCGGCTCCAGAACATCTCACAGAGTGAGCCTGCAGACTACGTGGAAACACATTTCCAATGATTGGCAAAACTGAGGCAAATCCCAAAACTGTGGCTCAGTTTCTGCTTGGTCCTTCCTATAAGACATGTTCACATGAAAAAATTCACCTCTGAGAAAGTCACGGGGTCCTTAACTATTGAGTAAAGCAAATGCTCATGTTTGCATTTAATTGACGTTTCAGCCCGCCAGACACTTTTACTGCAGAAGCACAAGGGGCTGGTCACCAAGGTGTGTGTTTGTGCTGACATCCTGCCCACTCTCCATGCCAACGTGTGCACAGACTGCTTGAGGAGATATGGTGGTACTTCTTATAGGTACTGCACCTAGCAGGCTGTCATGGGCTGGGTGATAGAAGAAAGCATCATTAACAACCAGGGGAGAGCCTGTCACTTACAGCTCATTCCCCAAGACAAAGGAAAATGTGTGTCTAGTCCATTAGGCAACTGAGATGTGAAAATAGCTCCATTTTTCTTGGTGGGATAATACAGATTTAGAGCCTCATTTCCATTAAAATTACTGGGTTGAAATGTCCACACCAGATCCTTATTATGATTAATCTATATACAGGCAGGTATGTACATATAGGAGCTCCTGCTCATCTATCTGTCTTTTTTGGCAGAGCTGGGTGTGGATTCAAACTTGCTTTGGGAAACAACAAGCAGGGAATGCAGAGTCCTCTGCTTGGAGATTTTGCTCCAGAACGCAACGGTATTTAGGCACCAAATTCCCACTGAAATATTAGATCAAGAGTACGTCAGTGCGCTTCCATTCTAATGAAGCTTCAAGTAGTTTAGTTGCTTAAGGAGTACTACTTGACTGGGGATCACAGGGGCTTTCCTGGCCATATGGAAGCTGAGCTCATTCTCCTACATTTTTCTCTTTGAGGGTTTCATGCCACAGCTTGAGAGAGCCTGCACGAGCTGCCATGCCCTGCCCTTGAAAACATGGAGGTTCCTTCAGGCTCGATGGGTGCTTGGCAGAAAGAACAGATTTACTGACAGAAGGGATGAATGAACTCTCAGTATCTTTCTTCATGAGGAATAACACTGCCCAAAGTTTTCGTATGTGAGCTGACTAGTTTCAGTTCAAGTCATTCAGCAATTAGGAAAATCCTGCTTTTTGCCAAAAGAGGAGGGTTTTTTAATGTTGTTCTTTCTGAGCGAGTCCTGTCAAGACTCAGCCAGGCCTGCCATAGCACTTGGAATTACTGGTGTGCCAGGTGGTAACACTAATCCAAGGGTAAAAATCCTGTAGGGTGTTTTCTTGGAATTCCTCTGCTTGCTCACGAGAGTCAATTACATTTCAGCTTAGTGGGTTATCCTCAGGCAAGATGTTTGCCCAGGTCTGTGGATTCCTTTCTGCTGCTGACAAGGATAGTAAATCCTGTGTGCTATATGTACACACATGTCACCTGCAGCCCTCTGGAGTGAGATGGGGAAGGGAACTGATGGGAGGAACGACAGCACAGGTCGTCTTGAAGCTGCAGTTTTTTCCAGCCTTCCAGCTCTGTGTTGCTTGTGGTCGTGCTTGGGCTTTGCTCTGGTCTTATTAGCTTTGTGATAGCTACTGCCTTAAGCTGCAGAATCTGTGGATTCAGTGCTGTGCCAGAGTTACAGTTACTTAACAAGGTCTAACCATCAGCCGAGCTCTAGTAACATCCACACACACGCTTCTAGCACGCTCCAGCAGCAAATAGTGCAGTTTAGTGTCAGTGCCTTTCCCTAAGGTCAAGTGAGATCAAACTGTGTCACAGATGGTGATGGCTGTGAGCTTGTGTATGCTGAGCTTGTAGTTCAGCAGAATGCAGTGATTTGTAGTGTGGATGTGTATCTGAGCCTCTTGTCTGTCTTGAGTTTTGGGGATAACTGTGAAAGGTTTCATTTATGAATGACCCCTGGAGTAGCATGGGAGGAATGGATGGGAATGTGATACTAGGAAAACCACGATAAAATTTAGTTGTGGATGGTGAAGGCTAAGCAGCCATACATCTCATCACTAGGATGACATGGACATACACACCTTTATCTGGAAAAGACTCCTTCCTTTCCCCTGCTTCCTTCAGCCCATTTAATGTGCTTCTCAGTCTAAGCAGAACAAAACATGATGGTGATGGTACCCAGTTCACTACAGGACTGAGAGCAGTGGACAGTCAGCTGTGGGTTAGCCCGAAATGATTAATTTTTCCAGAACACTGCACCGCTCTTTTATAAAACATATTAGTGTTGTTATAAATCAATGAACATGGTTTATAATAGCAATGATGCCCTTGAAATCTGTTAATACTGCAGTCAGTGGTGGTTTGCCAGAGCATTTAGTGCCCTTGGTTTCACCTTGGGCTATTAACTAACAAATCGGTTATTAGCCAGTGGTAATGACCAATTTTCTAGGGATGATTGCTTAAATATTGCCCACCTTGAAAAGAGAATTATTGCTCAACTGAAAACTGAACCCTTATTTTCAACTCGACAGAGCTAATGATCTTCTCTTATTTCTTTACCTTCCTCCACCTACTCGAAGGTGGTCCCAGATCTTAGTCCTAGAGAACAGCTTCGCCTTCTGCCTCCTGTGACATGAATCCAGGAAAAGTTCCATATTTAATATTTATTCCTTAAGCATCAGTGGATGAAGACAGATGGTAATGAAAGCAGCGTTGCTGAAAGTGACCACAATGATAATAGATTCTTTATGATGTCCAGGAATTCTGGACTCTCAGTCTCGGCTTAAATGTAGCATGGCGCCAAGCCCGTCACCTTAAGCTTAGTATTCCTGTCATCTCCCTGACCTGCCTTTAGACCTGATGAGTGCAGGCTGCACTAAAGGCATCAATCTGTCTTTCTCCCTCTATAAATGTTTTAAATACCCAAAGCTGGTCACAAATGACACGTTCTGCAAGAAAACCTTTGTGGGATGGGGGCTGGGAGGCAAAATATCTAGGGTAAAAAACTCCCAGAATATTTACTCTGGAGCTTATTGTACGTGTGTGTTTGTTAACGTGTTATACATTGGAGGCATATGCCTGTGGTTTGGGATTTCTTCTTGCTGTCTACTTGAAAAAGCAGCAGGTTTTAAATGTCTTTGGAATGATTCAGTTTTTTTCAGGAGAAGTGCAAAAACCTATTTTGAATTTACTATATGGACAGTGGAATTTTGGTTGAAACTTCTGAGGACACCTTAAGACCCACCCAGAGACCACAGGGTAAATGAAAGGGTTTTGACTAGAAACTGAATTTCCCACTCTTCCATGTAAACTCTGCTACTAAATGAAATCTGCATTTCAGAAATGAAAAATCCTGTGTGGTTGTAAAATATCACTAGTTTGGACCTTATGTGGATAGGGTAGACTTGGAACAAGAAGATTTGGGCAGCACATTTGAACTCCTGTAGTCAGTGACACTCTCTTGCAGCTGATGTGTGCTGTACTCCATGGGGCATTTTCTGCAGTACGGCTTCCTGCCCAGCTGCAGAGCCAGGACCATCCATATTAAGGTTCAAAAAAGTTGTCCATGATATCCACAGGCAAGGATATGCCTGCAGAGAAGGTAGTCTCTTAGGGAAAAAAAATCCAAAAAGCTAATAACAATGTTCAGTGGACAAGCAACTTCTTTTTTATACCATCTTCTACTTTTATGTAATTTCTTTTATCCTTTCCTTGGAATCTTAGCAATTGTGCTCTGGCAAAGCAACTTCTATATGCAGCCAAACTCCCAAAAATCAATGGCAAAAGTCCCTGTGAGGCCCAGCAGATCAAGATGTGTATGTCAAATATTTGAGAAGTGGAGATTACTTCTTAGCTAAATGTGGAAAAGCTCATAGGCCCATGCAGGAATCTGATGTCTTTGTCCTGTGTGAATATTACATTGCTTCATTTTTATGCTTGGACTCAATGATTTTAAAGGTCTTTTTCCAACCTAAATGATTTCTGTGATTCTACGAATCTGTGCTTCATTTTTTTATGGTTGGACTCAATGATTTTAAAGGTCTTTTCCAACTGAAATATCTCTATAATTCTATTTTATAAAATAAAAGTGCTTAAATCACTATAGGAGGAGCAACATGGATGTAAGAAACTACATCTTACAGGGCAGCAATAGCAAAGCAGGCCCACTGAGCAGGGAATGAATCTTCTAAGATGCTGCTGGATAAATAAATAAACAGACTTTCTTTTTTCTTACTTTCCAAACAAGAGCAACATGCAGTGCTCTTCATCTGTCTGAGACAGCAGGAACAGTCTGCTGGGGACATTGGGGAGCGTCTTTCTTGCCTCCACTCTCTATGCTACCCGTGTCAGGTCACTGGTGCTGGGTCTTGTTGAGATTCCCAGTCCAGCAGGAGTAAATAATGGATGTTGCACCAGCTGGCTTGTTGGCCTGTTAAATTCTGTTTCTGTTTCTGTTAAATTCTCTCTAAAGGAGAGAGACAAAAAAATTCCTGCTCTCCTGTCCGTATTCCTTATGTGACTTCACTCTATATAACAACTTTCACCTAGCAATGTATTTAAAAGGCTTATTGCATAAGGCCAAATTGTACTTGTTTGTTCTGTGTGGACCGTGCAATTATATCTTTTCTGTGATTAAATCAGGTATGCCACTCTTTTATTTAAGCTAAACCACTTGCAGTCTAGTAACCACCTGTAGTCCTCTAAAAATCCAGCACTTACAAACCAAAGGACTTTGCTGGGCTGGGTGCAGCCAAAATGTGAAGGAGAAAGAATTGCACGATTGTGTTGCTACAAGAGCCAAGTTGTAGGTTCAGTGCAGGTACCTTTTCAAAATCAAAACATCCAAATCAATCTTCACCCTCCCCTTACTGAAAACTGGATACGATTCCTGCAGAGAGTAGCCTTGTGCCAATACCAGTGGAATTGGAACCACCTCTCCTTGAACCAAGTATCCTGGGGACAAACACTTCGGGAGAGACATCCAGAGTGACTTCCTCATCCAGATGGAAGTACTTGAAAAACACCTGCATTTCAGCAAGTGGATGTTGAACCCTGCTTGAAAACTCTCTAAATGGTTTGAGCCCTCAGAAGTCCTCATAATTGCTGGGCAGTTTGGAGAGCCTGGTGATAGTTACACTGTCAAACTTCTGAGTAACTACATAAAGCAGACAAAGCTCAGCAGTAATTAGGCCCTTGCTCTCAAGGCAGAACATGAAGTCTCAGGAGAGGCACTAAAATTTGGCATGACGAAGTGCAAACCAAATTAAACCATGGTAATGCATCTGAAGTTCTCTCCTTTTCAGTAATCTGCAGTCCATACAAATGCACTTTAACTTGCAAAATTTATTGCTACCAGCAGTAGAGCCTCAAGAAACAGTCATTTTCTTCCTGCTTTTAGCTGAGTTGTTGCAAGTCTTTATGGCACTTTCTGTGTGCCCCAATCCCAAAAGAATAAATTAGCTCGATAGATCAGTAGAGAAAATGTTAATGCTATTGCTTTGGGTGGACAGTATGCTCATAGCAGAGAGGAGGAATGGGACACTGGTAGGGCTTTACCTGCCCAATGCAGATGAGACCCTCTGTGACAGAAATACTTTAAAAAAGAAGGAAAGAAGTCAGGGGCTTTGTCAAAATCCTTTTATCATGGTGAATGTTTTCTTTCTGCTTTTAGTTGCCTTTCTTGAAGGTGTCTCCAAGATGCTTTTAACAGGTAGGATATCTCATTTCAGAAGCACCAAGGCTATGATGACAACAGACCCGGTGCCTCTGTTGTCCTGAAGATCCTCTGCAGAGCACAGAAAGTGGATTTATCCTAATTCCTTTTGAACGGAGGGTTGTCTGAGTTTGTCTAGAGTTTCTAGGTAGGTGTAAGGTCTCATCCAGAGGCAGGTTGCTCTCTTAAGAGGAATGGGCTGCACAAACTGCTGCACAGGTGTAGAAGGCTTCTAGCTTTCTGAAAACTTCTGAGTTGCTGTGACACATGCAGTGAGGTTGTCTGAGAAATCCTGGATGTATGGTGTTCTGTGATGGACTATGTTCTCCATTTCTGGAAACCTCTGTACTGTCACTGGATGTCTCCTGAAAATACACTTGATTGAGCTGCAGCTATTGGACTTGATGTTGAATTTAATTCAGAGAAGTCCTACAGCCTTTGCTGTGCAGGAGACCAGATTGGGTGATCAGTAGTACCGTCTGGTCTGAAATCACAACTGCCTGAATAACTTATCTAGTTAAATGCTGGTTTTGGCGTTTACGCTGGCCAGGTTGCCCCCAGCCGCGTGATTTTTCTAAACTTTACCCTAGAAAAGACTGCCAAAACCTTCTGCTGCGAGGAGCACAGGCTATACGCAGCATGCTGTATGTCTGCTCTGTATATTTGTGGTGAGCAAAATATAAATCTTCGCAGTAAAAGAACTCAGATGAAGCCTGTTTGCCAAGCTACTTTCTTCCTTGGCTGGGAATTTAAGAGAACATTTTTTTGGTAATTTAAGTGAGAAAACAATTGAATAGATTCTCTAGTTCTGACCCCTGTTCTCCAAGGCAAATGGTCCCACCATTCTGGGTTTCACATGGTTTCACAGGGAAAGTCAGAAGCAAAGAGTTTACCTCCTAGGGCTTATCTGAGCAGCAAGTCAGTACAGAATAAGTTTGGGGGGATGTTTTAGGCACCATAACTGTTCTGAGTTAACTCCCAAAGTGGATATTCTTCTATACTAAAGTGCCTTTGTGTGAGTTGATCTGCTTTAAAAGTGGATTCATTTGAACTACAGAAAAGGTTCCTATGTTCAGGAGATAGTGAAATGGCTACTGTGGTTTAAATTCTCATTCTCCTTTATTTTGTGCTCCTTTCCTGTATAGCCAACTGCTTACTAGAGCCCCACTGACACTTGTTTAGAGCAGTTGCAGAGAACCATCGTGCAATTCTTCCTCTTTTAAAAGGCTGGAATAAAGTAAATACATGATTATCTTTTAGTAAAACAGGCAGTGAGACATTTCAGGGTTTGTAGGGCAGTATTCTATGATTCAAAAAGCCCTGCCTTGTAGGCAGTGTCTACAGCAAACCCGTTGCTAACATGGCTTGGCAATACCTTGAAAACATGGTGGGTGAAGGCAGCAAATGGCTGCTGAGCAAAGCCAACCAGGTTGTTAAGGTCTTGGAGGAAACATGCACCTGAAGGAAACTTGCAGAAAATATTCATAATTTGCAGGAAAGAAATCTGAAACTGCTGTTTTTAGACCCAGTAAGTGTTAGTAATACACACATCAGAGCTATCATCTGTCTTCGATAAACTCTGGCTTAAGCACTGCAAGTGCAAACTCAGGTAAGGTCTCTGTAAGACCATTACATGGAATAACTTTGCTGATTACAGCAAGGAAGTTGTAGGTCCAAGTGACCTATTAGATGAGATTTTCTCCAACATAGTAAGGTTGTCCTTTCTGGTGTCTCATGTTGATTTACCTATATTTATTGGAAAACTGTTTCAAGCAATGATCATCCCAGTAATGAGAATTGACAGTTGACTAGTTTTAAAGGCTTTTGGGAAATGAGGTGATACACCCCATAGATACCATAACACTTCTGTGTCTGTCTAGTGAGACAGTTCTACTCGTGTGAACAGCAATAATGAAGGCTCGGTTATCTCCACCTGCAGCATGGTTTCTCTAGATAAGATTCTGGTGCTTTCTGCTGTGCAGTGTGAAGTTTTGATGCCCGTGTAATGCCATGAGAGAGACACAGAAGATCACAGCTGAAAGAGCAGATCCAGAATGACGCAAACACCAGAATGACATGAACATATGGAAACTCCTTTAGAAGTGTGGATTCCCAGATGGTGTTGATAGAGTGGGGAAAAACTGGGCTGCAGACACCAGACGGTCTCACCTTGCCTTGGTGGCTTGAAGAGAAAGGAGGTAGAGAAGTCAGTAGCAACAGAGAAACAACGAGGAAGGAAGATCTACTGAAGCTTGTCTCCATTCTCTCATCTCTTTCCACTGCTTTCTGCTGCATTGGCCAAGTTGCCTGATGAATTTTCCTACTCTCAGCTTTTGGCTTTTTTGTTTGAAATCATGCTGTGCTCTGCTCCCAGATGGCTTCTCCTGTGCTCCTGCGCTTCTCCTCTGTCAAGCACATCATTAAAACTCATTCCTTCCAAAAGGTAATTTATAACACTCCACATTAAATATCTGGGGATTTTCAAAGGGAAACAGTAGAAATCATTTCCAAACATGCTAACTTTGCTGTCATTTCCAGTTCTACTATTCTCTTTCCCCTTCCCCCATGTTTCTGTTGGTTTTACTCAGATTCAAGGACACCAGCCCTAAGGTTACACTTATTTCTTAAGAGCCTGGGAGACTGAAAAAGATTATCTTCAGGTAAATATGATACATTGCTCATTTACAACAGCTAATGAACAGATGAAACTGCCAGGTAGTTTTGTCTTAACAACCTGACTTGAGAGCAGATTTTGATCTCCTACTTCAGTGCTGAAGGTTATTATTTTCTCTTAGTAACCACATCGGTACATTCTGCAAAAGGCAGCACATCCTACCCTTTGTGTTAATGGGGAACCCACTGCTTCTGTAAAGAATCTCTTAAAATGCCATGAAGAGATAAACAGTGAACTCGGCTTCCTCTAGCATTGCTTTCTTCTCCACCTGCCTGTACAGAATCCAACATGCTCCTTGTATTATGTAGGGCAAGAATAATAAAGCAGTCTGACTGGAACGAAACAAATGCAACAGGTAGGAGGGTTCAGTCAGATATTTCCTTTGCAGGCCAGAGAGACACTTGCAGTTTTTTTGCAGAAGAGTTGTCCAACAGAAACATCAATATTCTTGCATGGCTCATGGTGTGCCAAAGATCTTGCAGTTGCTACATGGCTGGGTGGTTAGGTAAAATCTTCGGTGATGTGAGATGAAAAGAACACTTCATGCTGATGCATGGTTATTTTTTGTCATAAACTTGGTGGTGGTCTGCATCTTTGCCCATTGCTTGAACTGACAGGAAGCCTTCTCCTTCCCACAGCCTTAGAAAGTTCTGCAAGTTTACTCAATAATCTTCTCTTTAGTGTCCTTGAAGGTGAAACACATCAAATAAAATACTCTTGCAGCAGTGCTGGTTTCGCCAGGGAGACAGAAGTAATGAAAATAGCATGAAAACACCTGATTATGTTTCCAGTTCTGTTTGGCAGGTCAAAAGGCTTTGGAGGAAACACAAAGAGACGCCAAATGCTGTCATGAAGTTTGAGCTAAATAATAATAGAGTATTTATTAGTCATTAAAAGTAATTAATACTTTTAATAGTAGCTTGAAATTATTAATAGTTTCAAAGTGGGCAGCTGTGGAGCAGTTGCTTTATCCCCTTAAAAGCAGAGGACAAAACAACAAACACAATGTGTAACCAAGCAATAATATTTCATTTTATAGTCTCTGGCAATAAGTTAATAATGGCTCCGTGGTGTTAAAAGCTCAGGACAATTTTAAAGGAATTTGATATTTTGGTCATCCAGGGAACCATTTTAAAATCAAGGCTGGTCTTGTTCATGTGATGGAGCCCTGAAATCATAGAAGCTGACCTGTACCAAAAGCAAACAAAAAAAGAGTGTTTTGACTCTATCCATAAACATTTGACTGTAAATTACCACTAGCCTCAGAACCTACTAAAAAAAAAATACGATATTATTTGACATTTTCATAGCAGTCAACTAGAAAGCTCCAGCTCCCAGATCATACAAATTTAGTTTAATATAAAAGTACAGTAAGCTACCCAGTGCCTTTCATGATTATATCCACAGCACTTTCTGTTGGCTGACACATCAGGCTGGTTTAAAATCACCAGACCAAAGCAGTCATGCTTTGTCTTTTTGTTCTTTTATCATAGTATCTGAAATGATGAATTATAGGACAATTGAAAAAGTAGTAATAATAACATTTAAAATAACCAGAAGATGAGCAGTTTAAGTGCCAACTGTTAAATCATCATTATTAACAACAAACCGGTGTTTTATCACTTTGGAAAGAAACAGATTTGCTAATGTGAAAACTGTCTCTCTTGCTCTTTGCTGTTTTCTTCCCAAGTGCAATTTGTAAGAAGAAGCTGTCCAGCTGCATTTCAGGGATACAAGAGAAAGCAGCTTCTGTGTGAAAATTAGAAATAGATTTCAATTTTCTAGCTGCTGTTGTAACTAAACAGCCTGTTAACCTATTTAAATAGTAGAATGTACTGTGTGCTGCTGGTCTAGAATACATCAAAAGTAATGTGGGTATGTCTGCTTTGATACAACCCTATCCTGCTGCTACCTAGATGCTCTTACATGAATGATACATGGAATTAGTTCCACATTTCTTCTCTTACAATTAGCATATTAATGTAACAGACAGATAATGCTAAAAGCCTGGACGCTTGAGCACACACAGTACCTTCTTCATTGCTCTCCAGCAGTCAGCCCCTGTGACTCCTCAGGAATGTATCTGAACATGCTGCCTGCCTCTCGCTCATCCTGAGAGCAGCCCTGACCTGTGCACCACAGCTGAGATCCTTTAGGCACTTATTTACTTTGTTGGCCTCAGAAATTCCATTAAAAATAAAACAGACTCGGTGTCAGACTGTCCACAACGGGGCCTTTGCTTTTCCTATGGTCGTGTGCTGATGTGTGTGCGTGCATGCACGGCACGGGTGGGCGCATTCCTCCACGTGTGCGGAGACAGTCTAAAGGATTTTTAACCTCCCACATCTCACACACACGGTTTTGATACATGCTTGTGTGTGTGTGTATGTGTAGACCTACGTGTACAGCGTGCACGTACACGTGTAACAGGCCAAGTAGTTTTGTGTTTCCATATGTAATGTGGATGTTGAGACAGTCTCCCATGACTTTATATGACCAGGGTGGCTGGTGAAAGTTTCTAATCTTTAGTCTATCTTGGTGAAACACTAATGAACTTGTAAAAACAGGAAGCAGTGGAAAACAAATGAATTTCAGCTGGAGTTTGAAGAGCTGTCAGATCCCCTTGCTGAAATGTTTCAGAGGAACATCTTTCTGATAAAAACTCTGAGAAAAGTGGAGGAGTTTCAGAAGAGTGATTGGAAAAACAGGATGCCGACTGGCAGGCTTTGCTAATGCATTGCATCTGTAAAGACTCCAGCAACCAAACACAGCATTAGCTGTGTGAGAGCCACGCAACTAGGGAAAGTTATTACATTTGAGCGTGATGGGAAGAAGGGGGAAGGGGAGAAGCAGGCTGCTCCCTTTATGCATCTTGAAGTTGGCAGGTTTTTTTGGGGCCTCTGATATTTTTCATTCCACCTACTTTGCTGTCAGCACGTAGACTTGATTCTAGCACTAATGAACAATGCTACTTTGCTGGCCAATATCATCTTTCATCCAAAGCTCTCCAAACATTTCACAAATGTCAAGGAGCTTTGCAATAGCAATGTGAGGTAAAGCTGGGACTTCATCCTGGCTTCACACAGGATGCTGCAGTGTCTGTACCTAATTGGCAGATGTTATCCTCATTTAACAGTGGTTTAAGTCATGGAATTGCCAGATTCTTGAGTTTCTAGTAATTTCCCCTTTTCTCCATTCTAGAGTTTCTATGACTGTTAAACTGACCTGCTCGTGCTGGTCACTGCTTTTGGAACACTGCTTCTTCTGCTGTCAGGCTCAGAAGTCTGTCGCTTTGTGTCTTAACTTCTGCTTGACTCTTGGTCTTGAAAATCAGGATGAGACTCGAGCAGGGCCCATATAGATAAAGAAGATAAAGTATATTCTTGGTTCCTCTACTCTAGACAGTCATACTTCAGCAGACAGGGAACAGGGTCCTTAAAAACAGAGAGGTGTTAAAAATGTAGAGTGAAGTCACTTGGCAGCGTCTAGTAAATTGTGGCAGAACTACTGATTACACAGAACCAGTGCTGGTTTGTGCTGGAGTTGTCCTGCTAAGCTGAACTGCTATCTGAGGGACATATGTGAGAGCAGAAGCCCTTCTGTAGGTCCTCAGTCATGGAAGGCTCTAATACAATGTGTCAGCCTTATGACATACAACTTTGTGTCTCTTCCCTCCTGCAGTTATTTCCTTCTTGTTTCTATTTGTTCAATCAATCTGCAATTCAGCAAAATGCTTGATGCGGGAGCATTCCTCACTCAGCCAAGTCTGTCTGCGAGAAACCTCACATGCATTCAGAGAACAACTCCAAGGATACACACATGCCCTCTTAGAAGTTGGTGCACCCAATGCGTCATGGTGGATCTGAAAACTGCCTTTGGATGGCTCTGTGGGGCTGTGACAGCCTCTTTGGGGAAGTCCCTCCACTTCCTCCCAAACTTCTATGCTTTATTTATGCCTAAGTAGTTTCTAACATCTGAGTCACAGCAGCACAACAGCAATACCAAACATCCTGATCTCCACAAGAGGATCTAACAGTGGGCCCAGGAGAGCCAAGGACGAAGCAGCCACTGAAATAATGTAAACAGGAATACATCTTTAAAACAACAAGATGCAGAAAAATATCTAACAAAGCTGGTTTTCATTAAGCCAGTTCTCAGCTGCCTCTTCCAGCCATTCCCACTGCTGCTGCAGTGTTTTCCAGTTCCTTCTGATCCAGCAGCTCTTCCCTGGAAGGCAGATGAGTTTGTGGGTAAAGCACCAGGCTGGGACTTGGAAGACTTAGTTTTGCTACTGAGTTGGGCAAAAACAGTGTCACGTTTTCCTTTTCAGCGCCTGTCCTGTGATTCTTTACACCCCTAACTCCCTAAGGCCTCTGCTCATGCTTAGTTTTCTGTACACCAGGCACAGCAGCAGTGCTTGGTGGGATTTTCTGTGTGTGGAAGGTGTTGGGAAGGTCGCGTGTGCAGGCTGAGAGAGGCTTCTCCAGGCAGAAGCTTTCTTTAAGGAAGCTATTAAGAACATAGCTCAGAAGGACGCTGCTCTCACTTCAGAGTGTCAGGCAATGTTTACATAGATGTAAAAATATTTTTCAATCACATAAAAATAACTACTTCTTAATTTCTGTTTGCTGTGCTCCTTCTGTAACTAATTAATCATCACAATGTCCTATGAAAAAATGTAGTCATCTCCATTGTCGTTGTCCCGTTTCAGAGGCGAGAAAAGCCCTGGGGACCCTTTGCTGTGTTGTGCCCAGTTTGTGGCTCTCAGTAGGGCTGTGCACCTCTCCAGCATAAGACAGGATGTACAAATCCCACCTTGGTTCTGGAAGGAAATATATGATGGAATATATAATGTGCTTTTTCCTACACAGAGAAAGAATTATTTTCATATTTCTAACGTAACACTCACTTGTCTATTTGTTGCTTTGATCTACTTAATCTTTTTAAGGCAACTGGCTTCCCACGGTAAGGTCTGCCTTCTGTTAGCTGATTACATACTGTATCTTAACACCCACCCTAACCCTGGCAGAACCTTCATGTTCTGCAGTCCTTATTTTTTACTGGGTAAAGGGCTTTGTTTATTTTTTGTTGTATTTGTATGATCACTGGGCTGTTTGAAAGAGCCATAATAATGATGAGCTGCATTTTTAAATTCAGATATCTGATAAGTTGATAGTAAAGGGTTCATTGCTATAAGATATACTTTGCTAATCTGTAAAAAAATAAGGTGGAGTTCTAGGCCGTGTTGTAGAAGAGTGGCGGAGGTGTCCACTCACAGCTCTAGATACACATGTGCTCAAACAGCAGTTGGTCCAAAACAGAAATTTGGAACAATGTGAGATCTTATTTTTCTTTGTCTAAGACTCTAGAAATTTGAGTTTAGAAAGAATTGTGATTTTGGAACCCATTTATTCAATCACACACATTCAGCTGCACACTCATATTCATTAATGTTGGCTTTGACAAGTGATCACATACTGGATGAGAAGGACTTTGTTCTCAGGGGGTTGTAAGCTTGTGTCCTTTGATGTTGGCGTCAACCCGATCTCAACTGTTGGACCCCAGAGGACTCTAGAAATGGCCATGGGTTGTGTGACATTTATGCTGCAAGTCTGTTTTGTTGTGAAGTCCTCTATTGTTCTAGCCTTGAGAATTCTCTCCATCAGAAAAAATAATTTGCCAGATGTCTTAATAAGCTGGGTGCATGGATGGTTCTATATAAGGCAGATTTTTTTTAAAGTGGAGGATATTCATTTTTGGCAGCTTCTGTCATTTAACGATTTTCCTGCTCCAGCTGCCCTCCAGAAAACTGATAAGTGTATCCTCTTCCTATCTTTTAAGTTTGAGATGAACCCCAGTACTGTGTCCAGCCTATATATCTGGCCTGAGCCCAAACACTGTCTGACCATGGCAGATGTGGGGAAGGTCCCGGGCCATGTGTAAAACATGCAGGTAGCAGATTCTCTAGATTTGCTATTTTGCCTTTGTTCATTATGGATTTAAAGGTTTAGCCCAGGTTTCTATTGTCTAAAAGAGCAAGTGTGTGTGTATATAACAGGAAAGAGAAAGAGAACATCGACTTGAAAACCCTCCAGTTCTAATAAGGGAAACAGCTTTCTCATAGGTTCCCACATCATCAGTCAGCTCATCACATGCACTCTGCTGCAAGACATTTCTCTTGCAACGAACTGAATAATCACATCTGTTCCTCGAGCTTGAGAAAAGTTTAAGAAGTCATGAACATTCTCCTATTTCCATCATTGGCAGAATCGACTTTTTTTGTTAAAATTTTAAAAAGATTGTAATCAGCATCTCAGCAGCGTGTGCATGTGAAGAGCAGTGTGTGCACGCACGGGCCCGCAGCTCAGTGTACACGCAGGGACCCAAGGTGGGCTCCGAGCACACCAACGCACCCACCCTCCTGCCCTGCTCCAGGAATTCCCACTTTTCCCACCGGCATCACGCGCGGAGCTGTGCGCGGGGTCGTGGGTCCCAGCACATGCAGGCAGAGGACACGAGAGGGCAGGCGATCCCTCCCTCTGCCCGGGATCTCGCCCATTGTTATGTTTATGCAAACAGCCTTTGACATAATAGCTTTGAAACAGTTGAAAATTGGATTGTGCCTTTAGGCCAAACATTCAGACCACCACCTTGGCTATATTCATCTGCCACTGCAAATTGGGTTCAGCGCTGGCTCCACGCGCTGGGTTTCAGGGAATGATTGCAGCTTGGCAGTAACTTTTGCACAGGGAAGACGAATGCAACCTCCTGGTGGAAACACTGGGGCTGTTTAGTTGTGCAACCCCCTGTCTGGAGGAATACAGATTGGGCTGAGAATTTCTTCAGACATCTGAGAGGCAAATAAAACACATTCCCAGGTTGGAATCTCCATCCCCTTCTTTTTAGGCTTCTGAATGCAATCTAATTATGGTTTAACCTCCTGAAATAAATAGCTAATAAAGGATGACCCTATTAGAAGAGTAAATTTACTGTCCACCAGTTAGCAGACATTCCTGCTGTGCTCCCTTTAAGCGATAATGCTATTGGGATTGAATATTGTTTGACTGGTTAATGGTCCCTTGACTGCAAGACCGATTATATGGAAAATAAAACTCAAAGCAAAGCTGGTCACAGTATTCAAGTCCGTGGTCAGAAACACTTTTAGCATAAAAAATTGGTTGAAAAGAAGGGAGATGGTAACAGCTCCTCCAAGAATCTAAGCCATGTTAAGGGAGGAAGATGACATTCCCTGGATTCACTACAGTCAGTGTCACAATTAATTTTCTACAGGCTGTGTTACAATTTTATTGCACATTTAAGAAAGTGAAGGTTTATTTGGGACTGATCCCAGAGGCAATGTGCTAATTTCAACATTTTCCCATCCAATCTAGCAGATGTGATGCATCCATGGAATCAGGGGCTGTATTCTTCCTTCTATCTCCAAGAAAGCTGGGAATCCAGGTGGAAAGGAGGAAGTAGTGGCAAGAGCTGTGAGGGCTGGCAGGAGGAATCTGAAGGTGGGGTTAGGGTGGGAGCAAGGTGAAGACTGGGGAGAGAAGAAAAGCAGCAATTCCTCTGGCACTTTTCTGTGCTGCATCTCTAGTTTCCATTGTGGTGCTGGCCCATCAGTGGATTAATGAGGCCATTGACTTTGCCAGGGGTGGAGAATATAAATAAAAGCAATTTCCTGGACTAGCTCCCACTGAAATCTAATCCAGTGGGAAGAGAAAGACTCTAGTCTTAAGACTGAGGCTTTTTTAGCTCAGGTGGTAGCTGAACTGCTGATAACTTTATTGTGAAAGCAAGATTTTTTTTGCAAAAGATATGTGCAGCTTTCAGAATTCGTGCAGGCTTGCACACCAGCTACTTCTGGTGTGCAAATGAGGTGACACTTGTGTTGTTATCAGGAATGAATAACAATGGCTGCTGTAGAAACACATTTCTTGCATGAGTACCTAAATGTTTCCTGTGCTGGAATTTGTCCAGACCTCTTACACTGTACCTGCGGAGGTCTCACAGTCAGACAATCTTAATGCTTCTTTATTCACTGCATATACCAATATCTCATCCCCTGCTTTCAGGCTGCAAAATGTGCCTAGAGTTTCACCTGCCTAGCACATTGTTCATGCGTCTGAATGAAGCAGGTCTTTCATGTCAGCATTGGAAGCAGTACTTACACTTACTCAGAAAGTCAAGCAAGTGTGAGAAACTGCTCTGCTGCATCCTCCACTGGTTGTGATAGCTCAGGTTCTGAAGAAACCCCTGGATGTTCATGTTTTAGACACAAACTCTGACCACCTGCCCTATGATAAATAGCCCAAAGCACTTTCGACAGTCAAGACAGAGCAACTTAGTTGGAGTGAGCCAGCAGAGGCATAATATGTGCTGTCATCAGCATCTTCGTTTTGCCTGTGGATAAAATATTTGGTGCTGGACTCTACCAGAGAACAGAAGTCACTAGCTGGGAATAGGTAGGTAGTTACACAGAAGAGGGAATTCTACATTTCTGTAGTACTATGAAGAAGTTTTGCTACTAGAAAAAAAAGCTTGTTTCACAAAAAAACAATCATTTTTTTCTCCAGCTGTTTCCCCCAGGTAGAAAAAAACACACCCAACTTGCTAAATGTCTTTTGTATGGTGTGTGTCCCCATTTATCAGGCCTCTCACACTGAATAAAGCAATATTTTTATGGACAAAACTGAGTGAGCTGGCTGAATTTTCCTGTAACAGACTCTGATGTGGTAAGGTTCTTTGTCATATATCACAGCCAGAAGTCATTTATTATCCTGCTTTCCTTTGGGAAGAGACTGGGGCAAAAGATCCAAATTCTACCTTTCCTTTTTCTCAAGTGTGTGTTTTATAATCATCACTTATTAGCAGGATTATGGTAGCATCTAGGTAATCTTGCCAGGATCGGGGCATTATTGTGATGAACAATGACAGAAGTCTATTCATTAGAGTCCAGAGAAATTGTTTTGCTTGACTGTAAAAGCACTTGGGCCAAGGAGGTCAGACAGCTTTATTCAAAGTCCTCTGCCTGTGTTACCAACTCTCGTGATATTATCAAAGTCTCCTGCCATTCTGGGCTTTTAAGCCAGCAGCACCTCCTGCTGTCATGTGAGTCCACAAGAAGCTCAGCCTTCGTTAAATGAGAAAGGTGATTCAAGCCCTGTTGATTTCAAGTGAAAAGACTGAAAAATGTGGGAAGCAGAAGGAGAAGAATCACTCTCTTGAGACATATATAAAACACATACACATATATCTATATTAATTGAAAACATTTTTTGAGGGTCAACTTCTGGGGGCCTAACTCATTTGAGACAAGACAGGAAGTGACCTTGGAAGTCCATGGCCTCACTATTTTCAATCTTCAAGCCTGTGCTCCCTGGTGCTAGTGTAGAGCAGGAAGGCAGGTGTGAAACACCTCTTTGTGTGACTTGGGGCCCTGCCAAGGCACGAAGGATTCCTCATCATTTGAAGGAGGCAGAAAGAGTGTGGGCTAAACACTCCATCGATATTTACTTCATAAAGCAAGTATCTATTTCAGTTGAGCCTGCCCATCCCGAAAGGATGGCTATTCCATTTTTCATTCAGGGGGTGAGGAGTCATGAACAAAGAATAAGGGGAGGGAGAGGGTCTATAATAACATATTTCTTTCGTCTTTCTCAAGACTGCCTTTACCACAGCCAAACGCACACGAATGCCACTAGCTGTATCTCATTTATCCTTGCTTTCTCCTTTCCCCTGTGTAGCCTCTTTGTCTCCTGTCTCTAAGGCTTGTCAGATATATTTACCCATCCAGGCTCCCAGGCTTCTGCCCAGCTCTAGCAAAGCTTAAAATGCTGGCTTTCAGGAAGGCACTACTTAGACGGAAGAAGGCTCTGAATTAGAATTAACCCAAAGAAAACAATTCCATTAGTGGATATTTTTTGATATCCCAAATTTAAATTTTATTCCATGTTGGGAAGCTCCAGATAGAACTTTTTCTGCTAGTGTGATCCACGAAGTAGAGGAAACCCTGACTTCTCTTTTTTCTGTCCAGCTGAGCCACAAATACTAGGAGCCCTAAGGCCCTAATGGGCAGAACTTGCTTAAACACAGATTGCCCCACTCATGGGAAACCAAAATTGTTGGAACAAATTCTGCAAGAAAACTTAGGGACAAGAAGGTTTCCAGTGGATTGGAAATACCAGTTTCCCATCTGTTTTGTTCTCAGAAGACTTTGAAGCATTTGGGTTGATGACTTTGGTTTTTAGAAATAAACCAGCTGCCTGGCCTCCTGAGGCTGTACCAAGAGTCCCCCACTCTGAGGAACCCTTCAATGCTGTCTTCACAGGAACCCTTTTTGCAGGAGATTTTCCATCCTGTTCCACTGGGAACCTCTCCTCAATCCTAACAAATTGGGTACTACCAGGGGAATCTCAAATCCCATTTTGGACTCTGCTTATCTCTTATTACTCTTGGCAACTTTGCCTTGCCATCCCAAGCTATTTGTGTAGAAGGGCCTTACTGTTTGAGTAAAACAGGTTCAGGATCTTCATTCCTTTCTGAGAGCCTATGAAAAGAACTTTCATTCCTGTCCTTTCAGGAAAAGATTTTTTTTCCCTCTTTCTCTCCCTTCCCTTTACAATTAATTAGCTAATAATTTTGCTACTGATCCATTCTTCATTAAAAAGCTGAATCCCTTTTGTTAGATCTGGTTTGAACAAAGGTAGGAGAATTTATGTCTTAATTTTAGTTCATTATGGCAAAGAGCATCCCACCCCATCACTCTCTCTCTCCCCCTCCCCTTCCAAGCCCTCCCTCTTCCTTTAGAGGATCAGTTATCACTTTGCCCCTAAACTCCTCACACTCTGCAGAGGCATTGGAGGAGCCTTCACTGCCCTTTATCTTCCACTGCCTCATTAAGAGAAATGAACCTGAGTCTGAGAGAAATGACACAAGGGAAATAAAAATGTAATCCCTTGGTGCCACCTATAATGAATTGTTATGAAAACCATGAAAATATCTGTCTGCAGATATTGTTCTTTGATTTGAAGTCAGTGTTGTAAGCGGTAATTTTTGTCATTAAAGCTGTTAATCTGTGCAGCGTTCCTCATAAGTTTTTATGAAGAAAAACAGCCCTGCTGCCTACACGCTCATGCAGGGAGCTTCTGAGCAGTGCTACATGAACAGGGTGCCTTTGAATAATTAGCTTTAATTATAGTCAAGATGGTTGTCTGTCTCAGAGGTGGGACTGTTTCATGGCAGCCTGCTGTCCACTGTTGTGATGGGAATGAATGAACTATTTCATCTGAATCTCACTGAGGTGTTGTTCTCCCACCTGGCTAGTGGTTGCCGAATATGGACCCACGACAACAGAGTGTGTGCATGTCCCAAAGCACTGAGCCATATGCGTGTGTCTGCAGTTAGTCACAGCGTTTGCCTCAACCATAGGCTTTTGTATTGGGATGGGACTGTAAGGGATTGGTACATACCAAGCAAGGATGAGCTGTGGTGGACCACTGTTAGTTTTTTTTGTCCTTCTCTAGCTGGCATAGAGCTGATCTTCTTGCAACATTGCAAATTTTCAGTTTTTCTTGAGTGGGAGTCCTCTTTCACCACATCTGGGGGCTTCTCTGAGATCCCAGGTAGCTGCATGTCACGCTGCACATGCCAAGACATGGCTGCAGTCAAGACATGGTGATGGAAGGGGTGTGTGTGTTCCCTACATCAATGCACTAGGACTCTTGTATTCATTTCCACTGCCTGTGGGGTGGCCTCACTTTGCCCCAGGGCTAAGGGTAATGGCTATATGAGCAGTGTCCACATGTGCGTCTCCTTACCTGCTATACGTAGAAGCCAGTTTTGCTGGAGACCTTGTTCTGTTGTGGTTAAATAACGGAAATCCCACTCAGATCGTGAAGGTGTTAAGCCTCAAACCATACAATTCAAAGGAGTCTCAAACCATTAAAGATTTCAGAGGAGAACTAGGATAAGAGAAAAATGAGACTTAAGAAGGTTTTGTACAACTCCCTCAAAGAATTAGCTCTCTGCTGAAAATGGGCTCAATGGACCTGCAGTCTAATCTTGTAAGGATTTCCTCATTCCTGTCAGAAATTAGGTAAAGTCTCAGTGCTGATATACACAACATTGGCTCAATGGCTTGACTTCCTGGATCTTAGCACAGCCACAGACACCCTCCTACTCTGCAAACATTTAGGTTCCCCTTTGTGGAAAAGATGAAGGCTGAGACTGACTCTGCAGAAAGGCCATTGTGAAGTGCTTGAGAACAGAGGCAACATTAGAGACTTAAAAATAGAAATAGAAGACCAATAAAGAGAATAAGTTAATAAATCTTTCAAGACACCAAGTTGGTGGAATAATGAAAAAAGCTAGCAGGATTTGCCATGGCCTCTGCCCCTTAAAGGAAGTCTCTTTCCCATTTGATGTCTGTTTTAAAACCAAAAGGGATGTAAATAGCTTATGTATGATTCAAGGCATAAGACATTCATTGTCTTTTCTATTCTTACTCAACTGTCCACTTTGAAGTCTTGGTATTTTATCCTTAAGGATCTGGAACTAAACAGAGTCCAATACAGATTCCTCTGTAAGAGACAGCAGACAAGATTCCTGTTATTTAATGTATATAATCTCTGCAGAAAAAGTCGATTATGTTTTCTGAAATTCTCACAAGTACCACAAGCACCATATAGGCATTGTGGGTCTTAGCAAGTTCCTGAGAAGAAGCTATCTATCTGTTCTGTTTCAAGGTATAAGGTTCCAAATTTGGGAAATTACCCATCATACTCCAGGCAGAGCAGCAGTCCAGGACAATTCTTTCCCTGCTTCTGACATCCCACACCTCAGCAAGTACTTTTCAGCATTTTTCTGGGAGGTAAGAATAAGATGATCAGAGAAGAAGGCTCTGCAGACATCATTAACATGGTAGGCTGAATCTGCTGACAGTAAGTCAATGATTCTTTCTGACATGACAGTAAGAGTAGCAGAAGGACATCTGTAGGATGACTCATGCTAATGGAAGAATGGTATGTATGACTTGAGATTCAGGACAGATGTCAGGTTCAAAAAGTGTGGTGTAAGGAAGATCATTTTTATCGGCATAGTAGCAGGAGACATCTTGTCAGAGTGATGTTGACTCCTCTTTTTTTTTGCATTGTTTTGGAAAGTCCCTTGGGAAGATGGAAATGGAAAGGTAAGAGGAAGACCTGGCAACATCCCCAAGCAAACAGAAAAGGTTTCTTTCCTACAGACAAGTAGTGATGGTGGATTTGCAAAGGAGCAGCCTTGGAAGAATTGGGAAGAGGGTCTTTGTCATCTCCAGTGCAGTCAGGGTGGTTCTTCCCATTCAGCCCTGCCTAGGTGTTGATTTTGCACAGTTCCCATGTATTGACTTAGGTAAGTGGCCTGTTTAAAACCTGACAAACCTCTACGCACAAATTGCTTCAAGGGTTAAGTAATTATCTTTCTGGATTGCACAAGCATATTCACCAACAAAAGTTAAATATTTATAAGTCTAGGTTTAAAATGTCAGCAATCCATCCACCAAGTTAAATCAAGATTCCAGTGAGACCAGCACATAGGCATCTTCCTCTGCTAGTACTGATTCCAAGCTTCTGGGCTTACTTTTCCTGCTTTTTTAGAAAGCTAAGTATTTCAGCTTTGTATTCCAAGTGAAGACATTAAGCAAAACTGTGATACTTCATTCATTCATGAAGGGCATGTGGGTTGCATTGGTAACTTCATTCTGCAAACTAGAACAGAAACTATTAAAACCCCTTTGAATGAATTTCAGTTCTTCCTCTCACCACCTAAAAGCTGGGGTGAAGTTCCATCCAGCTGTCATTGGGAACAAGAAATTCATCCAGACGCCTTTGGCAGTATTAGTCTTCTTCATGGAGTCATACAATCATAAAATCATAGAATCATCAATGTTAGAAAAGACCTTCAAGATCTTCAAATTCAACTGGCAACACAATTCCTAAATAATATTGATATCTGTAAGGCAAGAATAGGGTCTGCATGCTCACATGTGCAATGTCCTCCCTGTCCCAGACTTTGTTCTTTACTGGTTCCCTCTTTGGCCACAGGACATCTGCTGCAATCTCTGCCACATTTTGGCCCTCCTGTTCAGAGAAGTGATTGCAGCTGGAATTTGAGTGGAATTTCCTGCTGTCCCTGGTTTCTGTGTTCCCTCTTGCCATGGCGGCAGGACAGGAAGTGGGATTTTGCAGAATATTTTGAACGCAGTGTGGGAGACTTCAGAAAACAGTGAGGTTAAAATGGTATCCACTGCAGCATCTGCAGATGTGCCGGTGTTTGTTCCATTGTACTGCTGTTTATAGGGTCTTATGTTTTCTGTACACAATGGGATCCTGATGGGTGATAAAGCCTCCAGAGAGTTCTGTCTTATACAGATAACATTAGGAATGCCCAGAATAATTTGCAAGTTATTAGCTAAGCAATAAATTTCACAAGGTTCCACTGAACAGACAGAATTCTAATTTGTAAGTAGAGGACTAAACCTGAGCATGAATTGCTGGATTAGAAAGAGAGGTAAAAACCGTGTCTCAACTCTTGACTGATAGGCACCCAAGCATCTCTGTGCCTTCAGGTATGCCTATAAGAGCCCTAAAAAGATATGTTTCCTCCATGGGGCTATAACAGATTCCAGACGTAGTGTGAGCTGAATAAACAGGTAACCAGGAACACTGTGTATTACCTCTGGTTGCCATAGCAGAACGACTCCCACAGACATCCAGCTGAACAGAAGCCTTTGAGTTGCATTGTCTTTTTGTGGAGGAAGTGCAAGATGATGTACAGAAGAGGGAGCTGGGTAGTCTGGGACTTGAAGGCCACGGGTTATATTCCTTTTTTTGCCTTCTGCATTGCAACCTTGTGTTCTTTCTCATCTGGACTGTGAAGTTTCTTCTGTCCTCACACAGGCATTACAGGGATGAATGTGTTACAGGTTGTCAAGTGGCCAACATGCCAGGAAATATCAGAGACCTTACAGTTCCAGCCATTATGGAGGGCTGTTCTGCATCTCGTCTCTGTCCTCTCATGTCCACTCCAACCCATGCAGCTCAAACACCCAGGGTCTGTAAACTGTAAGGAGGAATGAGCTTCCCGTACTTTCACAGCAAGAGTCAGGCTCTGAGCCGTGGCCAGCAGAATCTGGCTGAGAAGCGTGGGAAACTTAACAGTAAGAGAGAAAATCTGCTATATCAAGGGCTGTTTTCCTGGGGCTGCAATTTCTGATGCATCCAGCACATTTTTTGGGTAATCTGTACTCCTGGAGCAACAGTTGAAAGAGTGGAAAGACAAGTATTTTATCTTCAAAAAAACAATCCATCCAGCAAATTAAGAGGGTCATGTCAGTCACTAACGAAGTAAATGGAGTTCCTCAGGACTCAGACTGCCACCTTTAGCTGAACCCATTAACTGTTTCCTCAATGGCAGGAGAGTGAAGTGGATTTTCCTTTTCATTACTTTTAGAGTAGGATATAGGTTTTCTTAAGTGGAGGTTTCAGAAGAAGGAATAAATTAATACCTTTTTCCAGGTTAATCTTTATGTCAGTGCAGGAGATCCATTTCACCTTATTTTATCTTCAACTCTCTATTTATTTAAGTTCAAAGTACATATATTTTCCTTCAATATCTCTTTGTAACCCCCTCATTTACTAGGACAGTAAAGGGATATTGATGTGACTTGAAGACATGCTTCGCTCAGCTGTTTCTCCCCTGTAAGTTGTTGCAGTTTTCCAATAATTATCATTTTGACATGATTGAGACAACAAGTCTGGCAGGACTGAATTTGGGGGAGAAGGATTCTTTTATGGTTGATGCTTGTGCAAGACCTAGGAATGGCTCTGAAGGAGCAAGTGATTGACCCAATGGAAGCACTTGGGATCTGCCTCTTGCAATCATTAATTCCAAACCTGTGATTTGCTTATTTAACCAATCAACACGTCTTTGGTCCTACATTAAGGGTTGGGACCCACTGGCAAATTACCCCAAAGAACAGATTCACTTATTTGCTACTTATTGCTTTCCAGTTTCTTGGGACCTCTACCAAACTGCTGCCCCTTGTTCCTTGCATTTTATCTCGTGGTCTCAGACATGTCAAAGTGTGCTGGGTAATGGCAGGCATCCCGTAAGGGCATGCCCAGCAGATCACAAGCCTGTTTCTAAAAGAGTTTTGCTTTGTAGGCAAGAAGAAGTATGTGAATGGTTTTGACAAAGGCTGTGAGCCGTAGACTAGGAATACGATCAAAGTGCACAAGGCTGGTGCAAAATGACCTCAAAGTCATTTCCACTACAATATATATACAAACATTGACCATGTTTCTTTAGCATTTAGAATTTTTTTTCAGTGGGATTTTGGACACTATTCGAGAGGGTTGACATATGGGACAAAGTTTGCAGCGATGTCTTTAAATAAACTTTGCAAGAAGAAATATCAAAATATTGAATTTCTAACCAGCAGTGGATTTTACTTGGGGTGAAGCATCCTTTGGTCCTTGACTTGCTGTAGGCATGGCTGATACAATGCCATGGGAAAGCCAAATACTGCCAAGTGCACAACATTCTTGATGAGCTGGATCTTTGCTGTTCCCTGTGAATTACCCCACTGTAGGCACATGTGTTATATCTGCCCTGATCTCATATTGACCTGAACTAGATCTTCCTCCAATGCTTCTGCGAAAGACACTACTGTCTTGCTGTTATCTACAGTACTACATAATTACCTTTAAATCCCGATTTTCACCCCATTCTAGAGAGATAACCTCTAGTATTCTTACTTAAGACATAGGGGATTAAGGTCACAGAAACAGGAAGGGCTACAGTTATACAGGCATCAAGATACCTGATTTCTGTTTGCTTCCTAAAAAGAATTGACATGTTAAAGGCACTTTATGGACTGGAGTCTGAAAAACCAGTCACAGAGCCTAATTGTCAGGTGGAGATGAGTATTGCCTTGCAAAACACCCCTGGGAAATGTGTGTCCTGTATGAGTTTGCCAAAATCCTTCCAGAGCCTGTAACTGAGCAAGGCACCAGGTTCACATCTCCCGACACTGAGCTGCACTACCTAATTGAGCCATTTCTTACTTGTAGGAATGTAGCCAATTTTTAATCTTTGATCTTGGCGTGAACTTACTTGACATTATAAATGTTGAATTTTTAGTGTATTTTTGTCCTATTACAATTATGAGATCGACTTCTCATATTTATCTTCCTTCAGGAAACTGAGTAACACGATTATTGGAATCAGTTCTTTGAAGCCTGCAATTCTGCAGTATTTTTTTTTCTTCACGCTGTCTCCAAGCAGTGACACCATGTCTAGGTCTCATCATAAGAGCTCTAATGAAAAAGCAAGCTGAACAACCCATCATTAGGTTCATATGTCCTTTAGGATTCACTAATATCACAGTGAGTCAAGCTGCAGTGCTATCGTTCTGGCTGCTGTGTTTTATGGCCTCCCTGACCGAGTGAAGTCACACGGTCATCTGGGCTGAGGTGTGGGGTGAGCAGCATGTGGTCGCCTTGGATACGGAAAAGTTGTGCGGGAGGCAGGAGTGTGTGTCCCAGAAACAGCAGAGAGAAGAGAGTCTGATAGCTGATGTTCAGCCTGAATTTCACTGGAGGAAAGTGTGTCTGAACATTTGGCCTGCCAAGCCTTTCATCTGACCTGTTGCTGTCCCAGTCTCTCACTCTTCTAACCTCCCGTTAAAAATACCAACATGTTTCTTCACTGGCCGGACATCCTGACATCCTGCCAGGGAGCTTCAGTATCTCAGGGAGCTGAAACCCGCAGAGTGTCCTGCTGCTGCAGCGTGTGCTCTCACCCTGAAGCATCACCAGCTGTGCATGGACAATGGGCAGTTCAGCTCCACTTCAGAAGCTTCTGTCAGAGGGGTCATCTTCCCCATAGGAGATATGATTAAAGACACTGAGCTTACAGCTAATGGCTTCCCAGTTGCGGCAGTGTGTTAGTCCATGCCTGCCAACAGTTAACTGCCAAGACTGAATATTTTCCCTTCCACTGTAGAAAATTGAATTTGAAAATCAAAGTATGAGTTGTCTTTGGTTCCTCTGCTGAAGCTCTGCATTGTCACAGTCTCCCCATTTAGCTGGCAGTTGGTTTGGTTGTTTTTTTTACCGGCATTACAGAAGCATCTGGGAATCCCAGTTAAGACCTGCAGTCCTGTGGAGGCTGGATCTCCCTGGTGCTGTAGAGGTCAGGTCCAGTCCCAGAGAGCTCACAGGCTACCTGCCACAGGGCAGTGATGGATGAATTGGACAAACTGTGCAGATGTGGTTTGGAAAAAGCTTACTGCAAGGAGATACACAGAGTTTATCAGGAAGGTCGGCTGCCTGGCTGTCTAACACAAACCAATGGGAACAATCTGTAAGCACTAAGCATGAGTAACTGATAAGATTTGGGTTACCAGAGGACAGGTAACTGCACGGGTTTCGGCACAAGTGGATGGAGCAGTATGGGACAACACAAGGCAGGGCTTAGGCAAGAAGCTGGCTTGCAGCTTCTCAGACTTGTCTAGGACAGAGTAGAGCCCAGGAAGCTGCTACATTTTTTCCTGCACAGGGAAAATTATTAGCTAAACCCACTGAGATTTAGTTCTACCAATTCCCTTTCAATGGCACTCAGAGAAATCTCCCAACTTTGTTTTTATTGGTGGCATATTTCCTATGAAATTTACACTGAATCACAGAATCACTCTGGTTGGAAAAGACCCCTGGGATCATCGAGTCTAACCATCTACCCTACCTTACAAGTTCACCCCTAAACCATATCCTTCAACACCTCATCCAAACCATATTTAAACACATCCAGGGATGGTGGCTCAACCACCTCCCTGGGAAGTTCATTCCAGTGCCTGACCACTCTTTCTGTGAAAAAATTCTTTCTAATATCAAGTCTAAACCTACCCTGTTGTAACTTGAATGTATTCCTTCTTGTTTTATCACTAATTACTTGTGAGAAGAGACCAGCACCAACCTCTCCACAATGTCCTTTCAGGTAGTTTTAGAAAGTAATGAGGTCTCCTCTCAGCCCCCTCTTGTTCAAACTAAAGAGCCCCAGCTCTTTCAGTCTTTCCTCATATGATTTATTCTTCAGGCCCTTCACCAGCNGTTCCACTTCCTTCATCATCCTTGTTACTCTACGCTTGACTCCATCCAGCAGCTCCATGTCCTTCTTCAACTGAGGGGCCCAGAACTGGACTCAATACTCCAGATGTGGTCTCACTAGTGCAGAGTTCAGGAGGAGAAAAACCTCTCTCGATCTGCTAACCACCCCGCTTCTGATTCACCCCTGCATGCTGTTGGCCCTCTTGGCCACAAGAGCACATTGCTGGCTCATGGTCATCCTGCTGTCCACCAGGACCCCAGGTCCCTTTCGCCTACACTGCTCTCCAACAGGTCAGTCCCCAAACTGTACATGTATCTGGGGTTGTTCTTGCCCAGATGCAAGACTCTACACTTACCCTTGTTATAGTTCATTAAATTTCTCTCTGCCCAGCTCTCCAGCCTGTCCAGGTCTTGCTGAATGGCAGCACAGCCTGCGGGTGTGTCAGTGACACCGCCTGGCTTTGTGTCATCAGCAAATTTGCTGACAGTGGACCCTAATCCCTCATCCAAGTCATTGATGAATAGATTAAATAGTACTGGTTCCCGCACCAACCCCTGGGGCATTCCACTAGATACAGGCCTCTAACTAGAGACTCTGTCCCACTGACCACTACTTTCTGGCTTCTCTCCTGCAGCCAGTTCACAATCCACCTCGCTACCCAATCATCCAGTCCACACTGCCTTAGTTTGGCTGCGAGGATGCTGAGAGATGTCAAATCCCTTACTCAAGTCAAGATAGACTACATCCACCGCTCTGCCATCATCTAGCCACTTCATAAAAGGCTATCAGGTTGGTCAAGCATGACTTCCCCTTGGTGAAACCATGCTGACTGTCTGTAATGACCCTGCTGTCCTTGATGTGACTGGAGACAGCGTCTAGGACAAATTGTTCCATCACCTTTCCTGGGATGGAGGTAAGGCTGACTGGTCTGTAGTTACCTGGGTCCTCCTTCTTTCCCTTTTTGAACATTGGAGTGACATTTGCTATCCTCCAGTCCAATACCTCCACATCTCTCTTGTATTGAGGTGCCCAATACTGGACACAATACTCAAGATGTGGCCTCACCAGTGCTGAATACAGGGAGATGGTAACCTCCCTACTCTTGCTGGCCATACTATTTCTAATACAAGCCAAGATGCCATTGGCCTTCTTGGCCACTCGGGCACACGTCTGGCTCATATTCATCTTCCTGACAATTAGAACCTCCAGGTCCCTCTCTGCCAGACAGCTCTCCAGCCACACCTTCCAAAGCCTGTAATGTTGCAGGGGGTTGTTGTGGCCCAAGTGCAGGACCTGGAACTTGGCCTTATTGAAGCTCATTCCATTAACATTAGCCCATTGCTCCAATGTATCCAAGGCTCTCTGAAGCACCTCCTACCCTCTGGTAGATGAACACTCCCACCTAACTTGATGTCATCTGCAAACTTACTAATGATACACTCCATGTCCTTATTGTGATCATCAATAAAGATGTCAAACAGAGATGGTCTCAACACCGAGCCCTGAGGCACAGCACTGGTGACAGGCCACCAGCTGGATTTAACGCCATTAAACACCACTCTATGGGCCTGTCAGTTCAACCAGTGTTTTATCCAGTGGATTGTGTGCTCATCCAAGCTATGAGCAGACAACTTATCAAGGAGAATTCTGTGGGGAACAGTGTCAAAGGCTTTTTATCCACAGCCTTTCCCTTGTCCAACAGTTGGGTCATCCTGTCATGGAAGGAGATCAGGTTCATCAGGCAGGACCTGCCTTTAATGAACCTATGTTGACTGGGCCTGATCCCCTGGTTGCCCTGTATGTGAAGTGCAATGGCACTTGAGATGATGTGGTCTATGACCTTCCCTGAGGTCAGACTGACAGGTCTATAGTTTCCTGGATCCTTGTTTTTGCCCTTCTTGTAGATGAGTGTTACTTTTGCTACCTTCCAGTGCATTGGGACCAACCCAGCTAGCCAGGATTTCGAGTAAATAATGGAAAGTGGCTTGGCGAACATATCTGCCAACTCTTTCAGCACCCTTGGGTTCCACTGATTGGAATTTTCAAATGTATGCTTTTGGTAAAAGTTTTCAGACTTCCTACAAAGCCACACGTTGAAAACCGAACATTGCATTTTTAAGGGAAGATATTTCAACAGGAAACCCCTTGTTCATTTTCTTCATCAGGTTTTCACCGGGAAAAAGTCTGTAAGAATGCTTTGGCTGGCAAAAATTTCCATGTTTGTTGAAAAGGCATTTTTCCTGATGAAAACAGTTCAACCAACTCCTGAAATAGTAATAAAGAAATATTAAAAGAAATCTGCTAAAGTTTCCTAAAGGGAAACAAGTGTCAGGGTTAGATATTTAAAAGGCAGGGACTCAGACTTTTCTCCAACTTAACATAGCTGCCTTGAACTCATCTTGACTTTTCAGTGCTGTGTCAGAGGATGGAGATTAGCGTTGGAAAAACATGCGGAGACAGGAGTGAACGCTGCACTGTTTAAGAATTAAAATTTGCAGACCAAGCCCCCTTTTTCCCCCTCATCTCCAGCTCTTGCTGGCAGACAGGATGTGTCTCAGTTACAGGAGTGCTGGATGGAGGTTCTCTGTGTAACAGGAGGCAGCCACAAGAGCTTGCCGGCAACAAACAAAACAAAAAAGGATGGAAGGAATGAAGAGGTTCAAGGACATGTCTGCTGACAGTGATAGGAAACCTGGATATAAACTCAGGCCAGAATATAGAACTGAGATTTTACAGAAGATGTTTACCTAGAAGACAGCGTGATCTCCCTAGAGGAGGTACACTCAGCATCCAGGTCCAGGAAAAGAGCCTGTGCTGGAAAGAGGAACCGCACTGGCAGAAACGTGTAACGAAAAATTACTCTCTTTGTTCAGAGGAAGATGTTGGATTGGAATGCAGCTATTGAGGAAAGTAACACAGAAAGAGACTGCTCTGGGAGAATTCCATTAGAAATTGCAAAATCTTTTCCCCCCTTTTCTCTGCCCAGTGCAATTAAACAGTAATAGGAGTGCGTTGCACAGTTTATGAAGCAATAATCCAGTTCCCAAATGGCTAAACCGGGAGACTGATGGCCAAGTCATTTATCCCAATGAGGAAAATGGATTATTGCTCTGGAAAGCAGCAGGATGGCATTGTTACAATTATTCTGCTGTCTGAGTTTATCACTTCAAAAAACTAGATATGCATTGTTTCTCTGGGATCAGCTTCTGCTTTCCTTGCTTGCCTTGCCAGTCCTGAGCCAGGGGTCCTGCTGACTTTGCCATGATTACCTGTAGAGCAATGTCCAGCTCTCAGCGAGTAGGAGTGACGGGACAAGGGTTTCAAGGCTGCAACAAAACATGGTAGTTAGTGAAGTCAGTGCAATTTTGGCCGGGATATTTGGAGACATAACATTATGAAGTAGGAATGTAACAGCTCTCATGTGACTGCACTGGGGATATTGTGCTTAGTTCTAAGCACCTCGTTAACAGAAACGTATTAACAAATTGGAGGGGATCCAGAGAAGAGAAAGTCAGTTGGGTATGTTGATTTACGAATTAAGATGGGCCTGAGTGGCTGATGTCCAATCTGAATCCATATTGGAATGCCTCCAGATCTTACAGATGTTTCTGGGTTCAGGACTTTCTGATCCTGAGTCCGCTGGAGTCAGTAGAAAGACTGCCATTGGCTCTGCTGATCGCGAGATTTGGGTCTGCTTGAAGAAACCTTGGCTGAACAGTGTTTAAGGCTAAGGAGATATATATATATATATAAAACTTGGAAAAAGAGTAAATAAAAGGGAATGTGATGTAAGCTTGGAACTATTAGAAGAGTGCAAATGTGAGGACCACTGTCTTGGCTGACATACTGGGAAAATGAACTGGGGACTTTCAGAGTTGAAAACAAGGGCATTTTAACATCATGAGCCAAGGTGGCCAAAATGCAATGTGCCCCTCTTCTCTAGATCTGGGAAGCAATTGGAATGCAGGGTGTCCTTATGGATGGTTTTACCCCAGTCTGACAGGCATAAGGTCTTAGCATTAACTGACAGAGAAATGGTTTTAAAGGCAGGATAATAAATTCAAGAAAAGAAATTAGTTTTGCAGTCACTGACTGAAGGACCAGAGTTACAATGCCTTTATGCATTTTTTTGCATAAGCTTTTTGAATGAACAGGTTTGTTTGAATGAACAGCTACTCAGAGAGCAGTGTTGTTGCTGATCATCTAGGTTTTGGTATTGTAGGACTATGATGAAACTCCTCCTCCCTCACTGTATAAAATCAGCCCTTTCTTTCATCCTGAGACTGTGCATTGGGATATGGTCACAATTATCGTTTCAGCTAGAGCTGAGTCTGTTACACAGGTGTTAGTCACTGCCCTGAAGCTACCTCCCTTAAAGCTGCTGGTATAGCTGTGTGCTCCCTCCCTAACCCAGTTGTGGTGACATGATTCTGACGGCTCCTGCTGCACACTTTATGGAAGGTGTAGCTCAGCGGAATGATTTTGACAGAGCCAAGTTGGAGAGTACCAACGTGTGCAGCTAAATCCGAAGGACTACAGCAGCTGTCAGTCCATTTACTTAGCTGGAAGATGAGGAAATGCTCATGCTGTGGGGAGCTATGGGCGATGATGACCATGAGGGTTATGTCTAATACGACACTGAAGATATCAGGCACAGAAAACAGAGAAGACAAGCAAACCAGGCCAAGTGGAAAAGAAGGAAAAAGAAAATAAATGCTCCAACTTGGCCTGTGGTGAAGTGCAACAAGTAAGCCCTCTCTCTCCAGGATTTTGGGTTATAGGTGGATTCTCTGTCCAAGAGATGTATTTCATGTGACTGGAGTGTTCTTGCTATTTCTTTCCAGTATGAAGCTTCTTTATCTAATACAGACACAAGCACATAGACATAGTGCTTACACTACAGAATGTTTCTTCTTGGAAGCACTTTTCTCTACCCAGATCTTTCCAGGACTTTCATATCATGGAGATTTCCATCCTGTTTTCAGTTTGGCTGAAACTGGCCAGCAGGTGCATCAGTTGTTAGATGGGAACAATGACAGAGGCATGATGATCTCTCAAGCTTTTTTTCCTTGGTGAAGTCAGCCAAAAGCATGTTTACTTGTGTATTCCCAAAGGCATACAAATGTGACTCCAGTGGAGAACCCACTTGCTTCCAGAACACCAACTTCAGAGCAATTAAGGTTAAAAGTTGTATTGTTTCATAATCTGCATGTTTTACTGTCTGCTTTGTTCTCTTAGCTGGGCTGTAAAGCGAGAGAGTAACACAACATCAATGCTGTGATCAATGCTTTCAGATCCTTTCTATCATCTGCTTGTTTTATATTCCAAATGCCAATTGCAATATAAAATCACATCTCAAACAAAAGATGTTTATCTGACAATAAGGAACTAATTAATGCCACAAAGTCTAAAACAATGTATTACAAATCTAAAAGAGGAAACCAAATGTTGCTGAACTTCAATAACTGATAGTGCTGCTACTGTCCATTGTAAGGCTGTTGGCTTCAGCCACTGCATGTTGTGATTGACTTTATTTAGTTCTGTATAACCAGTGGATCAGACATGGTTTTTCCGATCATTTTTTTCAGAAGTACAAATGTGATGCTGGAAAGCCCCAACAGATGTTGTTTCATGTCAGTGACATAAGATGGGGCTAAAATCTTTCCAAACTTAGTATTGTAGGTGCCTTAGCAGACTTAGTAATATCACAGCAGGGAACAGCAACGTCACATCTGGAACATTATAAAATTGGCAATGCTGAAAAGGCATTAGTAAACATTATTAAGAATTCCTTGCAGGCAATTAGACTGCAACAATATCTTTGGAGAAACTTTTTTTTCCCTTTTGCATCTTTATTTCTATCTTGCTAATGAGAGACTAATGAGCCACAGACTTGTTACCTAGGAGGAGTATCGCAACAAAGCTCAAGTGAACTTAAAACCAGTAGTTACAGACTGATGACTGCTCATACTCATTATATGTTTTAAATGAGAAGGGACTGCAGTTAAAAAAAAAAAAGGAAGCAAGTTGTTCCTGGCTAAGAGACTTCTGAAACACTAAATGTCAGAAGTTTCTTAGTGTCGAGGTTAGAGCCTTCTCCCTTTCCCACCATTTAAAGCTGAGTGCAGCTATGTGCAGTTTCTGGGAGTTTGTGCTTTGCTGATACCAAAATTTTACTCTTCTCTGACCATTACAAAACCTACTTGTTGGTTTCAGTGATGTCAAGAGATTTTTGTTTTAATTCTTTTACTCCCTTAGGAATCAGGTTAGTAAGTAAAACCTTTATGGACCCACCATCTGTATAGGTGTAGATTGGCATATGCTCGTTTCAATCACCCCGTGTTCGCAGTTTTTTGGGAACACAGTGTCTCTGTCTTTTTTTCTGGTATCCTAATCTTAACTATCTGAAAAGCTTCAGATAAGACATTGGAGAATCTCAAGCAGGGCACACTTAACAGTTCCAGGCCCAAGGAAATCGCTCAGAGCTTATCAGCAGCTCTGATACAAGTCTAGTGATTAAGGCATATGGATGGGACTTGGGAGCCATGGCTGAAATGAGTTGCTCTGCTCCAGTGCTCCTGTGTGTCCTTGGGCCAGGCAGGCATGGGGAGTTTTTACAAAACTTTATCTCTTGTTGGCTGGAGGCCTAAATCCATCCTGAGACATCAGGCTGAGTAGCCCATCGGCTGAGACAAACACCTCTATGTTATGTTGTGCCTCTTAGACCATTGAACACACAGACCTTTGCTACTGGTTGTCATTCAGCACTTCAGTTGAGCAGAATTTAGTCTCCAAAGAGTTCAGTCACCCAAAAAAGAACAGGTGTGACCACACTACAAATCTGCTTGTACCTATCTCTCCTCTTCCCATCCAAGAAGATCTTCATGCATTCAAGACGTGATGGCAAAAGCAGCTTCACAGTGCCTGCAACACAAAAGCAAACTCTTTTTTATTTAGAAGGAGATGTTTTGACATCATTCCCTTTGTGAGGATGCACAAAAGCTTTTGGTTTTGTTCCAGACCAAGATAGGAAACCTTGAATGTTGCCACAGGAGAGTTCTTGGGCTGCTCACTTTCTCTTGTACTGTCCAGGGTTGTTTTCTCTTGGGATGTCTGATTAACTTGCTGGTTCCTCTGGCATCTTGGATCTTTCATCTTGACCTTCTTATTGCTGGCTTCTGCCTTTTCCCAGTGCATACCCCACATGCTTATTTGTTTTATCTGGTCTGTTACAGAAGACATTGTGTTCACTGGAAGCCAATGTCTGGGACTTGGCACCCACTACAGGGCTAACAAAAGGCTGTAATCCAGGCTTTTGAACCCTTCATCCACACAGCTTTACCTCAGCTGCACGGGGGTGTAAACCTTCTATTTCCAAGCGCAGGGTGGCTGTCCCACCTGTTCCATCATTTCCCCACCTTGTGTGCTCTCATTCCAAGGACTGTAAGCAATTACTCTGCTAGGTACTAAATACGATACGGAGCACATGGTAGTGTAAAATTATGGAATTCGAGGGTTTTAATGAGCTCAGGTGCAATACAAAAGAACTTTTTTTTCCCTGTCCATAAAATTATATGGCTTGGAATCAGGGGTTTATACAGCCCTGGACAAAGCCATTTTATTTAAAGGGTGGGTATGGGGGTAGGAGGGGAAATACAACAACAACACCCCCCTAGCCCAGCACGATTATATGCAGATTTGTTCATAAATCTGGGCTGGAGCAGATGTGCTGCACATGTTGAAAATCCAGAGCATGTTGCTGGAACTTAAAACATAAACATGAACCTGTTTCCAAAGAGGAAAATCTGCTCACAGCGAGGAGCTGACCCCACGCTTTAAACAAAGATCAAGTCCATTCTGCCTATTGTGCCTTTGCCATGTGTTTACTTTTCTTGCTTGGTGCCTAGGGTAGCTTAAGGAAGAGCCAAAACAAAAGAAGCAATTTACCCAGGTCAGAAAAAATCCAGTGGCTCTCTGGGCATGAGGAAACAAGGGTTAGGATGTTACCCAACTCATCTGGCTATCAAGAGTCCTATTAGACTAGGTCAGAGGTATCATGCTGGATCTCTCATCTGTATTTTTAGATGCTTGAAGTCTTTTGCCCTGTAGCTAAATCTTGTAGAAAAACATAGCTGTGCTTCACAGTGGGTAAGATTCTAAGAAATAGCTGGCTTTAAACACAAACCTGCACTCTGTAGATAGTTGGAAGTGAAGTTCCTGTAACCAGCTGTGTGATTAAATTCCTTTTACGTGTAGCAGGACGTGCTCTTGAAGACTCTGCACCCTGACTGAGTGCCACCATACTTGTTCTTTTTAACAGTGATGCTGAAATGCTGACAGCCCCTCCTATCCAAGAATTCAGCATGGTCTGATGCATGTCTGATATGTGTGGTAGCATTTGATATGTTTTTCTCTTTTCTTGGCCTATTATTTTGTCAGAAAGGAGTGTGGGTTGCACAACAGACACTGAGAACTCAAAGTGCTTTCTTCCTGACCCTTTAAAAAGATCACGCTTCCAGGTAAGGGGCAAAGGTGACTTTTGGGTTAATCTCTGGCTGTTTACATCCCATCTGCTCCCACTGTGTGTTTAGTCAAAGAAAGGAGTTCATTCTCCACCACCACCAGGCATGATGGTGCCATGACCTACAGGAATACAGATGTTTTTCTGAAGGAAAGGTGGTGGCCGATGTGGTCATCTGTGTACACATGTTCTCTTAACTCTCCATGGAAGGTGGATTAAGACACGGTGTTGAAATATGTGCTCTTCCACATCTCCCACTGCCTGCAGCTGGTGATGTTAAGAACTTTAGTCTGTGGGACTTGTGTACACATTTGTGCCACTCACAGCACTGGCACTCAGTCGCAGTACCCTGCTTAGGGGAGTGGGATTTGTGTCTGGAGTTTTCCGAGCCTGAGAAGCCTGCACCAATCTGGCAAACTGCACACGTTTTATTTTTCTTTAAATCAAAGAGCCATGAAGGGGAATGACCGTTAAAAATAGTCAGGTTATTATGTCAGAAAGGGAATGACTAGTTTATGCTGAGAACGGTCACAAATAAAACATCTTTCTTTGGTTAGTTGAAGGTAAGAGAGACATGGATGTGGATCAGCCCCCTACTCGTTGTCGCCTTTCCCACTCAGCATCTTTGTTTGTCATCTGTACAGCCAGGGACTGGGCTGCCCTGCCAGAAGTGTTACGAACATTAAACCTGGCACAAGCAGGAAGGTACCTCCATGCTTTGTTGAATGGACTTTAACAGTGTTGTGGTGACTAACTGAAAATGGGTTTTCATTTGAGAAACACTCATACGTATGAATTCCATTAGCTAATCAGGTTTCCAAAAGGTTGTAGAGCTTTGAAGCCCAAAGGCTCCTACAACTGACAGTACACAGCTCAGGCACCTCACAGACGAAGCTAAAAGGGCTGTCAGTGCTGACATGTTCACCTTAAACTTGAAAATTTTAAATGTTCCCAGTGGCCCAACTATTTGTCCTTCCACCTGACTACTGTTCAATGCTTTGGCCGCAAATATGGTAAGAGGAAGAAAAGATGCATTATTATTAATAAATGAATGGAGCTATTTGCTATTTATTATTTAAGCCCTCAATACTGGCAGGCTTTAGTGATACATGAAATATAGGTAAGTCATTTATTTATTAGGGAAAATAATGATTTTTTTTCCCTCCCATTCTAGAGCCCTTTCTGACCCAAAGCTGCAAGGGGTTTATCAAATACAAATACGATGACTTGTAATTTTAGAGTCTTTCAGAGTACTGTAACTGACAACCTTTTTAACATAAGTACATTGAACAAATAATTTATAGAAGTATTCTGGGAATATTTTAGGGTTTTTTATTACCACTTCTGAAAGCTATGGCATGTTATTGATTTTGGTGTATTAATATAACCTAAAAGTGAGGGCACATGCTTGCCTCCTAATCCAAATCAGCTTTGATGGCAACCCATATATTTTACTGAAAGAAGCCTTGAACTAACAGCAGAGGTTAACAATTACACATCATAGCCAAAAGTTTAAGATAATGAATTTTGCTCATTACCTACTGTCCAGCACCAGCCACAGGAAGTCGCTCACTGTGCCTTCCTCCATGTCTCATCCCAAATTCTCTGTCAGAGTTTTGAAGCCTTAATTTTGCATTTGTGTCATGAAGGCTTCCACTGAGGAAGTGTAATCATTACTGTTTTCTGAGTGCCATAAAATAGTGTATTTCTCTTAAAATGGGCTTGCTTGTTTGCTTTATATTTTTTCGTGTATATATGTGTGCATGCATGGGCATCAGTATGTTCCATATAGCTGTCATATATATGTTACTGCACAGAGATATTGATCTGCTTCATTCTTTGCTGCTCCTTGAGTTCTGTTCCTGTTCAGATCCTCCATCCAGAGCAGCTTCAGTGCACCATGGCAGGACGACTGGCACCTCTAGCCCTTGTTTCCAGTGGCCTGGTTATGTGTCTGTTTAATGATTTAGTAAAAACAGGCAAATTCACCTGGCTGCTGAAAACTGTCCAGTGGAACCAATGGCTAACCATTGCCATCAGGGTGTGTATTCCAGCCAGATCACTCGTTAGAGGACTCTTCAAACCACAAAACAAAATGTACGCTCCTTTTCTTTGTCTTCCTGAGTGTTCTCTCTAATCTTCTCTGGTGACAATTAGTTTCACCACAGTTAACTCAGTTCTGGAGGAACTTAAGTCTTGAGGTACAGATGTTCTCAAAACCAGAAAGACCCTTGCTTACCTTAATGCAGTGACTTCTGTTAAAAAATCCTATGTACAGGGAAGTGTATGAGGTGGACTGAAAAGTATGCATTTAAATATGGACTTTTCTTTTATTTGGCTAAGGAATTCAGCCAAAATAACTCCAGAGGGGGAAAAAACCATCCAGATCTTGAGGAACAGGGAGCAGGCCATCTGGCTGAACATGCTGCCTGTTAAAGTGTACCTTAATCCCCACTTCCTTTTATGCCACATGCTTTGCTGTGTGAAAAGTCATGTACAGAGTGGTGCCCTTAAAAGAGAAGTTTAATTCCTAGTTGCCTAAAAAAGGAGTTCCTAATTAAATCCAAAATAGATGTTTTATATTCATCGTAGTAGATTTACTCACATCTTTATTTTCCAGTAAAATGCATTCACTCCTCCTGTCCTTGTGGCATGACTGATGTCACTTCCCACCCAAGAAGTTTTTGGAAGACAGACGTTTTCTTCCTCTTTCTGGACACAATTTAAAATTTGCTTTACTGTTATTGATGGTTCAACTGCAGCACTGTTTGTGTCCTGAAGTAGTTAATGTCCTCATTCTCAAAGAGGAACACCAAGGGCCTTGAACTGAAGTAATACCCCATGTGCTGGCTTCCTCTGCAGTCAACACGGAGTGATTTGTCAGTAGTGCAAATATACTGGCAAAGAAGGTGCTCAGATGCAGTGCTAAGCAATTGCAAATGTAAATTGGCTCTTGAGCCTGTCACAGGCAGGGTTTTATAGGTGTGGGTGTCGGAACATACTAGCAGGACTTGATGCTGAGGAGTACTTGCACTTTTCAAGCTTCATAAATGTTTTAAGCTCTCAAGGCAAATCTTCAAACTCTGGCTAATACACTGGTCTTGAGCATTGCTCCAGACTTTTAATATGGCTTTGGTGCTGAAACTTGTTTCTCTCATTGTCATGAGGTTAGACCAAGACAGGGGCTCTTTTGAAAGGGCTGTCAAACCCTCTAAAAGCTAATGGGAACATTGGAACTTGAAAATCTGTTAATAAGATCAACCATTCATACACTGCATCCCTTGTGTAGGACAGTCCAGAGCTGTGTCGGGACAAGCAGACAGGTTGCCCCAGGTCCCTTGTTTAGTGAGATGTCGACAAGGCCACTCCAGTCCTCTATTTCCTAATATGCAGTGGGCTGCACAAGCTACAGCACTGCATTCCTCCAGGTGCACACAAGACAGAGAGCTCCTGTTGTTGTTTTAGGTTTTTTTATTTTTAGGTTCGGTAGATTTTATTGGGTTATTTTCCTACCCTGTGAATGCAGGCACCAGGTAGTCAATAACAATTGCTCCATTAAAAAGGAAAAATAAAATCTTCAGTGTTAGCAGCACACACTAGAAATACAAAAAAAAAGGAAGGGGGAAAGATTAAGGGAAAAACAGATGCCAAACATTATTTTACATGTCACAGAGGCTGCTGTGCCACAGACTCATGTCTTCAAAATGTTACAGAAAAAGTGCATTGTGTCGCATTCTTCTTCTGTTTGTTGATATTATCACCTCTGGAAATAACAATTGCTTATTAACAGCTGCATTATCTTAAATTAACTTCTGGCATCCAATCTGAGAATGGCTGGGCCCGGATAGGACTGTTCCGGGTTTACAAACAAATCAATTGGAGGGGCAGGAATAGAAGGTGGATAGGTGTTTTGGACTTCTTTTAGCTACCAGGCTTCTTGACCTCAAAAATCATGTTGCACCTGAACCCATAGCCTGGGGTTTTAGACTCAGAAAGGACAAACTCCAATTCCTCCTCTCCCTTTGCCTGCAAGTGCTTCACTGGTGTTTGGCAGCTCCCTGGGCTACACCCTCCCTTAGTGCTGCTGCTTCCATTGTCTCCACAAAAAAACCCAAAAACCCCCTCCATGTCTTCTGCTCCTAAGCATTCGGCTCTGAGCACCAGTCACAACTGGTTTGTGTTCCTTGCTTGCTTCTGCCATTGAAGCTTTATTTAGGCTTGATAGTGAGTGAAACAGTCAGGTGTAAGATTTTAGGTCTCCGCTCAGACAAATCATGCACGGTATGCGTCGAGCAGCCCGAGTGTTTACAACAGCCTGTGACAGAACACGTTACTCGTTGCGACTTGAGGCACTGCCATAGAAATATGGCACACTGCACAGAAATTGCTTCTGCAGCAAGCTGAAAGTCGTGTTATTAGGGGCTGCTATTGGATTAACCCGCCGACATGCAATCCAACCCGATCCCAGCAGCGAGAGTTTATTACCAGCCGTGACTTTCAGTCACGTCAGAGCTCACGATGAAGTGGTGGGGTGTGCGGGTGTGGGTGGTTCTGTACGGGTGTGTGTGTCTGGGTGTGGGTGTGTGTGATTACTGTGAGGGACAGAACGACTGACCTATATGGGAGCGGGGAGAGGTGCAGCGCTGCATCTAAAGCCCTTTGCAGCATGTCATGATGTCCTGCGCTTGGGGTTAAAATCTCCTACTATTTGTGTCACTGCCAGGCACTTGGGAATGAAGGAGATGAAGGACAGGTGCAATTTCTGTCTCAGTTATATAGATGTGGCCTGCTGAGGTTACAGAGTAATTGGGAAATAGGGGTAAGTCTCAAAATCTTTGCTGTTTAGTTCATCAGTCCTATGAATGTTGGGGGTACATCCTCTGCACTAATGCTGCCAGACAGAGTGAAAATTTGTTTCAAAACTGTTGGTGTTTTGGGGCAAATATGAACCTGTCTGCAGGGACCTGGATGGAGATACCACCCAGGCAGTTTTCACGTAGCCTGGCAAACTGCTGACAGATGACACTGTTACTGACTTCTTTGCCAAGCGTTACTGATTTCTTACCTGCTCTGAAAGCACCAAAAAGCACCGTCCTTCACTGCCAACTAGGATCAGCTGTAATTCATCACTTACAGCCAGGCAAACAGTTTAGGAAACAATAAAATAGTCCTACTTTTTCTTGCAGTTGTTTGACCAATGTCCTGTCCCCGCTTCATTCAAACCCTGTGAAATAGAAGTAGTAATTTTGTCAAGAAAAACAATGTTTCTCAGTTGCCAGCCCATGGGTATCCAGATCACCATTGTACCTGGCTATAATGAACAAATTTTAATATCACAAAAAGCCAACTAATGAGGTAATTAACTAGTTATTATATGATGACTATACACTTGCATGGTTGATGGCTTCAATATAATTAAAAACTTTAAATATGTGCCTGTTTCTGACCTGTAAAACAAGTAAGAGATTCTGAGGGTTCGGGCTTTTCTTGCTTTGTTTGTTTTTTACACATAGACCCTTTTTGTCTTTGAGCCCTCTGATCCAAAAACAGTGAAATGACATATGAGACTTATATGAGAAGTATGTTTGACTATGAAAATCCTTTGGAGGAGATAGAGGACAGCAGCTGACACACTGGTGACCACAGCGACCTGAGAGTTTTTCAACAGGGCAAAGAGTATTTGTTTTGGATTAAATCACAGAGAGTTTAGAGACAATGTGATTTCAATCTTTGATTTAGCAGAAGGTTTAGGTTGCTACCAGAACAGCACTCCAATACTTTAAATCTGAGCATGAAAGTAAAAGGAATTGCTCATGGGTTCAAGCTAAGCATGGGCTTAAAATATTGCTGAATCAGCTGGGAGCATGTAAAGGGCTTAAACTTTAAATCCACAAAAGGAATAATCTTCATTTGAGTAATGTTGAGATTCTATCCTGAGTGCCTCTCTCTAACAGTTTGAGGGATCAATAATTTCCTATTTCTTCAGAATATTTTTTCCCTGTATTTAACAATGCGCTTGCTCCTACAGGAGCCTTTTTTCTCCTCCTTTACATGTCCCTCCCCAGTTGGTAATTTATTACTATTTTAAGTCAGTACACACATAAACATTGCTATTTTAATTAGGAAGAAGCAAACAGAAGTCACAGACTATAAGGCACTGTGAGTATGTTTGCTGCTCTCACATTTTAATTATTTATTGGAGTAAATAAAATTAAATATTTTCATAGTGATCCAGAACAGGATTTGAAGTAATTACTCTGTCAAATTCATCAAAAATTCTCTCATCAAAATAAAAACCTTGATGTCATTGAATAATTTATAGTACAAATACATAGAAATTGTAAAGTATTATAAATAGAAAACTGGAGGGTAAGTGAACATGAATTAGTTAAGGGTTATGTTTCTGAAAGAGCCTGTCATAAGCTGTATAAATTTTTAATAAGTGTTTTTGAGGCCTAATTTCCAGTGCACAGCATATACCAACAACTACAGGAAATAACCCGAAAATGGGGATTCAGAAGCAGCTGTTTCTGACAGAGGCCAGATTGTGGCTCCTCTTCCTGGGCCTTTCTCTCATACAATTTGAACTAATGATGTTTGCCACTGAATGCCGATGGCTTAACATGAATCATCTGCCTAAATAGCAAATACATTAAGTAAACCTAATCTCTATTATTATCTATGAATACCAAATGCTGGGACAATATCTAGCCTATTAAAACCCCAACTGTTCAGCCGTGCACTGATGACTTAACACCAGCTTTACTCTGCTCGGTCTATGCCAGGTTTTCTGGTGTGACTGAGGATCTCCCCTTCTTGTGCAGGAGCTGGAAGGGGCTTTTGGTCTTCTCTGGCAGCAGCCACCAGGCCTGACCCTGCCAGCTGCCGTGTCTTCACCAAGCATAAAAGGAGTGGGAAATGCTCAGCATCTTGCAGGTTGCATTTGATTTTGATCTCTTCAGCAGGTTGCTGAGGGTGATTCTTCATGCTCCTGGTAACCAAGGATGTGTCAGAGACAAAACCTCAGATCTCAAGTCCCCTGACTTCTCTTGTTCTTCTCTTTCTAATTCTATTGAGTTCTGCATCAAAACTCTCTGCTAAAAGGCCTCCCATAAAACAAATTAGCAACAGATCTGGACCTTCCCACACTAAAGCAATTGTTTTCAGAAGATCTAAGATGGATGAAAATATCAACAGCCTTTTTAAAAAACTACCACTGCCATTCATGGTAGACTTGAAAAATAAAACTTCCTCCTTCCAGCCAAATGAAACCCGAGATTTATAGCGGGATCTGGATCTAAGGCAGCAAAGGAAACCTGCTGCAGCTCTGCTGATGCTGAGGGAGTTCTGGATGCAGTGGTGTGAGGCTGAGGTAATGCCGCTCGGTCAATGTATTTCTTCTGACTTAATCCCATCATAATGAACCCTGGAAGTCTTTTTTCACTTCCTTCTTATAAAAGCCATTACGCAAATTCTACTTCTATTTCTAAAAGTTGTTCTAGGAGTTAAAGAAAATAGATGTTTTGCCATTTGCTCTTTATCCTATTTTGAGAGGCACCATATAAGGGAGGTTTTTTCTTTGGCTTTTTTGTATTATATCACTGTTTTGGTAGCTATGTCAGTTCAGATCATATCTAGCTAAAGCTTTGGTTTTTGAGAGCCAGTAAGAAGCATGCACTTTTTTGATCAATACACATTACAGAAATAGACACAGGGAATGATTTTCAGACAAGGAAGCTTTATCAGATGTAGAATATGCTATCCCATTTCATGGGTGCATCTCCCTTTGGCAAGGTTCTTTCTATTTCTGGGACCTAAGGGGCCTCAGCAAGGTAGTTCTGCTTGTAAATCTGTGCTACATCAGAAAGGTCAATATACAAGATGCACAGGAGGCAGAGAATGACAGAAAGCCAGAGCAAGATTAAAACAAGTTAAAATTTCAATCTTTCTCTGCTAGAAAACAAAAAGCCATGATGGAAACTCATGGGAACAGTTAGGAAGTACTCAGGAAGCTTTGGAAAGCTTTGGCTTGTGCAAAGTAAGTGTGGCCTGAATTTTGCATTGATTCTCTGTACAAGGTGAAAAACACCCAGCTTGAATATAGTACAAGGCAAAGCAACTGACTGCAAAGTAGACACAGGAATTTATTGCTCTACTGTTCTTCCCATTTATCAGCCAGGATGCCCCTACCTGGCTGCATTAGCAGTGCCACCAAGCACTTTGTGAAGGTTCTCAGTGACGCGGGGATTTAGTCCTCAATGTAATTACTGCATTACTGTCTTTTCCACTCTGGATGATGTAGGGCAACAGTTGCCCAGCACCCCAAAGATGACATTGCTTTACAGCAAACTGACAGTAAACAAGTTTCTGTTGTCTATTTAACTAAAAAACCCCACAAACTTTGATCATTTTAGCCTTAAATTTTATCTGTAAGTCTTCGTCTAGGAATCTAGGCTACCAAAGTCTGCATGGAGGCAGAGATGGAGGCTTCCTTGTATTAGTTATTCACTAGGTCCTTCCTTTCTCTCTGTTTAATAATTGATAGGCACAATCATTCCTCCTACTTCTACACTGTAGTCAATAGTGTGTCATCCTCTGCTGTCATATCAGGTCACCTTCTTGAACTGCTTAGGTTTAGGAGTCAAGTCTGGTATAGACAAGTTAAAAGTTTTGATACTAGAAAGAGATATTAGCTTAATATGTTGGTTGCTAATCACTATCAACCCATTTTAAAATGAGAAAGTAGCTCGTAGAGGGATTCGCTTAATTTCCCTAAGCACATTTGGATCTCACTTGCTTTAAAGACATGCTCTTAGCTTGATTTTTCTCTTTGGGTTTGGGGTCTTTAACATTTCCTCTTCTGTTGCTTGTGGTTTCATTGTAACGTTATTCTTACCGCTTTTCCTCTTCCATCTATTTCGCTTTCTACTCCACAAGGATTTTGTAGTTTTTTTGGACGTCAAATGGAACGACAAAGGGAAAAAATCCCCGCAATTCTTTTTTCAAACTATGAATAGTTTTCCTTTAAAAAAAAAGTTCTGGTTCATCTGCAGCCAAGTTTATTGGAAATGACAGCTCAAAAGTTCAGTGAGTGAGTGAAGTTCCTAGGGATCAGAAGCCCTCTGCTGTTTCTACTGTTTCCAGGCCTCAATTCAAGGGCACCTTTTGGAAGTTTCAAGGTCAGCTGTAGGTCTATTATTATGTTGAATGGAAAGGATATAATTTTGTACTTGTATCCAACATCTTGTCATCTTTCTCCTTACCCTACTTGGCTTCTTTGTAGTACTTGAAGGCCTGAGCTCCATCTCTTTTGGCCATTGTAAATGGTTTGATTGGTGTTGGCCATGTTATCCCTTCTTTCCTCTTTATAAAAAGCAAATGAATGTGTTGCATTGAGGAACCCATTATTGCTATCAAACAATCTGCCTTAATTTTCACTTTCTCTAAAAGTTTCAACTCCTCATCAACATTTCAGAAGGAAGTAACTGTGTTGGTTTTCAGTAACTCTGAGGAATCCTACCAGTTCTAATCCACACTTTGGATAAGTCATAGCACAGAAACCACTGTGGACAAAGGATGCACTGGTCTTTTATTTTTTCCCACTTTGCTGCTTCTGGCTTTTTTTTTTTTGAAGCATTTGTTCAAGCCCCCTGAAGCGAAGACAGGGACATGAATCTGCACAAAGTTCCATTAACCAACCACCTCTCTTAAATGGCAACGTGGAGCACTCTAGGATCAAAATTGTGTATGTTATGTCCAGAATGGTAGCTTTGTCTGCCTTATGAAGGACTCAGGCTGGTGTGGTGAAATCAAGCAGTTGCAGGAAGCCCACCTACAGATACTTTTTCTCAAACATCTCTTGGCGGCTTTTCCTTCTTGTGTGCCCAGGAGAATATTTCTATAGTTGGTACATTAGTCTGGCTCAGCTCTGTCTGACTGTCTGAAACATAACACTAATTCAGCAATGTGCTCCTTGCCCTACCTCTCTTTGTCTGATTCACAGCAAAGATAAACGGGACACCAGGACATGTCCCTCTGAGTTACTATTTCTGCCAGTGACTGGTTTTAAATGAGGGCTCAGGATTTAAAAATTGAGCGCTGTTATGTCCTAAAGCACCTCCTGTGTTTTCCTTGGCACACAGAGTTAGCAGCATTTCTTAACCACTTGGTTTTGCATCTAGTCACTGGGGCTGAACGGGGGACCACAGAGCACCTTCAGCTCTTAGCTCTAATGATTTCCTTAGCTTTTATGGAATTACACCTAACTGAAACCAGTGTAACATGGATAAAGACTGGAGCCTTCTCATGCCAAAAACATTGGAATGATTCTCCCTTTAGAGCTTTCATTGGGCCTTTCATGCAATATACGAAGCGTGCATTATAGATTTGTCTGCAGACTAAAGTTGGGGTGTTTTAATTACCAGAGAAAAGCAGCAACAAAAGAAAGAATAAATATAGAGAGAAATAACTGTATGAGGAACTTGCCTGGCTACAGTGATGGGAAGTGCCTTCAGGCAGCTGCGGCTGTACATGCTTACAACTATCTACTACTTTTATGCTGCAGAAGCAGTGGCAGCACTCAAGTCAGGGACATTACTATTCAGAAGGATATGAGAAGGCTCTATAATTTCCTAGGGGAAAAGAAATAGTAGCACAAGCTCAGACTGGTGCCCAAGCCTACTTCTGACCTGCTCAGCATCATTTGGCAGGTGTGAGGAAGTCACACAATCTCCCAGATACGTATCAAGGGGATTTTCAAAGAGATTTGATGACTTATAAACAGAACATGGTTTGGGGTTTGAGTATTTATCTGAGCAGCTCTGTCCCTCTGCATGGGCCTAAGCAGTGTTTGACATAATCTAAAGCTGTTTTATTGGCCATTCCAAAACAAACAATGTGCAAATAGGCTTAACACCTTTGGAAGGCAAATGCTTAGTTATTGTGTAGAATTCATTTTGGACTGGGGATCTGTGAAGCTGAGTCAATACACTGATTTCAATCTAAGCTGTAAGCTTACCTTTTAACCTGCATTTGTTCCTTCCTCTAACAGAGATTTTTTTTCAAACCACATATTCATGTGCCTTTATTGTCAACTGCCCTGCATGTGTTTGCACAAGATACACTATGGGGCCTTGCTTTGAGTTGACACTGTCTAGGAAAGAGATGGAAATCAAGCCTGTGCTTCTGTCTCCACTCTTGTTGCTTCACAGAGCAAAACTCGGGCTTCTAAGTTGAAGGTTTGGAGCTCTTTCACATCCACAGCATTTGTGGAAGGACTGACCATTGGACAGTTCTGCCATTTTCCCTTGACAAATCCAGAAGGGTTGACTGAGCAGTTGCTGTTCTCCAAGTCCTTCTTGTTTCTTGTGCAGTGCTGCTAGATCCTTTACTGATGACACCAGGGGCTCTGATGTCTTCATTTTATCAGAAACCTACATTAAGATGCCCTTGCTTTGTGCAATGACTATGACGATTGACTTGAGGATGAAGGTTATCTGGCTGAAGGTCTGCTCAGGAAATGTCTGGTGAACTGTAAGCAAAGGGCAGCAAGGGGAGCTGAATCCTTCCTTCCTACTTGCTACTTTCATGATGTTAAATCTGGTGACATGAAGTACCCCAGTTTCATTTCCTAGGATTTTCCTGGTAAGCTTTTTCTATCTGAGCCTATAGACAAATTATTAGAATGTTATGTTCTTATGCAATATGGTCACTGCTTCTGTTCTAGAGTAGTTATGCACCTTGAAGGTTTTCAACCTATCCTACAGAAATTCAGACTTCTCAGACCTAAACCTTCATCTAGAAAGCCAGGTTCATAGTTTGAAGGTGCTTGTTCCCTTGTAAGAGTCATAAGGACCTTTGTGTAGCAGCAATGCACTGATATAATTTCATCAGAAAAGAAAAGACCTGCCTGGGCTCCCTGGGCCAAGATTCAAGTAAGGAAATAAAAATTTTTGGCATTTACCTTGAAATACCTTTAGTATCTGGAAACCTGGGGCAGAAGTACATGACTGTCAGCAAAATCCAGCCATCTGAGAAACTAGGCTTTGCAAGGAGCATGCTCCATAAAAGGGAAACATCTCCAGACTTTCTGAAAGTCTCTGTCAGTGTCCCATTATAACAGGGAACTGTCAGTTTGTCTGCTGGCTGGGTAAGTCCCTTATAAGACCTCCATTCCTGCATCATCTCACAAGCTTAAGATCTTTTATATTATTTGTGTTTATGTGTCCAGACTCACACAACAGAATATATCTGGTAAAAATCAAGAGAATGTAAGTGATGCACTGACTAAAATGATCTCCATGCAAGATCTTTGCTTACATGTCTTCTGAAGTCTTTTTTGCTGTAGATTTGCAATGGGCAACCAGAATCCCCCAAAACAGAGCACTAACACATGCACCAGAAGAGATATGTGACCCCTTCACCTTGTGTTCCCACATGGCAGCACTTACAGTTGCCACAGTGCCATTGCGTTGGCTCTTATAAATGATTCTGCCACCACACACCGTGATTAAGTATTGCTGTTATAAACCAGGTACCTCTCATGTTAATAACAACATCTGTTAACTAACAAATTGCTCATTAACCAGGAGTAGCAGTAGATTTCACCAGGCTACAGCTCTGCAGGTCTTTTAAGGAAGAGCTATCAACAAAATGTGGTGCCTTTTTTATTCTGTAAAGATTGAAAGTAATTTTCATTTTAGTAGTGAGTTTCTTAAAGCACTGGTTATCCCATACACTACAGTATTATGGAAAAGCACTGTAAGGTGATATTTTAAAAGATCAGGTACTTTCCCTTACTATTTTTCAGAATAAATTGTCTTTTCTACATGCCATCTCTGAATGGATTCTTGAACAATGCACCAAAACTTAGCTATAAACACACTACTGTCATATAATAGACCCTCTACTTTACAATACCTACAGGGAATCACTTTTTAAAGTCTGTAACATACAGTAGACTTTTTATATGAGTGACTGAATCATATAAAAATAAAAATTGATAAAAAATAGTAATAAATCTAGGTTTTATATCATGCAGTGAGCAAAGTCTAAATTAAACTACTGTATTAAACCTTCTATGAAGTAGACCTAATTAATTAAAAACACCAGGGTTAAGCAATTTAGCCATCAATCTCTTAGCTTAAGTGGGGGATGAGGTACATATGGTAGCTTACTGAGGAAGAAAAATGAAAGACCTGTTCTCTCCAGACTCACATTGACATGATCTAGGGGAGGTTAAATATGAGCTGCTATTCCCAGGGTGATTTCTCCTACAGTTCCTCCAGCAAGATGACTTTCCCAAAGCCCTCGGCAAGTTGGAGTGTGTCACTTATCTCCTGCTTCCAGAACAGTGAGTGGAACAAAGCTGGTTCAAAATGCCTTTCTGAAGGAGTCAGACACTGATTGTGATGTCAGTGCTGCCACAGCAGAGGTTTTCTCTAGAAGTTCGGACTAGCTAGTAACATTGCTGAGGCAATGGAGTTCGCCGACACTCCCTGTAAAGAAAAGATGACAAAGTTTCCTTCCTCTCCAGAGAAGGGTCCTGGCCCTGGAAGCATCACCCTTGCATGCTGGACACTGGGCCTGAGGGAAATACTCAAACTGAGAGAGAAGCAGAATTGGAGGTTGGCCAGCAGTACCCTGTTTTAGAAGGGAACTTCAGCAGAAAGGCAGCCCAGTGACTTGATGGATGTTTCAGTTTCCATGTTGTCAGCTGAGGGGGCAGCTCAGGAAACTGCTGAAAAATTTCAGTGCAACTTTCCCTCACCACGTCCCCTCCAACGGTTGACTTCTTGGTCAAAGCAGAAAGTTCAGTTAAAAAAAAGATTATTTTTGCTGCAACTTTTGTTTTTCATGGAATGACTGAATGCCCGAGAGATGAAACTTCTAGGAGCAAGTTCATTTCTAAATTGAGATATGACGTGCCTTTTCACATGGTTCCCTCCAACACAGCAGTGATGGAAGAAACAAAATATGTTCCTGCACATTGATGAATGAAAAAAACTTCAACACTGGCTCAATCTATTTTTTCAGCCTTTGGCTCTTCACCATCCCATACGCTACAAATAAGAGATTTCCTGTGTTCTTCCTCAGCAAGGGCAGAGGCATCCAGCTGCATTGCTGGTGGGTGAAGCTGTGGGTAGTGACTTGGCTGAGCCTGGCAGGGTTGAGTTTAGATCCTGGGTCATCTCTCACTTTCTTGGGTTGCACAGTGTGAACTGTTGTTTTAGTAAAATAGTAGCATTCCATGTGGGAATAACAGTATGGTTAGAACAGCGTTTTCATAATTTGCCACTCTCTTAATTTGATCCCATTTCCTCAAAACTTGCAGCTCTCCAAGGTGACTACAAATGAAGTGAATGTAGCTGCATCAGCCCCCCCCCCCCCCCCCCCAAGATGTTTCAATTGCCAAGAGAACTCTTAGCCAAGGACTTTTCATGGAAGTAGAATTCAATACTGTTTGGACTTGGATGTCAAAAAGTGATGCAAAATTCTAAGCAAGCCATACATTTCTGAGTGTTTTGCCCAGAACTTCTCAAATACCACACAGATGGACATTCTGAATGTTTCAACAGTGCAATGGAAGAGAGTTAAGCGTCCATGTCTAACACCTCATCAATTCCTGGTACCATTCTCTTAATTTACTGTTTCTTCATCCACTTGTATCTCCCATGAAACCCTCAATGTGATAGTTAATATTGCTTGCACATGCAGTCACCTCTCCTTTTCATCTCCTTGCTACCTTTTTTTTGCCCCAGACCTCACGTAAGGGTGAGCTTTCATGTTGCACTGAGCAGCTCTGATGAAAACCCAAAAGGCAGACTGACTGCTGCCACAGGCAAAAATTCCCCTTGGGATCAGTGTTGGGAATTGTGCCCTTAGGGGATGACAATAAAATTGACTGATCCAGCAGGTAAAATATTAATTTATTTTGCAAGTCAAACAGATGCCTGAGATGCCCAGTAACCACATGATGAATACATCCATCAAGAGGCAGAATCATGTGGCTATAGGTAGAGGCTGAAGTGGGATCTCTCTTTTGGCAGGAACTTTCCATTTGACCACACTGGCTGTAAGACAAAGATGTATGCTTAGCAGTAGCAAAGATCCCCCACATCAAGCCCAGGAGTTAAGCTTGTTTGTAGGCTCTTGTGATGGCAGAGGTATTTATGGTTGGAGATGCACTTCAGAGTTCAAGTGGCATTGGGAACACTCTACATAATGTGCAGCCCACTTGAGCTGAGCTAGTGAATACAGGCAGCTTCTGAGAATCAGTGTTAGTAGGCTCAGATCTTGAAGATCTTGCTCATTATTTCTTATTCATCCTGTATCCAAGCAAACCCTTAATTCTGTAGAGGAGAGTAAAACTAAAGAAGGACCTTGAGACTTGGCCTCCTTTAAAAAAGAAGTGTACAGGCACTTGCCTCTCAGAGATCCTTTAAAAGACATTATTCAGTTATACATGCTCCTACAGACATGGCCTTTTACCCTCCGATTGTTACAGATCTAGTGTCCTAGAATCAATACTTCATAAAGGGGATTCTAAGTACATCAGCTTGGTCCCTAAGATAAGATGGGATGAATTTCTCGTCTCAATAAAGAGAAATAAGACCCCTTTGAGATTCACTCAATCCACCTAAATTCTTAATTGTCTCCTGGTGGTGCTTCTCTGTCTTTGCTTGCGTGGGAAGCCAAGAATGACTGTTCCCAACTTTGGGGAGGATTTGTAAGTATTAAAGCTGACAGACCGATGTGATAAGGACTCAAGTTGCCATATTTGCAAATATCATAAACTTTTGAAGTGACTTCAGCACACTGAATGCGTTTATCTGGAAACAGGGCATGTGAGTCTCCTTTTAGAGTTACATAACTTCACTGCTGGCAAATCCTGGTGAATAAAAAATAGAAGTGTTACCAGTGCAGCACTGGTCGTTTGCATTTATAAACAATGAAGCCAGAACAGAGAGATGAACAGAACAGGCTAAAAATGTATCTTAATGTGCCTGCGGGGACCTTTTACAAAAAGTCACTAAGATAAGGGAGTTTTGACATAACACAGTGAGCCATGAAGGAGCTACTTTAAAAAGAGACAATACATTTGAATATTCAGCCCAAGCACTGAGCAGTAAGTCAAAAGCAAAGTAGTACACTCAAATCTGCTGCAGTTTAATACTAATTAGACCTATGCTTCCGAACGGCCCAAGCACCTCGCAATGTGGCAATGGTTATGATAATTATATTTTCATTCTGTGTCGGGCTGTGAGTTATATGCGTATTGCCTATAAATGCAAATGGAAGCTATGTATGTAAATCCCCTCCTCAATGAACTGAGATTATACCCTGATGTATTTTAAGTAGCATGTAAATGCAGCAATTGGGGTGGCAGATACTCAAAACTGGAACATGCAGGGCTTTGCAAACCTTTAAAGGCAAGTGATAGCTGTGTGGACAGGCTGTTAACTGGGGAAGCTGGGAAGGGATGACCTGAAATCTGGAATTACCAGTGATCACACTGAATTTACCATGCATTGCACATCAAATATAACCAGTGGGAATGATACAAAACCAGTCTTGATTTCCTGTATCTACTAAGAACTTTATCTGCACACATACACGTTTCTCAGTTATCTGATGTATGTTAAGAGTGCAGAAAGTTTGACCCATTGTATATGATCTACTGATGATAATCATGTCACCTGGACTGCACAGTGTCAGCATTTCTGATTGCATGACCATTCTTCCCCTCAGCAACTTATCTGCTACCTGAAGACTAATCAAAGTGGTCTGTTAGTGACTAACTAGCCAACTGCCCATAAGTAAATAATGTAAATGATACATACAAATGAGATAATGATGTGCAAAGGGACATTTCTTCCTCTGTCTCGTAAGCTGCTGACTGTAGCATTCACACATTATATTATGTCTGTTATGCTCTGACTTGTGCTTCAAGGTACAGTGTCTCTAGATCCTCAAATCCATTTCATCTCGAGACCTTGGGCATGGCTCTGTTGTAGTCACTGCCCACGGTCTGGAAGTAGTCAGTCTTATGAGAAACATGCAGAAAATGATATCTTCCACTTTCCCATGTTTTACCAGCTTTCCCCAGCTTGCACACTCCCACGCTTCTCTGAACAAACAGAGACCTGACCTGCACTAGGGCAGGTCCAAACTCGTATGAGCCTGAGCAGCTTTTCAGTGGAAGCCTGTCCCAAAGTGACCGATACAGTGCAGTTCCCCTGGGAGTCAGAGGGGAAATTCCCTCTGTGTGCAGGTCCCTGCATCAAGGACCTAAATCAGAGTCATGTCAACTTCTGACACCACCATCTGCAGCACTTGAAGATTCATAAAGTTTCCAAGTGCTTTCCTGGTATCTGGCCTCAAATGACAGAGGCAGAGAAGGGAAGGTTAGAGTAATATTGCCTCATCTCTGTGATTGTTGCTGAGCTGATGGCAGGCAGCTCGGTCTCCACTCCTGCTATCTGCTTTCCATTAGAAGGAATCCAATAAACTCAGCAAAGCAAAAAACCCCAATTTGCTGTAGTCTAAATTTGAGGGGCGTGAGGCTCAGAGCCTCTTTACCCATGAATAACAACAAAATGCATATGAGAGATTTCTTGATCTTGGACCCCTAACTCCATGAATTCTGGACTGGAAAATGACAAGAGGCTGGAGGCTAAGATTTCTTTTGGAAACCATTCCTTCATACAAACACATGAGCATCAGCTGAATGGCAAAGGAGACTGGTCCCAAGCAACACTTGCACAGTAACATCTCCCATTCTGCCCCTTTCTTTGTATGACTCTGTTCTTATTCTAAGTATTTATTTACTGATTATGAGAGAAAACACATGACCTCGCAGGACCCCCAGCAGGTGCTCACAACCTCCATGGGGTTCTCGAACAACCATGGTATTCTCCCCCTGCCTTATTATGATCCTTTCTCGAATGTGGGAATGCAGAGTTCAGACCTGCTGGAGTATTTGGGGAGATTGCAAGATATAAATAAGCCAGCTGGGGCTTCAACCCACCAGCTCAGCAACATTATATCGTGCTAGTCTTTGTTTTCACTGTATCACCTATTTTTCAGACCAGTGGTATAACCAAGTTGTAAACTGCACACCTTACAAATCAGTCTATCCTGACATTGCTGGAGCGTTCATTACAAGCTGTAAAAAAACACTAGCGAGGAAGGTTTCAGTTCTGCAGCCCAATTTTCCATTGCAATAACCCAATTAACTGGTGTGTGTTTGTTTTACAAAGCTCTAAGCTACAATAAACCATGCCGATACACAGGCTGCAGAAAGTTTCGTAATTAGGACAAGGTGTACAAATTAAACCACTCTTTTTAAACTTCAAACCAGCTAACTTCTGACATACTGTACTGCTGGGGCTTCTGGGACTAAACCCAATTAACATCTTAGTATTTTATAAGCATTGTTTTAATTGCATTTGTATGCAATCTTCTCTCCAAGAGCCTTTCAAGGTGCTAGCCCTCGTTCAGATTTTATTACTTCAGTGATTTAAATCTCCTCTATCTGTGCTTCCCGTTAATAATGACTAGTGCTACTTCAAATGCCGGCCCAACATAAAACTGAGCTCTCCAAAGAATTATACTTTAAAACAGTTATATTTAACTTTATTATTACGTTTTTAATTTTTTTTCCTCCCTCTGTTTGAACATTATGCCTTGAACCGTTTTATCAAGCTGTCAGTGCAGCAAGTGCTGGGAGAATGAGTGTTTTACTTCTCAGTGCTTTGCTCTGGCACAGCCTCCTGGCCTACACACAACTCCATTTGTGCTGTGCAGCATTGTCTTAGCAAAAGAGCTCTTCTAGGAGCGGCTTAATGACTTGCAGGTCCATGGATTTTGAAGGTGAAGGGAAGCTGGGGGGAGCTTTAACTCTAAGAGAGACAGCAAAGCCAAACCCTCAGGCCAAATCGCTTTCGTCTTTTTTAGGACAAGACCTGCTCTCCTTCCTTGCCCATTGGAAATGGGCCCTACTCAAGTGAGTTGTTTTACAGACTCTAATGGGATTGCTCAAGTTTGGACAAACTGGGTCTTGATGGGAGCAGTGGAATATTCCATGGAAAATCTGATGCTTTCTAAGGAATGCCAATTCCCATCACTATCATTTCGCTCTGTATAAAATTCTCTCAAGTGCTCTGTTTTTCTTTACACATCTCCTTGGGAAAATGACCTGCATTTCAAAGCTCAGGTAGGATTTGAAGAGAGCTATAGAGACATTAAATAATGGAAAGCCTTCAGCCCAATTAATAAATTAATATAGAAAAAGTGTTCTGAGATACTTTTTCTAACATATTACTATCCTTTTTCTCATTCTTCCAAGGAAGGAAAAAAGAAATAGGAATGTGTTGGATCTTACTGAAATGACGAAATGAATAAACTGTTTATTTTAAAATGCTGGCAGTTAAGCTCAAAATATTTTCCTCTTTGCAAAATGCAACTTAGGTTGAATATAGACTAATGTTACTCTCATTTAGGATTTCTGTTATGTGGATACAAATATTGGGCCTTAAAAATGCAAAAGGTTCCTCCTGAAATATTTTGAACCTTTTCACTTGATTGAGTGTCTTGTCAAACAAAACTGGCAGCAGATCTCTTGGAACTGCCTGAATCTATGCAGATACGATTTCTATCATGCCCTTATTATGTGTAGTCCATAATAAGGATGAGCATGTATAAATCATTTCTGGCTGGCACTTAGGATGCAATACTCAAAGGAGAAAGACATTTCTGTCTTCAAATGTCTAGCAATTTCTGATATTATACAGTAAGTCTCCCCAGAACCATACAATCCTCAATTCCACGCAGCTCTCTTATGAAAGAATGAGACTTTCATATCTTCCTTGCAAGAGCCACCAGTGAGATAAGAATTGTGCAGCGCAGACGTGTGCTGTGCCCCAGCCAGGGCGGCTGTATCCAACTTCCATTCGAAAAGCTTTTGCTAAAAAAATTGCACGGAGATGAAGGTTTTTGCCTCGTTCCTATAAACAATTTTCTATGAGTAAACGCTGTATATAGTAGATTCTATAGTTATATATTTATAGGAGCACATTTCCCATGGAATGTTCTTCTGTGTGCACACCTTTAATGTGCACTAAAATAAACACATATATTGTATGAATGTGTTTGTGTTTTCTCCGCAGCGATAATCTAGCTAGGCTTTGGTATTGTAAAATGTAATAGCATATCAAATGATAGATGATCTTGAAAGTTCTAACAAATTATGCCATCCCCAGGTACAGAAATGCAGAGAGCTGGTCAAAACTAAAGAAGCCATTTTAAGAAAACAGTAGAAAAGGATGTATGTGGTCTCTTTTCCACCACTGGAGTCATCGTTGTTTTACACTTTGACTCTTTAAAAAACACTTTTTCTGCAGCACATTCCAAGAAAGGCCCCCTTTTCCCTTTTTTCTAGGGCTGTGCAGGAGGAAAACATGGGGCTTGAAAAACAAATTTTAAAATAATTTGAAACATCAGTCTGATCAAATCTTTAATAACAGTATCAGCAGAAGCAGACACAGGGAATGCCAAGGAAAATGTTAATTAACAGTTTTTACTGACAAATTTTGTTTCAGGGAGAAAAGGTGTTTTTTTTTTTTTTCATTAAGAGCACTTTTTGCAAAGTATTTCAACCACTCTGTAAAACCATAGAAGACTAGTTATATTCTGTGAAGTAGCTCTTCACTGTAAGACGATGAATGATATCCTTAGCTTTATAGTTATACATAATAAAATACTTATTTGTCAGGCTTTATACATTTTATATCTGAATCACTCATAGACAGATACATATGCTACAGAGGAAAGAAATCTATACTGTTATTTTACTTGACAGACTCTGATTGTTTCCTAATACACGAACAACTAGAATTCCTCAATGCAGAGTTTAGTTGCCGGCAATGTGCAAAGCAGAGGGCATTTTAGACCAGAAGTTCAGTATGTGGACCTGTCAGGCTTGATATCCCTGAATTTTAGGTGAATTGGAGCACCTTGTTCCTGTGGAGGTTGTTCTAAAGGGGACTAATGTCTTTTGGGAGCCAAGCTCTAGGGACTAAGGGGCAGAGAGCAGGAGAATATTTTATGCAAAAGAACCGTCTGTCGAGATTAGAATAGAAAATTACACTTCCTTAATGACACGCTTTTTGCGAAATACAGGGAGCCACGGGGAAGTGCATTATTCTGTTTTCTTTCTCTCTATACAGTGGAAAATAAGAGGTGTCACAGTGAGTTATCATGTGCAGTGACCACTAATGCTCCAGTTTAGTGTACAATTGCCTGCCACATTACACACAATCGCATGTGTCATTATTATATTAACTGAGTTTATATACTGTTCACCTGACTTCACCTAGCAGTGCTTGCATAATTAGAGTAAAAGGGAGAAACTCATTTGGCGAAGGGAGGTTGTTTGTAATTTTGTTTTCTGTTCATTTAAAATGATGGGACTGCAGCAACAAAAAATCATTATAGAAACTAACTCTTTCTTAAAAATCTGTCAGAGGGCAGATCCAACAGTCCGGTGGGTGCTAGGTTAGTCCTGACCTCCTTTGCCTTCCATGGAGGTGCAGCAGATAGTGTATTTCTTGAGCAACCAGAACACAGCATCAAGGTTCCAACGGCAAAGGCTGAGTGCAGTTTTGATAGCACAATGATAAATAAACACAAGCAAATTAATTTGCAGTAATTGACAGAACAATTAGCAAAGCTGCAGTTTCAGAGTAATTTTTTTCCTGGTGACAACCAAAAGAACCCAAATTTGCTTTCAGATTCCAGGTTTAATTTTCGGCCAGAAAGACAATCCTTTTTATGCAAGCAAAGACAATTTTCTGGGAAACCACTAAGATACAGGAAATGTGGAACCCAGCAATACAATTTCCAGAGCTCCTTCTCAGAACATACCTGCACTTTCACTACAGTAAGAACTGTTGATGACGGCATTTGGGGATTTCAGCTGCACTTCAGGCTTCGTGGAACAACAGGAAAAGCAAAAATGAGTCTTGCGGTGCAATACCTGCTGGGAATCAATATTCAGCTGCTGGTGTGCACACTGTGAGTGTCTGTGCTGATGGCAGCTCACTGACCCAGCCACCACTGCCCTGCTGTGGGTGATCCACAAAGCTCCAGACCAACCCTGGAGAGCAGGAACACTCCAGGCTGCCCATCATGAATAAGCACTCGCTGTACAAAGTGCAAAGGAATGTTTTCCTCTTGAACACATGGCTTTGTCATACTTTTAAACATTAAGAACCCAGCATGTGAAGTAACCTAAAAAATGCTGGGAAGAAGAAATCCAGAGCAATTTATGTTTTCACTGCTGTTACCCCCAGAATTAAATGTGGATGGCAATTTCTATGCTGCAAAAGAATCTGTCATGGCACATCCAAGTCTATGACAATGGTGGTTTGAGCACAGCCCAGCTAAGCTGGAGCTCAGCCTTATTTCTCCTGTGAGCAAGTACTGTGTGTGAGGACACTTAGTTTCTCAGATCTTGTCCATTTACGCTCACTGTGCTCAGAAAACACAGCTCTAATAGTGGTGTTACTGAACTGTTTTGGACTTCTTCTGAGAAGGCTGATGAGAGAGGCAGGCAAAACGTTGGATAGGAATCAGAGGCACAGAGGAGGTGAAAAGCCTGACTACAATGACCTAGAAGATGTCTGGGAGAAGAAATGGCCAGTGTCACTCATCTGTGGATTGTCTTGCCCAGCAAGAAGCCCTTATCTGAATTTGTCCCAAGCCTCCATTGCCTGGTCATCTGGTTTTCTGTTGTGCAGTTCTGCTTAACAGCAGTGCAATGCCTCTGCCAAGTGCCCTGACTCCCTGAGGTGTTGACTGGGTTGTGTTTCCAAGTGTTACTTTAAGAAACCCAGAGAAGCTGAAGTGTGAAAGTTTTATGTTACGTGAGAGAAGAGGTCAGCAGGCATCTCAGTTAGGAGAGAAACAGTGAGCGTGCTTTATTTCTGAAGCTGATGGTAAGAGCTTCAGAGACACTCTTTCAGTAGAGAACTTTGGTCTTGCAGACACTGATGCTCATGAAGGGAAGTGTGGGAGCAAGCATGAATTTTGAGACTGCTACAAAAGCTTTAGTTTCCAAGATGGGCTTTGGAAACTTCTCATTCAGTGCTATTGACTGTGTGCACACACGGTTTAGTATGAGCTTCAGCTGTCTTCACTGAGGGGTAAGAGATGGGGTTTCTCTCTTGTGTTACATGGAATAATAAAATGTCCTGTTTCAATCTTAAGGCGGTGAAGTCTACTGGTTGGGTTACTGGCTTACAGCGAGGTCAGGCAGAGCAGATACATAGTCACATAGGTGACTATTCACAAGGAAGTCCTATGACTTCTGCCTTGATATTGTGTTAACACTCTTGGAAACGAGTATTTGCCACATCAGTTTTGCCCTGGCCTCCTTCATTTAGGGTGAGGAACAGTGCAAGAAAACAGCTTACATTCAGCTCTCTTTGGTGGTTAATGCGTAGTTTGGAAACAGTGCTCCTGGTCAATGCTCCCTGGAGCAGGGACGCTCAGGCCAGTTAACTTGCTCTATCGCTATTTTATGAACTTGCAGTCATGCAGTGAGAAAGGCAGTGGCAAACATACACAGGTGTCTGTCAAAGGCCCTTCCCCAGCTCTCTCACAGCAATGCTTAGGTACTATCTGAGGTACCACCTCTCTGTTGGCACAGGGAGCAGACGAAAGGGATAGCACTACCTGCACAATTGTTTCATGGTTGTCTTTTCTTTTAAATTTCTGAGGCAAGTCTTTACAAACTAGTAGTTCAGCAGATGAAACAGATATCTAACACAGCTTTCATGGCTCTTCTCCAAGCTTAGCATGTTCTGCTGCCTGGAGAGGCCTGAACTTTCTTTCTCCCACATCATCCTTTTCAAGATGTCTGCAAAAGGATTATAAAACGTGCAATTGGATCCACACTGGGCCCAAGACTCACGGTGGGAGGACAGCAAGTCCTCCACAAGGGATACCTTGGTCCTTGTTAGAAGTGATTTTTAAGTCATTTCATTGCCACACTCTCGCAGAGGTGCAGCTGGTCTGCTGGATGACGGCAGTGGAGCAGAATGTTGTACCAAGATAGGGGTTTTATTCCTTTTCTGAGATTTCTTGCCCTGCACCAGGCCCTGGGCATTTGCCACAAGAAGCCACCGAATCAGACTGCCCCACAGCTCTGACCCATCTGAGGCTGCCACTCACATGTAACCACTTGGGAAGGCTACCACAACCCCAACAATGAAAAAGAAAAGCAAACACGAACCGTGTCCCGGCACGGAAGCATCTTGGGGTTGTAGCCAAAAGGGCTGCGGCCAAAGGGGCTGGGGACCGCAGGGCTGCAGCCAGGCCATGTAGGGGTTCTCCCGCAGTCCCCGGGGAGCCCCGGGCCGGTTCTCTGCTGGCCCTGGGGCAAGCAGAGAGGTCAAGCCGCGGCTGGTTTGGGCTCCAGGGGCCGTGCCCGGCTAGATGGCGCTGGCAGCCCGGGAAAGGCATCGGGAACAGCCCCGGCCCCCCATCCCCCAAAAGTGCCCGTGAATTATGTATGGGTTTTAATAGATCGGGTCACACATCTGAAGTTATAGGGATTTGATACAAACCCACCGTGCAGTAATTATGAGTGTAAAAGACATTTTGGGGAAAACATTTTGTGGAGTTGCCAAAACTAACAGCTTACAAATAAAACCCTGGCCCTGCGCTGGCCCCGAGCTGCGCCCTGGAGAATTTGCACATGGGTTTGAAATGAAACAATCTCCGTATCAATGTGTTTACTAGGGGGGAACCTCCCCAAAAACCTGCCTTCCGTAGGTCCTTCTAGAAATGCGTTCTTAGCACCGGGCAGTTTGCAGCCAGCCAGACACTGCTGGTCTTTAATGTGAAACAACACGAGGGATTTCAGTAGGAAGTTGGCAGCTCGGATTAGCTGGTGTCTTGTTTTCTGTCTGGAGTTGCTGTTTGCAACTGAGGACCACAGGAGCGGTCCCGCTGTCTGCAATGCGAATTTGGATTTGAACGGCAGCTTCCACCGCTGCACACCGGCAGAGAGGAGAGAAGGCAGGAAAGAGCCAGGAGAGAGTCGGACGGAGAGAAACAGGCAGGACTACAGAAAAAAATTTCAAAGGAAGAGAAACTTAACGGGAGGGGAAAAAAGAAAAGGATAGAAGCTGAATAGCTGAGGGCTGAGCAGGTTAGGACAGAAAGGATTAGAGGAGTAAAAAGTAAGAGAAATGAGCCCGGGGAGGTGAGGCTGAGCTGGAAGCAGAAAGGCCAGGGAGGCTGGGCTGGAGGGAGGAGAGGAGGGGAGCACAGAGGCAGCTGCTAGCAGAGTGGGAGATGCAGCTGGAGAGAGACAGAATGTCCCTCAAAGGTGGAAGAAGTGGTGTTTGAGGACAACACCACTCTTTTGTGCTCAAGTGCACTGGCAGGTCTCTTTTTTCCTCACACAAACTATTTTTGTTTTGTGTACAGCAACATTCCAGCTCTTACTTTTCCTTCCTTGGGGCTTCCTTCTTCAAGCTTACTGTCATGGGTTCATGCTTACTTGGAGCTCAGGGATGCTTGTCCAGAGAACAGAAATACTATGAGAACATGGAGCAGCTGGAAATATGCCTGTGACTTATTTTTGAGGTGCAAACTGGACTTCAGTAGCACCTAGGCATGAATTCCCATGAGATGTCTCTTGTTCCTAGTGCTGCAGCTCCTGCTGCTCGGTTGTGGCTGTTTTGCATAGGAACATGCACACAAGCATCAGCACACTTCTTGCAAAATGAACACACCTTTACGTTGAAAACTACCTGTTTATTGCAGTGTTGTTCAGTGACCAGTTTCTGGAATATTAAAACCTTGCTTCCCAATATGTGAAACTGCTTTCCTTCCCAATAGGAAATGATATCTACAGGGATGCCAGATCCTCCCTGACACAGTTCCATTTCTTCCCCACAGCCTTTGCTGCTGGAGGAGGAGTGTAGGGAAAAAAAAGGAAAGAAGAAGAAGGACAAGGGAGTCTGATGGGCTAAGCATAGAGCAGGAGCTGAGATTGTTTTTTCTGGCCAACACACTTAGTGTTGCTAGTGAGTTTGCCACTTCCTTGAAAGGCCAGGGAGGGGGGATAAAAAGAGATTAAGGTCATCAAGATAATGCAAAGAGTATTCAAACTGGAAGCAGAGGGGAAATACAGAAGGTCTGTTTTTCCAATAGTAAGTAATCAGAGTACAGGAGGATGTAATTTGCAGATTAGGAAAATGAACAAAGGCTATAAAATTAACTTTATGACAGAGAGGAGAACAGTCCATTTGAAGGGGGGAATAAACCAACCCACATAAAGCTTTATGGCTGATACAATCAGTATGTTGGTTTAAAATAAATGGGAAATATCAGCAAATCATCAGCTATGGGGCAGTCTTCAAGTCCTGGTTGTATTGTAGCCTGGATTGGATGTGACACATCACCCAAGCCTGGGATTCTGGAGCACGAAACCTCCACAGTTTCCAAGTCCTGGCTCTGTAGGTGTGCTTGGGAAGGGGGAGCAGGAGGGGAGGGCTAATGAGCACCAAACCTGTCACTGACAGCTGTCAGTCATCCATCCTCGCTTCCTCTGGTGACTTTTCTCCAAGCAAACAAAGCCCAATGCTGTACATGTAATTCCTCCACAATGAAATCAAATTGTCTCTTTCACTCATGCCAGTCTGGGGGCAGCTCAGTAGGTGGATCAAAACCAAAAGCTTTTAATTAGCAAGGGGACTGGAAGTTAGTTACAGAACAGGTTGCTATAACAGGGATCCCCCTATCTCAGAGTGATAGAAACCACTCAGTTTCATGCAGGAGAAATCTTAGATATCTCCAAGGAAAAGGCCCCATTTTCCTCATGAGAGGAGCTGATCCCTTCTCTTGAGTGGGAAGGTGCTCAGCTCCTGGCCTGATCTGAATGAATGACATTGTCAAACTGGAACAGAAAGATATTTTTCTTGCATGATTTTCTATTTGATCCTAATTTTTATTGCCTTTGCTATCATTCTTGTTTCTCCTTCAATTATTTTTTAAGGTGAAAAGAGGGGAAGAGAGGAGTAACACTTGGTGGATTCTGTTGTTTGTGTTATTCACGCCTGTAAATAACAATTCCAGTAGCCTGTGAGCCTATGACAAGTTTTATAGAACCCCAATACAAGCCCTCGGAGGAGCTGTAACTCCAGAGCCATGTTCTCTGAAGGACAATTCTCTTATGTCTCTTCACTAGACCATTTTCTAGCAGAGGGGAAAAAATACAAGGCAACTAAAGAAATATATCCAAAAAAGGCAAGATTGTCCTCTCGTGAAATTAGAGGTAAATAATTAGGAGTAACTCCAAAGGTTTTAATGAAGTAGCCTGGATGTAAAACTGCTGTAAGCTCAGGAATAAATCTCCTAGGCTGCTTAAAAAGGAGGAAAAAGAAGTTTGCTCAGGAAGCAGTTTGCTTGAGAATGGATTTCTCCTCATTTGTGTGCCACACATCCCACCACAAATTGCTCAAATTGGCACAATTTTTTCTTTTAATTTTTAATAAAGTGCCTGATTGTAAGTCTCTGTGACACTGCCATTCCCATATAGATCCCCTATATACTCTCCTCAGAAATACAGAACTCATCACCCTTAAGGTGATTGAAGTCCCATTGAAGTCTCAGTTGAAAAATTGCTCTATAGGGTTGGGAAAGGTCAAGTGGCCTCAATAAAGTACAAATAAACTCAAACTGTTGTTCAAAAATACCAGATAGAAGTATAAAAATCCTGAAGACTTAAATAGCTCTTTTGGTAAGAATGGGAAAGTTATTTTACCCACAGCATTCTTTCAATTTTCGTTATGTTTTATTACCCTCAGAGTTTTTCCTCAGATGTTAAAAAGCACAAAGTGTGAGAAGCTTTGTGTGAACTTCTATTTGCTAGAATTGTTTGGGTTGGTCTATGCAAAGCACTTGAACTGGAGCAACTGAAATTCAGGAAAAATGTTTCCATAACAAATTTTGCACTTCTTCCAGCAAGCTCTGTGAAACCCTGTTCAGTTCTGAGGGGAAAAAAAGTACAAAAAAATAATGTGCCTTTGAAAACATACAACTTGCTTTCGTTGCGCAAAACCTTCAACTTTAGCAGGACCTCTTCAGAATGAAGAATGTGATTTCTGTCCCATTGAAGTCTCAGCTGAAAAATTCAGAGCAACTTCTGTGGTAGAGATTTTGAAGTTTTGCTAGTTGTGTTTCATTAGACAACCACGCTTGTCACATGGATGCACATCTTCCTCCTTTAATGGGTTGTCCTGCCCCTTGTGATTAGCAGGCGGAAGCGGTTTGATATATTTGTCAGAAAGGCTGTCCTTTGTGAGCCAAAATAAAATGAAATCTCTGATATGCAAGAAGTTAAATACTTTTAGACTGGCTTGGCGTGGGATCTGACGTCTTTTACTAATACTTATTTTTAGGTGGAACCAGTAGTCAGAGACCTTAAAGGCAAGGGCAAGATTGCAAACCAGATTTATGCTCTTGAAGACTTTTAAGAAGTGTGTGTGTGTGTATACAGACATATATCATTGCCTTTATAGTACCCTGCTGGAACTATCTGTGATACTCCAGCTGCAAAGCATCGAAATGCCACGTGGTCCTCAGTGCTTTCACCTTCATAGATCCCCAGGGAGTTAAGAAAGTGCTATTTTTCCTATTTTACAGATGAGAAATTGAGAGATTCATGGGCAAGTAGGAAGATCATGGTAGTGTGAGGCATTAAGCACAACTTTTCCATAACAAAAACTGCAGATATTTGTCTACTGATCCCAACTTTGGTCTCCCCCAGTCTGAGTTGCAAAGGAAAATTTAAGAGGCAAAAGAAGTCCTAGGAAAGCTCAAAGTTTACCTGCAAGGAGCAAAGCCCTCAAAATGAAAAGCACTGTCAGAGCCCCTGAAATCCAGCACTGCTTTCTATGAACAATCTTTCCAAGGGATATGAAGAGTGGTCGGTGTGCAGCTGTAGAGGAGGGAAAGGAAGATCTCCTCTGGTGTCCCAGCAGTGAGATTATGAAACACCTGCTGACCTCAAGAGGTGCTGATGCTCATGTGGAAGAGAAAATTTCAAAAAATGATAAGTTACAACAACAAGAAAAAAAAGAGCAAATTGCAGTGCTTTCTGCTGGTGTGTGTTGGCAGCTCTCCATCCCTAGGCGATTCAAGGGGCCATTTCCTCGCCTACATCATGGGCACTTCCTAGCCAGAGCCCCTATTAATACTGCCCACACCATAGGCCTAGCTGTCTCCTGGAGAGCAAGTGCTCAAGCCTGGGATGTGAGGAGCCAGCAGTGTTAGCGTAGCATTGGGCAGAAGGCTTTGGCAGTGCGGCAGAACAAACCATGCTGGTACTCAGTGCCTGGCCATGCAGGAGGGTGAGCAATGGGTTGGGGAACTGTGGGAACACAGAGCAACACATGGCTTCCACAACAAGTGTCTACTGGTTGAATTTCTTCATTCTGGCTTTAAGCATTGCTGATTTTTCAGACTTTTCCCCAAACTGTTATTCCACTTCAACTGTAAGACATCTGAATTGTTTTTGTGGCAATGTACACCAGCCCAGGCTTTCCACCCTGATAAGATTTTTACCCTATTTGATAGCACAGTGGTGCTTGCCTGTTTAGAATGGACCTTACAAACCCCTCCTTGCTCCTTGATTTAGCCTCTGCTCATAGTGTGTTTGTAGCTTTGACTTAACTGAGTTAGACACTGACTTACATGATGAGTTTTCCAACTGAAGAAGCCTCTAAAAAGATGAAGGAAGATTCTCACCAATCCTCCCTGCTAATGTTGCCATGCCCTCCCCAGTGACTTGATGTTGCATATGGATGTTACACACATGATGGAGCAGTGCCTGAGTCAGCAGTTGATTGCCTCCAGTCAATCTCAATTTACTGTAACTGGAGTGGCATTTCAGTCCTCTGTGACTGGCAGAGGTGACTGACTAAGGGTATGGTGGTTTTGAGGACCAAAGTAGATCCCATCTTGGGCTCAGCACTGACACCAGGTCCCGCTGTGGGTGGGTGCTCACAGTCCCCTTATCTGTTCCAAATTTCATGCCACCATGGGCCAGGGTCACTGCTTCCTCTGCCCAGCCCAGTGTTAGCCTCATTAGGTGTCCTGGCAAGCTAAACTGTGACAGTCTAACCCCTCTGTTTTGTTGCATTATATTCACACTATTTCTGAACCTTAAGGGTGATGAGTTAGCAGAGAAGTAGATGCTGCTGTTTCTGTGCTTACTTGCTACTTTTGGAAGATGCAGGCAGTGAGCTGAGGCTATAAATGGGGAGAGATGGGTTGTTAGTGCTGCCTGAAGCCCATGCTCACTGCAGCATGCAATAGGGCAATTCATAAAATGTGACATTCATGTTGGCGGGACTCTGCTCTGAGCCTGTTTTACTCCATGACAAAGACTACATCTGTCAGGGCTCATCTCCTCGTTTCTGGGCCCATTGGACAGTCACGCAGGGCAAACTTGTTATGTGCAGGGGACAGGATTGGCTCTACAGCACGTGTACCCTCAGCCTGTGTTAGCAGATTATCTCCTGGAGGAGTAACTGCTGCAGAGAGCCCAGGTTACACTGATCCTTAACCTGCAGGGTGCTGGGTGGGATAGCATCATCTAAACCTAGTTGGGAACTTTCTCCTTGAAAGGAAAGGAAAAGGCCTTTGTGCATGTCAAAGCCAAGGTTTTAGGAACAAAAATGGACCTTTTAATTGCATTTTTCACTTAGGAATGTGAAGGAATCACTGTGAACCTTGAAAGTTTTATATGTACCAGACCAGTAAATAGATTTGGCTTTGTTTTTTTAATGTTTTGCTTACTTTGTTTTTCAAACTTTCACCAGCTCTGCTTTGTTTCAGTTAATGAAATTCTTCTATTGCAGCACTGGGACTTTTAAAGCATTTTCGTAACCTCCTGTCATGGTCTCCAAGGTATAAACATTATTTTATAATTAGCCTTCACAACTATGTTATACATTTGAAAAGGAGGAAAAAAATGTTTTTCCCCCATTTTTATATAGAGGAATTACAGTTTCTGTCTGGGGACTGAAAGAATGTGTGTGTGTGCACGCGCAGAGGAAAGAGAGATTCAATCTGTCGAAATTTTATCTCCTGCCAGTTACACATGAAATCATCGTTTAGGAGAGAGAGTGGGAAATTACTGAATGCATTAGAAAAATCCTCACTCCATTCTTAATGAAACCACTTTAAAATATGATGGGAGAGGGAACATTCTTGTTCATTCTTGTCTTAGGGACATTCGTGTTCTACCAAAAAAGCACCAGGACAACACATTGACTTCTTGCCCCGTTACGTAACTTGGCATCAGGCGCTCACTTGCTGATACTGATGGGAACTAATTTGTCTCTTGGTCCTGTTCCTGCCAATCTGCTGTGGTGTTTTCTTATGGCAACTTCATATCAGAATAAAGCTGTCACCAAGGTAACCACATGTGCATATGCACAATTGAGTACATGCACTATGTAATTAAGTCCAAGTGTAAATAATAGCATTCACCAGAGTGAATGTGCTCCAGCGATGCTACTTAAGAAGCCCTCACAACATGTCCTTGGTAGATGGTTTGCCTCACAGTTTGACAAGATGGAGAAACTGAGTTACAGAGTGGGGTGGGAGGAGCATCTCAGGTGCATGGGGAAGCAGTGAAGCAGTTTCCTGTGGTGTGGGGAGAGCACCCAACTTCTTCCATAGGCACCACTTGTTAATACAGTCACTGATCTTTAAGCTGAGGTCTTTTGAAGTGTTTCTGCCAGGTTCACTCTCACCCAAGCAGAATTTGTTGTGTATGGAATTACTTGTAGACAGAAAGGCTTCTCCTCCTCCCAGCCTGGGACAGATGCACAGGGACTCATGAAAGTATCCTTCCGTTGACTTTGTGAAAATCTGGATCCAGTGCCAGTGATCCCTCCAGCAAGGAACAGTCTCACAAGAAAGGAAGCTGCCTTGAACCATTCTTGAAGTGGTAGCTTTCCTTGCTCTAATAGTTTTTCAGGATGTTTTCAACAAATATAATAAATCTATAGGAGAGAGATGGCTTAATGGATTCCAAAGGGAATGCACCCTTGAATCTTTCATTCCGATGTGGGACACATGCTTGGGTTATGGTACATTTCCAAATGTTTGTGGTTGGATTTTTTCCTGTGGAGAAAGATGCTCAGCCAAAGCCTAACCCAGAGGGAAGCTTTAACAGATAAAAGAGTGATCCAAGGAAGGGGAATATGTGGGACTCAAGTGGTTAATTTCTGTTTTCACAATCTCATGGAAAAACCACCACACATGTGAGCACTGAAAAATATTAATCTATCTCCTTTGAAAGGCTCCAAAGGATTTGTCTGAAGTGTGCATGTAAATGGGAAGGATACAGGTGTTTTCAGAGCTCTTCTACCCTACAAGGAGGCCTGGGGCAAACCTGAGCCTCCAGTATAATGTAACAAGAAACATTCCTCCTTTCAGCAGGAAAATGCAAATAGGCTCATTTCCTCTTTTGAGAGGGGCTTTAGATAAGGCAGTCCTGGAGCAAAGTAACCTGTTTGGTGTCTTCCCTACCAGGAATATTATGGTGAGAAGAGAGTGAGCAGTACATCACAAGGATGAACCTGCCCATGCGGCTGCAGTGAGGAAAGATGCTACGGCCAATTCCCCCTATCCCCTGCACCACTTACTCACAAGATTAGTTGGGTGCCAGTTTTGCATTTCTCCCCCTGCCCCTACCCCTTTTCTGCCAATACCTCAGTGTGCATGTGTTGACCTGCTGACATTTGGGAAACACTGGATACTTGAAAGTAGGTTGCCCAAGTGAGAAATGCAGCAGAGACCTGCACTCCCAGAGCGCTGCCTGTTGTGGAATGAAGCATCTACCTGCCTCCTGATCCCCCACCTCCTCCTGTCCCAATCCTTTCAAGGAAAGGCTCTGAAGTTTGTTTTGATTTCATTTTGCAAGTCGTCTGCTAAAAACATTTATTTCCAGCCTTTCCTCTTAAGTTTGTTTTCTTTCCTAGATGAGCCTTTAGAAAAAACAGCAACTTCCTTTTTCCCCCCCTACCCATTAAGAATAATATTTTTAATGAAGTTTAAGCAGAATCCAGTAGCATATAGTTCATCGCAAGAGCTAAAACAGGAAGGGAGCTCTTCTGAAAATCCTAGTCCCAGCTGTGACTGTTAAGCTCCACAGGTAATCAGCAAAATAACAAGGCTAGGACAGAAATTCAGTATCAGTTGGGTGACAAAATTCTCTTTCCACCAAAGAAAATCCCAAGTGAAAATAAGATTATAGTAATTACAATGTTTTTTCAAAAGGTTTCCAAAGCATTCTCCCTTCACCTCTCACTGAATTATATTAATCACTCTTGGAAAATGCAATTGCCATCCATTCTTGGCTCTGCATTTTATTTATTTAGTTAGTTATTAGTTTTATATAATCCATGATGGCGGAAGTCAAAGTAGTTAATCAGTTTCTTCAGGCTCTGGCTCCAGGCATCATGTAAATACCTGCTTTTTTGTCGAAGGAGAAACCATGCTGTCAGGAGCAAGAACTCTGGTTAATCCTTGTGCAGTGTTAAACAAAAAGCAGAAAAGAGTTCAAAATATTTTAAATTATATTTTCTTAAGCAAAGCTCATCAGATTTGAGGTCCTGATTCTTGGTGCCTGAAGACTTGATCTTAACAATGCTGCTTAATTGTGTTTTGAATTTTGTCTAATAGAGCAGAAAAAAGACTAGACTTGCCTGACTACTTGTTCATGTCTTTCTTAGAAAGAAAAAACAGTGACTTGTTATTTAGGGTTACTCAGTTCAGTTTGCAGAGCAGCCCTTCTATTTTTAAAAGTGAAAATATTTTTCATATTGCTTTAAATATAAACGGACCAGTAGCCAACCAACAAGGCAGCAATATATCTAATTTATATAGATGTTTCAAAGAACTAAAAGAAAATGGTAAGATGAGTGTTCATTTATATAAAATAAATCCTTCCCATGAAAGTTTCCAGCTGCTTCTGAAGTAAAGGAAAATCAAAATTATCTCTGGCCCATTACTGAACTCAACAGCACAATTCTGAATTTCCACTGATTTAATTAAGAGCAACATTTGGCCCTGGCTAGAAGCAATAATAAGTGCTTCTTCATTGGGTGTTTTCAGGGTAATTTCTTAAGGGAAAAGATAGATGCTTCTAAATCTGTCATTTGGTGAACTGTTCCGTGTAATGTATTAGAGCCATTGATTAGTGTAATATGGCAAAAAGCAAAGCCTGATTGATCATCCATTGCAGTCAATGGGTGTCTTTGATTAAGTTCAAAAAGAGCAATATAACATCATGGTAATTCCAAGCAATATAGAGACACACTCTTGGCTTGCATCCCTCATTCCTCTTCAGGGGATGTTGGCACCTAGTCTGGACTTCCAAGGGAGCAGCAGTTCTGCCTCACCTTGGCTTTCAAGGTTGCAACATTTTCCTTTTGTTCTACAGAGGAGTGAAAACCAGACCTGTTAAAGTCACATATCCACCACTGAGTTTTGTTGATGCGCTCACTGGCAGCTGTTAAAAGTTTGGGGAGTTCATTTCACAGGAATGTGGTGGAGAAGAAACCTCCCAGGTCAGTGAGTCAAATTTCTATGTATTGTGAGCAACCAAGTCTTGAAGATCTGGTCTTCACCACTCAGAAGGTGACTTGTAGCTCAGAACCCCCCTCAGAAATATAGCTCCAGGAGACTTTTTGGCTTCTGTGCCACTGTTGACATCCATACACCTCAGTTTGCGCTGGCAATGTCATGACTGGTTCTTCCTTGAGGCCTGCTGAGTGCTGTGGTCCTCACTGAGGCTGTGTGTAATTGCAGTGTGCGGTGGCCCGTCCTGAAGCGGGATGGAATGTGGCTGCTGCGAGCTATCGCCTGTCCACTCAGAGCCACGATGAGGCTCATTATTGTTACCTAATTAGTTTATTCAACAAAACTTCAAAAATGTTTAACCTGGCTGTTTACTGCCACATTTCCTGGGCTCAGGCTGCTTTGTTTTGCATGAGCACTTGTGTTAACATCGTTATCCTTTCAACCAGTGATGAAGTCATGCTTTTCTGTTACATTCCAGTGGACCTACTTTTCCATGGAGATCATGGACACTTACCAACAAGCACTTAGAGGTATTTTCAAGAGTTAAGTGAATTAGATGCCTAATTTCCTTTGCTGTTCATTTGAGATTAAGCACTTACTTGCCAAGTTTTTTTTTTTACATCCTGCTTCATCCTTGACTACCTAAAGACCTTTATAAACTGGCTCCATAAGCTTTTGATTTGGCCTCTGTGTTTCTGTCTAAAGGACCGAATGTTCCTTTCTACCGAGGCATTTGTATGTGCTAACTGTATGGATATTGTGTGATGAGGAGGGCAGGGAAATGGCCAGTGACAATGATTTGCTGATTGTTTTTTTTCCCCCCACATAATTTAAATCAAAATATCTAAACCTCAGACCTGAAACCAACTTCACAGTCTTACTTTGTATGTAAAAATATTCCATTTAAATCAGCAGTAAAGCTAACATGAAAGTGCCAATAAATAATATATGCAAAGAGTTTTTTTTATCAATATATAAAGAAATGTGGAGTTGTGAAGCTGCTGAAAACAAGCATTAGGAAATGTAATGAAGCAAGAATTAGAACAGCATAGTTCCTCTGGCCATTATAAATGAGAACACCAGGTACCTGGAGAACAGGAAAACTGATGAGTACAGTCTGTTCAGGAGAGAAGGAGGAAAATTTCCCCCAGGAACACATTTCAAATTACTTATTTATGAACTGATGAACTGGGAGGCCACCTATAGAGAGACAGGAGCAAGCAGTCTGCTGCAGACAGCTACAGAACTCCAGCTAATTGTGCTGCTGTTTTCTGTTATAACTCCTGCTCTCCAGCTGGGCTTCGGAGGCAGGAAATTTAGGCATCGACTAGAAGTTGCACTTTCCCTCCTTCTTGTCGGCATAAATATATACATGTATATTTTACTCTGCTGGAATAATTCAGTGAAGGCCTGGGAAAACAGCTGCTGCCTTTGTCATGACAGAGGTTGTGGGGTAGAGCTTTCAGAGAAAACTTCCTAAGCATGGGTTCATCCCTTGTCAAGGGCTACTCCAAACTTTGGCTATATATGGCTTCGAACTGAAAATGTGGAGCATGCCCTTTATTTTCTGCATGTCACTGACAGGATATTAATTGTACGTAAACAGATGTAACAAATAAATATGACTTATTAAACATGCAGATGCATGGGTGTGTGCACCCAGATGTCCTTCATAAAGATTTCCTACATAAATCCCTGCTGAAAAATATTCTTTTCTCTGTCCATATAAACACAAGCATCAAATGATCCTTTATTTATGCAGGTATCAGCATAGAATGGCTTCGCTTTGCTCTGTGGTGCAGAAAACAGAATGTAGGCTGAGTTATAAGGGATGTTAATGCATATCAGAAGACAAAATCCTAACTTTAGGTACTTGTTAACATGATACAAGAAGATAGAAAAGAGATAGTTAATTTACTGTAAATATTCAGTGGTTGAAAATTAATTTCAGTAGACCTCATATCAGTTTATCAGCTTAGAAAACAGAATTTAGATGTCTGGCTTGTAGGAATTAGAGACAATGGAACCTTTATCAGAGGACTCTGAGGCTCCAAGAGCATTTATGTTGTTCGGCAGCCTCAGCCCGTGTTGTGATTTGGCGCTTGGGCTCTGCATAGTGGTATTCAGAAATTTCACTGGTGGCTCTCTGAAATTCTCCCAACTGATGTCTCACAAGATACGATATGTCTAGCCAGCCGTCAGGTCAAATGTATAAGATCAACAGACTGGGGAACATTAAGCATGAGATCATATTTGCATTCCAGGAGGAAAGTGAAGTTGGCTGATCTCAACAAAAATAAGATTGACCATCTTGCTGCTTTATCATTGAGGATGTTGTGCTTCCTGAAGCATTCAGGGACCACAGGACTGAAGGGTTGTTGGGTGTTCTGGGACCTTAGAATGTTCCTGGCATCCATGTGATGGCCAGCACAGATGACAGGCTGCTGGTACAATGCCCTGCCTTCATGATCTTTCTTATGAGAAGATACTAGCTGAATTCAGCAGTGGCTGCGGCTTTCCAATGCAGCTGGTTCAGGGTGTACAGCATTTGGTCCTCTGCACAAATGGTGAAGGTAAAGTGAAAGGATGAGAGATGCAATGGTTTGCCACGTATTGGATAATAAAGTGTGCTTGGTGAGAGCTAAAACCTGGTACCTTAAAGAGGTTTGAAAAATGTCAAAGGTTCAAACCTGCTGAATGCCAGTAGTGGTTTCTGTGGGAGCTGGGAGGGCTCTAGTACAGCACAGGACTATATTCCTTTCTTCCCTAGGCCAGCCTGGTCTAGGGTGGGGTGTCCCTGCCTGTGCTGGGGGAGTTGGAACTGGATGATTGTTCCTTCCTACACTGAGTGACTCTGATTCCATGGCTTCTCCAGTGAGGTGAGCCTGCTCTGACAGGGGGATTGGACTAGATGATCTTTCGGGGTCCCTTCCAATCCCTGATGATTCTATGATTCTTTCAGTAGGATTGCTAAGCCAATATAGAGAAAACTTGTGATGCTGATGCTGGTGCTGCATGTGTTCCGTGAATAGACAACACAGTTTCCCATGCTGTCATTTATTTTAAAATAGTACCAAGAGTGGGACTGGAGTGTCACAGTGGATCTATCCCTGCTCTTCATTAAGTTAGACACCAAGAATATTTAACAGTTTACTGCAATAGGACCTAGAAAAACTATTAACCCCAATAAAACCCCTCTAAGGATGTACAGACATAAAAGCAAACTTCACCAAAGTGGGAATTTTTGCAGCAATGAGACACAAAGACAGAGAAGGGAGTGCATCAAGATTTATTACAAATTACTGTAGTAGCAAGAGGTTCAAGCATTATCCAGTTTTTATTTGCTTCTTGTATCATAAAAGTAGCTGAATTTTAAGCAATGAAAGGATCAGTGATGATATTAACACATCTTCAATGAGGAAACTTAAATACTTTCATTTTCTCCAAAAAAATCTTTCTTCTGCTGAAATGAATATGTAACAGTGTCACACCTCAGTGAAACTTTTTTCTTTAAGTATTCAGAACATCTTGTGAGGCTGATCAATTGGGATTTTTTTTTTTTTTAACACCCAACTTGGTATATACACTGGCAGGTATTCACAAGTGACAATTATTTCAACATTAATTTGATAGCTCCCGACAGCCTTGGAGATGGGCTCGAATCACCTGGAACTGGCATTTTGCATTGTACCGCTCTGTCTATATAGTAACTGTCATCTTCCATTCAATATGGGAAATGCTATCTGCATACAGGCTTCTAAAAAGTTATAATTTCTTCTAAGTGATTGAAACTCATAGATCTCTCTCTCTTTTTCTCTTCCCTTTCAAGCTACACCTGAGAGGTAGCAATGATGACAGGCTGGTTTAACGCAGCTCTTGCCGAGATTAAGTAGTTGTCAGACAGATATCATTGGAGACTAAGGGATTGCTTTTGGAAGTCATTCTGAATTGCTAACTAACAGGGAGCTTGTTCCTAGACGGGTGTCGATTCTTTTGTTTCCAGGGATTGACACATCTGCAATAACAATGGAGCTTGCACTCCTTGCCTGAGACGTGCTTCAGTGCTGGTCATCATTCTATCTGGAGAATCTAATGAATGGCCCCCTCACCACTCATTTGCAAAAGCACAAAATGCTGAGAGCGGCTATTTTTGGACCACCGGCTTAAGAAATTTGGTTATTTATAGGTAGGCAAAAATGTTTGCAGCAATACCCTTAGTCTGTTAGAACAGACTTAGATATTGGATGGATCTGTGTGAAAGTTCAACAAGAATCTGTCCGCTGTCAGCTTTGCCAGTTTTTAAGCAGGCTGTTGGGGAGGAATGTGTGTAAGTGCCTGTTTTATTCGACTCACCTCCCGTTTCATATACATCCAGTGACAGACAGCCCCCAATAAACAGGGAGTAGCTGAGGCTGACAGGTCAGCTGTAACACAACAAGTTGTCACTGTCATGGGAACATGGCAAGTGAAAAGTAGATGAAGTTGCCTAGAGGATGTTTTCATCAATTTAGTGTTATATACAAGCTAATAAATCTGCAGACACTGTTGTTCCACTATATACAGTGTGTGTGAGAGAGAAAATGACCGAGCTTTGGCTGGGCTGGCATTTACTGGACGAGCTGCACTAGTCACTTCAGCTAATAGTGTGAAGGATTTAACTCCTTGCACTCCTCACCTTTTCTAACAAAGTATTTCCCATGGGCCTTCAGACTGAAAAGTTTATTTTTAAGCATGGGGGAGAGATTGGCTTTCTAGAGCTTCGGAAGTTGCAGGGAGTTGATGAGTTTGGTGGGAGGTAAGGGGATGCCTCCACCATTGGAATCACAAGAAGAGGCAGTTCATGGGTCAGTGAAATGCTCATTTGTCAGAAACCACGGAAAACACCCTGGACCCCCAGAGCTGCCCATGGTGGCTGGTTGGACATTCTTAAACTGATCAAAATGTCCAGACTTTGGCATGAATTATTGGTAGGCAGGACTAGTTTTCATCCTCCCAGCCCCTCGGTATTAAAAACATGACTCCCAGCACAGCAGAAAGTAACAAACTGGGGGAATACAGATATTATTGTCATCACCTAAGGAGCCCTGCTGGATGTTCTGCCATCATTCTGGATTATCTGCAACATGCATGCTAGTTTATTTAATATGTTCTTTATAGAACAGGAGAGATTGTTTACGGTACATGGTGCTTTGCCTTTATGAACAGCTCATGGAGAATTTGTGTCAAATTCTGAAACTTTACAGTTGTGCTGTGTTGTGTTAGTTAATACTTGGTATGGTGTTTGCTTTCCTGCATGGCTGACTATTTATTCAATTGGTGTAGTGAAAAAATGGAGCACTACAATCAAACAGACAATTTGCAGTAGGCTTTCAGTGACTTTGGAGTGTTTATGCTTGTGGATGAACACAGGAAAACATATTGCTCCAGGTCAGATTTCTGTGCTGTTTGGTTCAGCCACCCCCAACCGATTCATAGCAGGATTACCGAGTAGTATCACTTTTTATCTATTAGCACTTTTAATCTTCTGAAATCCCCATGATCTTTTCACTGGTAATAAAACATGCTCTCAGCTATATGAGGGTTTGACTGAACCTTGTGCTGGCATCATGCAAATGGTTTCATTGATTTCAAATAGAAATTGTTAGTATATTCACTGTGGCATTATAACTTTGTTCAAAAGAAATCTAAAATATGCCATGATGTGAAACTCTGTTATATCTGTAGCTCTCACCTAGGTGTCTTCTTGGTACAGAACTTATGCAAGTCATTAACTCTCAGTTCAAAGTTACATACATTGAAGAACTTAGTGAACAAGGCTGAGATTGCAGTTACATATTTAAATTCAGTGTTCTCAAAAAGCTATAGTAAATCAGTGTTAAAGATAGTAGTTTCCTATACAACAGGTTTGTTTCCTCCTTTTCAAAGCATTTTACAAAGAAAACTGCATTTTGCAGTAAGCACACAGAAATACAAAGCACAGGGAACAACGGGAAAAGGAAATTGGTAGTCTGGAAAAAAATGGTTGAGAGATAAAAATGTTCTCATAAATGAAGAGTTGAAATGTTGAGATTTTCAGAAATGTGACTACTTCTTGTAAACAAAAGGGAAAACCATAAAACAATTTTATCAATTTCTATCTTAATTTTGAAATATAGTGAAATGGTGAGAGTGCAGGTATTTCAGGCAGAACTATGGGTTCAAGCGGGCATGGCAGCTGGGCACTCAAATGCCCTGGAAACGAGCATTTGCTTTCTGCAATGCCACAGTTTCAAAAAAAGAAAGGGGAAAAACACCCCACACCTTGAAGATATCTGAAAATAAGAGAAGCCCTATCTGCTCTTCTACACTTACTCACCCCGTATTTCCTGTACCCGCCTTGCAATGATGAAACCTCTGCAAGTTTGCAAAATGATGTGTAAATGCGAAGCTGAGATGCTACGCAGAGACTGTTGAACACTGCAGCCTGCCAAAGATTGGCTCTACAAAAATATTACTCTCTGTGTATTATTGCACACTATATACTCATCTGCGTATGCCAGTTGACACAAGACAATAAGTGTAGTTACTAAAACAAACACGCAAATTATGTCTAGTTAAATAGCCTTAAATAAACCTACACTACTACTGGATTCTGTGACACTGGAAATTGTTCAATCCATCTGCTTCCATTGCAAATTGTTCCTTTAGATCTCAATTCTGAGGCAAGAAATGGCATTACGGGGTAATTTAATCTATCATGTGATTATGTTCTCCTAACGGTTCCTTTAACACACCAGACTGAATTGTCTTGTGAGGAAGTCTGTTGCCACAAAACAGGGCAGACTTTGTCTCCCAAAATGCACCAAATCAAGGGCAGGCAAACCCCAGCAGATTTCCATTATAACACACACAAGGAAGAGCATTTAAAGCCAGCTGAGCTTATGTATTTTAGGATTCCCTATCGGAAAAGATACAAGGCCCTGCTAACTTTTGCGTGGGTCACTTTTTCTCCCCGCTGGCCTGCAGGGTGAGCAGAAGTGGTTACAGCACTGACACAAAGCCATTTATTCTGCTTCCCCCTTTTCCTGCTCACAAAACCTGGATTTAAATTTTCTCTTCTGATTTTTTTTTTTTTCACTGATCCTTCCAAATGGCAAATGAAGTTTTCTAGGGAATTGTTTTTTTGCAAGGAGAGGGTTTAAAATAGGTCAATGACAGCTGAAAAATTGCATTCACTTCATATTCATTTGCTGAAGGAGACTGAGCACTGCTGCAATTCTGCTTTCTTATTCCTGCCTGAACTTTCCTCTGTTAGGACTTTTTTTGCAGTAAGAAGTGACTCAAAACACAATTAGTGTGGGACTTGGATAGTTAAAAACCAGTTTGCAACAACAATAAAAAGGGACTTGTTTTGTACCTCACTGATAAATGGATGTCTATTGTTCTTCTACTTTGGAAATTAATAATAACTGGACCAGTTGCCTTAGAGACAGCCGGGCAGCCATTAGCAATGAGTAAAAATTAATGTACTGCAGGGAATTTAGCAAGGAGATGTGTTTAAGTGTGTAGGGACACCTTAACCACCCACCCACCACGGGTGAGTGCCGGCAGTCTCCCAGCCATTAAGGCTGCCTTGCTGTATAGATGCCTCAGATACAGACAGGATGCTCTTCAGTCAAGTGAGCCCCGGCTAGAGGGCGGTAACTTGGTGAGCGGCGCTATGTCTGCTGGGCTCCCCTTGCTGCTGTGGGCAGTGTGGAATACAGCATTCTCAAAAGAAGCCCTACATGGCAGCAGAATCCTTGTTTTGCTGCAGTGATCTGGCTCTTCCTGCCTGCCCGGCTGTAGCTCCTTTCCTGTGAAAGGTTCTCTTAGACAGGTTAGCTGTGTTTTAAAAGGTCCCCGAGCGCTTTTAAAACTGTCAGCACCATTATCATTCATGATGCAACTGGTTACCAAACCTGGCTTCTGTTTTTCCAGTGGGCAGCTAAAGTCCCCCTAGATAATTACCTTGGTTGAGCAGTAGCTGGGCTGGTTAGACCAAGCCAATTACTGGAGGTTTCTTTGTGCCGCACATGCAGGGTGGCTGTAAGGGCTACCAGCACGGCTGCTCTGCAGCAGGGACTGTGACTGCTACTCTCTGTCCAGGGGGATGGGATGGGGCAGGGATGCCCTGGACCCTCCAGCCCCACTCTCCAGTATGAGACTGGATTTGCAGTACAAGGAGTCCACTTCCTGGAAGGGCAGCAGCTAAGCCTCCTGTGGGGTTTGTGCTTTACTTTTGCTTCATCCTGTTTCTCCATCCCATATATGAGTGATAGTAGATGGGTTCTCACTGTCTGGAATTCAGGCAGCTGAGCCTGAATCTTTGGTTGTGTGGTGAGAGCTACCCTGTCCTTCAGTAGTTCATTAACTGGTTACAAACAAATTCAAATGTCTGTTTTACAGGGGTTCAGATGGACCCAGAGAGAGCATAACCACTGCATGTGCACAAGGCTTGCACCAGCTGCCCTCCTCCTCTGTTCCTTGTGTCTTTGTGGGTGGTGAACTTCTTCTGCCTCTTCACTTGCAGGGGAATTTCACCTTGATGCTGGTGATATAAAAAATCTAAGTAGCTCATGCAGCACAAGAACCACCACTTTTGTACAGACACTGAGGTCAGAGCTAGACTGATCCATGGGTAACACTTGTGTAAGTCCTGTTAACATCAGTGGAAATAGTGAATCACTAAATGAAAACTGAATCTGGCCTCTTGCTGTCCAGCGGCATGGTTGCTTTATGGAATGGATGAGGTAGGTGGGTGAATAAGGGAAGTGGAGCTGTGAGAAATAAGGAAGCAAAGAACAAGAAAGTTTGCAAATGCAAAACATTGAGGAGTTGCTGGCAGTCATTGCATCCTGTGAATGCTGGCAAATGGGAAGATTGGCTGAATTGAATTATCTTCTGAGTTTGGTGGGGGAGTTAAAATAGTCACAGTAGAGTGTCACCCACAGTTGTCTTCCAGCACAGCTAGAGAGAGCAGTAGCCAGAAATCACTGGCCTTGAAAGCTGGGATGTTAGGAAAGGATATGTGCAAAAGTGGGTGGTTTTCTGTCAGATATCATCAATGGACCAGTCACTTGGGCACCAAAAGGAGCTAGACTCACAAAAGGGAAATGTACCACAACCTACTGGCAAATATGCTGGTCTGAGTGGAGATATTCCCCCACCAACCACAACTTTTTTTTAGAATTTCTTGGAAAACATCTCGTACTGTTGGTGTCAGACAAACCAGATGGGAGTTTTGAATTGATGATCACATTTTGAGGCTGGAATGCAACATCTGGAGTTGATCAGCATTCCTCACAAACTGATCAATCATTAGGTGGAACTGATTACTACCATCTCCTTCTTTTACTCTTGAATCATTTAGAACTGGGTCGCTTTTTTCTTGTTATGAAAAAAAAGAAGACAGAAAGCATGAAACAGAGCTGCTTTATAGAGACTGAGGTTATGTGAGTCACAGTGACTAACTCATTACACGTATCTCTTGTTGCAGTATCAAATGGAGCAGGGATGAGATAGGTCTGCTCTAGTAAATATAAAATATCATGGGTCATGTTACTCAGCAACAGTGATTTTGCAGCAGCAGCAGTTTTGAAGTAAGACCCTTTCAATAAGTCACTATATATAGAAAGATCAGGACTAATGCTACAAGTGTCAGTGTCTGAGCTCAGGGTTATTTAGGAGTACACTACATTTGATGCAAACACCCGCGCCGTGCCGTGCCGTGCCGTGCCAGCCTCGCCACAAGCTAAAACACAATTGCAAAACTCCCAAATAATTTTACAACCACAGAAAAGTCTGTTGTCTTCTTCGTGCTTGTCTTCCAGGAATGAGAAATGTCAATGTGCAAAGCAGGCCACATGTGCACTCCACTGTCCTCACATGTGTTTCTTATAGCAGCACTACTGTCAGACACTGCACCACTTCCAAGTGGTGATAAGACCAGCTCCACCACTGCTCTCCCGAAGAACCACTGTCTTTCCCCTCCCCATGCATCACAGAGGTGTGCTTTTGTTTGTGTTACCCGTATGCCATATAGCACAACAAACACACGTTTCAGATCTACTGTCTCTTTGTTGCCAGGGCCAGTATGTGGGTCTAGTAAAACTGAAAGAACATACGCAAGTCAAGCCTGATATTCGAATCCCCCAAGTTTGGATCTCAGTGGATATTCCTGCGCCCAGTGTTATTTGTGGAGATGTGGATGAATTGGTCAAGGGAAAATGGACTGTGATGGGAATTGTGCAGAATGTCCATTGTGAAAGATGAAAGCTGCCCCATTTTAGGACTGTCTTGATCTGATTCAGGTACTTTCACTTCTCATTTTTGTTGTCAAGAAGACAGCCAGGCCAGATTCACTACAGAGTTCCTGGGCACTGTCATTATGAATTTGCTTTGCTTACTCTGGCATAAATCAGGAATTCCCCACCGAAATCAGGGGAGGGTTTGATTAGGATCATTTCTTAAGCCAGCCAATGGTTTTTCATAGAAAGTGTGAGCATTTTGTGGATTTTCCAAGATTTAAAACAAAGACCAAAGAAATGTGGTGGTTTCAAATGAGTTTCACTTTGAGGTTCTGGGTCTGTTCATCATTTCATGCCCAAAGTGAAACATGAGAAGTGAAAAAAACAGAACTTGTGTCATGAAACTGTACAAAACGTTCCCACGAACTTTAAGTGAAAGAAACCACAGAGTAACCTGCAAACTTTAGAGACGTGACCACGCAACTCACTTCCCACTGCTGAGTCAGGGTTCCCACGCAGTACAGCAGCCCTAGAAATGGACTGAACCTCTGTGACCCCATCTCCCCACATCTTTCCTTTGTGCTCATTTCATTAGCAGTGGGTTCTATAAACTCTGAAGCCAGATCTGAGTTCCCATGTGGTAGTGACTGAATGTAGAGAAAAGTGCTCCACAGACATCAAAGATCTAATGATTTTCCCATCAGTACTCAGTTATCTGAATAACTTTCCTGATAATGACCCAGCATTTGTTTTGAAAATGGCCAAATTCAGGTGGAGACAAGAGGTTATTTTTCTTGTTCTAAAAGCACAAAGCTGGGGGAGACAATAATTAGTTTGGACATAATCAATGACTCACCTAAAGTAAGTTGAGGAGCATCTGGCAAAACCAAAAGCCAAAGTCTATTCCTTGGACTCTGTGCCCTGTCACAGAAATATCTTTCTGGACATTTTAATTCTGAATCTGAGGCTCTGCATTTTCAGTTCTAGCACTTTTTAGCAGCTCAACTTTTCAAACTGTGCGGTATCATAAGAAAACAATAACCCTGCAGCAGTGAAGGCAGCTGTAAACAAAGAAATGCAGAGCTGTTCCTGTGAATTCCTGCAACCCATGCTGTCAGGATCTTCACATGCTTGCTCTCCAAGAGAGAGAGGAATTAAAGCATTTAAACTGAAGTTAGGATTTTCCCAGGGAAAGGAAAAGGGCTTTCTCCCTTTAAAGTGACTTTGTTTGTTTACTCTTATGAAATGATTGCAAATGCTTTCAAAAAAGGGATAATGAAGTAGCAAGGAAGATGTCAAACAGATGATTATAGATAAAAGTTCCTTAACAGCAGTGTCAGCTAGTGCAAAAGAGACAGGATTTTATTCAGAGACATGAGCTGACACTGGCAGCTTGCTCCTCTCCAGAGTTTTGATGCCATTTGTGCCTCTCCAGAGTTTTGATGCTATTTGTGATTTCCCTGAGAGGAGACACTGTCCTTGCAGTGCCTGACACAAACATCTGCCTTCTCTTCTAGCACCACTGTACACCCATGAATTTCCTGGCTGGGAGTGCACTTGGACAACTCAGCCAGGACATCCCTAAGGGCTTTGCGTGTCTGGCAGCCTGGGAATTAAATGGATTAGGGCCAACATGCAGAGGATGGTGTCCTGTAAGGGCATTGGTTCTTCCACCATCACACGATGCAAAAAAGCACCTCTTAAACTTGGAACAAGAAGACTTGGGTGTATTTCCTAAAGAAGCAAAAATACACGTGGAATGTAAGCAGTAATGTGCACAATTAAGATAAGCCTAGAAAGCACAACACGTGGGATTCGAGCATTCCTAGTTGAATGGTTTTACACCCCAAAGCTCCTTCAGCACTTGTTGTATTTGTAGCCATCCTGTGTGTGAAATTCATCTGAATCTTGTTTCCTTGGCCTGTGGGGTATTTTCATGTACAAATTAGGCTGGCCAACATTCCCTTTCTGCAAAAATTCCCAGGAGTACAACTTAAATGTTATTAAAAAGCCCAATAAAAGAAGAGTGCACATTTAATAATGTTAGAATAATACAGCCATTGCAGCGCCATGTGTCTGCACTTCCAAGCAAAGCAAGAATATGGAGACACTAATGCACTTATTCAGAAAAAACACCTTTAATTATCAGTGCCTAGGAAGGACTGAAGGACTGCTGATGCCCTGCAGAATGCACAGAAACACTTTAAGGATCTGCAGTTTGGACCTTATCCATGAACTGGCTGAACAGGGACCGTCCTGTGCCTATATGCAGTCCATGAAAGGCAGCAGCCACTGAGGCTAGTGCAGTACCACCTTCTCCTTATGTATTACCCCAGTCTCCCTCATCTGAGGGAGCAGATTACTATCAGTAGATGGTGCAAAACATGCACATTCATCAGTTGCTGTGCTGTGATACTTCTCAGTATGTTTTTCCTTCACCTTTGCCCTGTCACACTAACATCCCTTCCTGATATTTATCCTTCCTCTACAACAACTCATGCTGTCCTCCCACTTATCCTAGGACGACTTTTCTCTAGGGCTCAAGGTCTAACACAAGACCTAGGTATCAGTTCAAGCCCACTAGCCAGAGGGATTAAATCACTTTCATGACATTAATTAGCCACCACTCCTTCAGTGGTAGCAATGAAGCCATCGGGGAAGCAGGAGGGTGGGTGGTTTTGCTGAAGGGACAGGAAGAGAGGCTGCATGGCATGACCTGCTCCAACCACAATTCAATTCTCCATAGCCTCTACTCAATGTCTCTATCCACCAGCCCACGCTATGTCCCCAGAGCTGAAAGCCGTATCCTTGAAAAGTAAAGTCTCATGAACCATAAAAGAATCCATTGCAAATAAATACCCTATATAAGAAACAAACCTTTAAAAAACAAAACAAAACCTGGAACAGCAGGGCAGTATCTGCACTTTGAATAGAAATGGATTTAGTTTGGCTGCGGCACAAGGACAGTGAGAGCGTTCAAAGCTGTATGAGGCGCACGCGGGGACTCTGGAGGGGACACTTCCTTCGAGGCAGGAATCCTCCCGCACACAATGACATTGTTATGCATTCAGCAATTTTTTTTCTCTTGAGCTGTGGGGGTGTAATGGGAGAGGGAAGGCTGGCTCACTCAGCAATGTGGTCACATCAGCCATGCTGTTTGCTGCTCCCCAGTTTAACACCACACTGGTGGTTGGGGTTGGGATTTTTTTCCAGGTTAAGCAAATATCAGGGGAAGAAAACTCAACTGGCTCACTTTACAGGGGGAAGGCCCTGCGCAATGGTGTTTCAGACCTTCAGAAAAATCCTCAGTTTCGAGGAAGAAAAATTAAACATCAGCTCTTCATTCCTGCAAATGAGAGAGAGAAAAGGGTCTGGGATGGCAAGAAGGAGGTTGCAGTTTTTTAGTGCTTGTCTAGTTCAAAGTGAACAAAATACAGAGCAGCATGACAGGGGAAAGCCTTCTTTTAGCAAATGCTTCTCTCTAACAATCCCACAAGCTTTCTTGTTCTGGCATGTGAATAGTGTGGCTCCATAGTTCAGACTACAGCAAGCCCCTGCAGCCTGTTTTTCTCATGTAGCTTCGTATGGCTTTTCTCTTCTCGAACATTTTTGCCCTATCCTCCTTCTGACCTGCTAGTTATCTTTTGCAGAAAGTTAAAGAGAATTTTTTGAAAAAAATGATAGGAAGTCGATCAAGCTGGGTTTGAGTTACAGGTCATTAAAGTTCACTGTGAGATGATTTTTTTACTACATAAACACTGTTAAAACCTAATCTGCCAGCCAAGTGTGTCCATGAACCATGGGAAACTTAGGAGCAGTGGAGGCAGGTAAACCTCAGCAGATCTATTCTAGGTGCTTATGCAACACTTTCCTTGCTTGTTAAGGAAAAGAGCAGTTGAAGGCACTTTAATGTTAAAATTTAATAGATTTGGTTTGGTTACTTTAGGTAGACAAGATGACACCTCTTTCTGTAGTCTTTTTGTACCTAGTAAAATCCAGCCACTAAGGGATTTTTTTTGCTGCTTTTACATTTCAGCTCTAACATTAACAAATGCAGAGGTAATGAGATTTTCTGTCTTTTTAAAAACTAATTTTGCAAGTAAACTCCCCTGAATTCTTTGAACGCATCACTCAAAATTTTACAGTCATATCCTCTGGGATTATTTAAAACACTTTTGGTTTGAAGCACATGTTTTCTTTTCAAATGATATTTGCAGAGAGTAGGGGAGAGAAAGGGTTAACTTTTTTTTTTCTGTGGCTTATATGTAAGTGAAATGACATTTTAACAATCTCTTTAGTATAGCCTTGCTGTGCTGGGACCACTGTTGCCTGCTGTCTTACTTCTTGGCCTCTAAATAGAGAGTTATTTTCAATTTCTTCAGTTCCTAATGTTTTAAATGGAACTACTGTTCCCCTTAGAGCACCCAGTGGCTGGCTGGAGACCTTTATTGATATATATAAATTACTCCAGTCCCCAGGGCTGCCTACAGATCCAATCATATTGAGCTAATGCGCATATAAATAAAAACCTGGAAGTATGGTTTATGGCAATAAGTAGTGCAGTAGAAGTTTATACCATCCTGCAAAGACACCTTGATACATTGCTGATAATCTCTATAATGTATTTAAAGCATCAGTCTGTAGATTCAAGGCTGAAAATTTCACTCATCAAAGCCATAAATCTCTTTGAGTCTCTGTTGATTGGCCTGGAAAAGAAGGAAACTTCCCAATCCAGGGAAAAGCCAAGATTAATGGATGTTGGCCTTTTGATGGAAGGCACCAAGCAGGGTGATGCCAGTGTGGAAGTCAAGTGCATTAGACCCAGCAGCTGGACAAGGATTCCCTGACATCTTGATGTGTGCCCTGTTGCCAGCTTTACAGGTCACAGGTGATCCCCCTCTTTTCACAGAATGATTTACTACTCTCTAAACAAAGCAATGACAATTTGATGTCTACCTGATAATGCTGACAGCAAGTGAATTATTCAGGCAAGCAATCATTTCTCTAGGCAGGTGAAAACAAATTTCAAAGGTTACATGGAACCTTCAGGCTAAACCCTGAATGGTGAGTGCAGCGGGTAACTGTTTTCTGCTCAGAGCATGGTTGAGACAGGTAGATGACCCAGGCAATCACACTACTGGCCTCTGGCTGCATTGGGAAGGTGAGTCACTGCAGTCTTGGAATGGTGCAGCTACATCTCAACAGCTCCCACACCTTTACTGCATGTGGATCTCACTGGATTTAAACAGCTTGGCTCTTAAAATGTGCAATTAATACACCAGTGGTGAGACAGTGACATCTTGGGCAGAGCTACTCCTTATGACTTGTCTGTGTCTCTTCCCCTCAGCACTGGGCTCTGGGGAAGGATTTTTCTCTGCAACGTCCAGCAGAATGGCCGCGGTGCCGTCACTATGGCTCTGCACAGAGACTGAGTCGCAAACCTTAAACTGCGAATGACAACTACATTAATCCAGTAACCCCACTTGGTAGCCAGGAGTTTCTTGAGCAGAAAAGCTAAGAGACAGTCCCATTATCCCTTCTTGAGAAGGTCCTAGGAAATCCTGGGGTGACTGAAAGGGATCAGAAAGGAGCAGGACTGGTACCAGTGTGGCAGCCCAGGCCATCAAGCCACGCTTACTCCCTGTTTGCCGCCTTAGAGTTGCCAGAAGCAGAGCAGTAGCTTTATTAATAAGCTACTGTACCATGGCACGGCAATAAGGTCTTGAGGCAACTCTGGCAGATGTAAGACAGGGCATTATATATATAACTGATGCTCGATGAGCACTGTAAGATACTGCCAACTTTACACAACTTTATTTCTTCATTTTCAGATCCTTCAGGCACCAATTTTACTGCTTCAGAAAAATGATTGTAACTTAAAGGAAAACTCCAGTATGAATTGTCAAAGCAGCCTTTAGAAATACTTGTCACTCTTCCAGTATCATAGTCTGTGGAGCTGTCATTGCTGTCTCTGGGTGCTGCCATTTTAATGTCACCTCTTTACTTTCCCTCTCAGAAAGTCATGGAAGAACCAAAAAATAGTAAAAAAATACATAAACTTAAAAGTTCTTTTTAAGTCTCCTGTAGTATTGAGCCCAGCAGACTCAAATGAGTGTGAGAGCTGCAGAGATTTGCTGTAGAAAATCATTTATCAGTAGTCAAGTGAGTACTTAAATTGTACAGGACAATTAAAAAAGCAAATATATCAGATTTTGGAAGTGATTCTAACTCTGAGTTACAGTGGACAAGGTTCAGTGTGTTTAGTGTGTTTAGCCAGGTGCCATGCCACCATCCTGTATTTAATGATCTTCCTGTATTTAAAGCTTTTTCCACACTTACATGTGAGGTGGTTTGACTGAAATTGGGTTTAAAATTTGTTTTGGTTAATCTTGTGCATAGTACTGCATGGCTACTTGCAGAACAATTTAAAGTTAGCGCAGTTTAATTTAGTAAGGAATCATGAAGCCAATTCAATTTAAAACCATTAAAACAATTTTAGAGTGTCTGCCCAAGGGTTTAGCATGTTTTCACTAACGAGTTTTAAAAATACATTTAGTTAAACTGATGGAACTCTAAGTATCAATAAAGGCTTTATCTTACGAACACTAATGCTTGTCTTCGAGTCCTTTGCATCTGCTTAGATGTCTGTCTCCAGAATTAGAGCATTATCAGTTATTGTATTTAAGAAAAGGATTTGGTTTTGATATCTTTCAAATTAACTCCTTTAAAGAAAAAGTCTTTCTCTCTGGGTTTGGGGGTGAGAATACCTGATCTTTGCTTCCCATGACTCTAACTGGCACAAGTAGGCATGTTGTCCATCAACTTTGTCTCTCACAGCCAGACAGACCAGAGTGCAGACAAATAACCTGGGGAGAACCTCTTCAAACCAAACCCAGTACTTACTTATCCAAAAGATGTCAGGATCCATGTGGCAATTTCTCTTTAACCAAACTTTATCCTCTTTAGAATTTTATTAAGTCCATTTTAGCCTGTGGTTGGAAACGGTTTGCTACAATGTCTGCATCTCATTTTATTTTTCTCTCATCTGCTTCTGGCAACTCACTTTTGTGCAGTTTGTTTTCTATATTTTAAGCCTGGGTCTAGATTAGGTGTGGGGTGAGTGGCTCTTTCTGGAATGGATCTCTTGACATTTTGTCTCCTCCCTCCTGCACTGCCATGAGTCCTATTGATCAGGCCGCTTCTGCTTGAGAAGGACAACATCGAGGAGGTGAAGCAAAGCGTATTTGTGAAAAATAAGGTTGCAACTCACTTTTTCATGGTCCCAGTTTTTTCTCCACTTCTGAAAAAATTAGGAAACTGAGACAAATAAATATGAATTAGGAAATCAGAGGTTTTACATCCGGGATCCATGGGCTCTCACAGAAAGCTTCTGCATGATCTCCAAGGGATTTGTGTATGATAAATGTTGAAGACAAGGGAACCAGCAGCTTTTCTTTCAATTAGCAACACAGCAGTGAAAGACTGGAAGGCACCTCCCGAGTCACTGAGTCCAGTGCTTTGTGGTTGCAAACAAACAATGGCACATAATCCCTTTAATAAAATGATCACGTTCCACTTTGAAAGCCACTAGGTTTGGGGGGCAGGACTGATCCCTGCTGCTAACCCTGTGAAGCCCAGAACAAATATCTGAGCTCAAGATAATGCTACTTACAACAGGATTAAATCCCTGCTGGGTGCCCTATAGCTGCAACCACAGGGGAACTCTGCCAGTAGCAGCACAGCTTTGGAACTCAATGTCCATGTAAGGGTAAAATTTGCTCTATTCTTCCTTGTAATTAGGTGCAGTGACTACAACAGGCTTTATATTGCGTCATACTAGCTTCTATGCAGGGCAGATGCAGCATTAACTGAGGGGCTGAGCAGCTGCATGACATGGAGACATGTGTGATACAGACAGCACCAGAGGGATGCTCCGTTCTCTTCAGTGCCCTCCAGCTCCCTGTTGCTCACTGTGGGTAATGGCCATCAGTTGAGATTTTCTACATCACCCTCCTAGGAGCAAGGCTACCTTGTGGTCCTGGGAGAGACCTATCTGGTGACTGGGATGCAGATGGAGGCAAATGCTTGCTTTCTGCTAGAGGTATTACTCTTTTTTTGCCTCTCATGAAGGACCTGATCCAAACTGACACTGAAATCTGCCAAACAGGCTCAGAGGCAGATTTGGATCTGCGCCTGGGGCTCTTCCACTGCTGGAATTCCTGCCATGCCTTCTCAGACAAAGAAGGCCATCATATCCTTGCATCATGCAAGTTGGTTAGTTTGGACTGAGGGAACTGATATGGCAAACAGGCGAAAGAGTGAGCATGAGGCAAAGTACTGGCAGGAGAGGTGGGATGACCCAGTGGACAAGCTATAATGGTGGCTACAAGATTATAAAGAAAACCCACATTATCTTACACTCTGGGGTCCATAGCTGTCTTGTACCCTGTTCAGTTCCACATGGGGAGGGCAGAATGAAAGTCTGCACTGCCATGCCTCTACCATGGACACAGAGCAGGAACTTTCACATATGTGGGGTGCTAATGCAATGCTGCAGCCCCTGTAGCTTTGTGCCAAATGCCCTCCTGCCTTATGTGCTGGGTGCTGCACAGATGCCTGGTGGGGTGCCATCCCACAGCAGGAGTGCAGAGAGCTATGAAGAGGAGAGTGCAGTCTGGGTGCCTCTGGATATGGCCTCACATGAATGATGAGCATTGGCCTCTCTTCTGTGGCTGCAGCCAAGCCCACTCAATAAGAGTTTAAAGTTGCAGGTACAGCAAAGGCAGCTACAGGGCTGTAATGTCACCTCAAGTGGCAGCCCACTTGGTTCCCATGGCTGCTGGCTCTCTGCTTGTGTTTTTGATGGCCTAACCTGCTGACCTCAGTCCTGCCCTGATCTCCTTTCTGAGCTGCTGCCTGCTTAGTTGCATTGTTTTCAAAAGAAAAGGGTTTGGGACAAACAGAAGTGCTGTTACTTCTCTTGCACCTTGAAAACCCATCCTGGGGTGCTGGTGGTGAATGCAGCAGCAGGACCTGCTGATGGGGCAGTTTGTGGAGCTTTGGGGAAGCCCTTTGCAGCAGGGGGAGGACAGGGCTTGGGAAGGTGCAGGCACTGGGGTGTTTGCTGTATAAAGTGAGGGAGAGAAAGGAGTAGGAGATGTTATCATAACCACATGCTTGTGCTGAAGTTGAGCAATTTAGTGCGAACTTGGTCCAAAAAGAAGGAAACATAAAACCTCTCTGGGTTCAATCTCTTCCTGTCTATGTTTTTGCTTGACCCCATCCCTCTCACAATGGAAGGCCTCCTTCAGTTGCTAGCATCCTCCACAAGCATCAAATTCATGCAAAAGAGGGTAAGAAGAAAGAGAAAGAACATTATATATTGTCTGGGTTTCAAGATCCACACCATATTTCTGTATACTTCAAGCCATCACGAGAAATCTCCAGAAGCACACGCAGACCCAACCATTAACATAATTCCCTCTTTTATTCCTCATCACTGTGATACCATGTGCTACAGTCTTAAATATTATTTGTTTTATCCACTTTTCAGCATTTTAAGTTCATATTATGCTGGCTGAAAAAAAAAATCCCATTTTTATCTCATCTGATTTGATATTCATCTGTCCCTCGCTGATTTTTTTTCTCCCCCTTTACCATAATTTTGGTTGGTATTTTTTTTTACCTCAGAGAACATTGAGAACTCTGTCTCAAGGCTTCCAGATTAGACAGAAGACTGATAGGATAATGATGATAGTATGTTAAATGCTATCTATGTAAATCAGCTCTCTCCATCAATGGATACAAGATGCAGCTACATTAGATCCCTTTTTGACATACATTTTCATTTTTTAAGGAAGAGAATATTGGATTGTTATTAAGCTACTTTAGAAAAATCTTTGCATTACCGGGCACATTACTATTGTGCATAAAGTCATATTAAATTTTGGGATGATGTACAACATCATTTTCTTTTAAAGGCTGCTTTTAACCTCGAAGTATCTTCTTTTTAGCTTCTGCTGAGGGATTTGTTTATGATAACCAGTGACTAGGGGGAGGGGGGAAAGGGTGTTTTTTATTAAGTTTCTTGTAGTAGATAAATCTGAATTTGCACCTCTGATAGGAAACTGGCCCTGGCTGAGGGAAAAAAACTGCTGTTACATCTCATCTGTTTCAAATGCCTGGGAAAATAGTTGAGCAGATAGCCTGAAAGTCAAATGCAGTCTGCCTTAGACTCAGTTGGAAGCCAGTTGCAAAATCAAGACCCATTCACTGGAAAAATCTTGCCAATTAACTCCTCCCATTTTGCCATTTTAATGAAAATGCTATTTTTGTTTTCCTGTTTGAACTCAGAGGTGCAGGATTGAATACATTCCCAACAACAGTAAGGAGTAAAAGTGGTGAAAATCAGCTTTGCTTTATGCACGCCTGTGGATTTTCAGTGACAGAGGAGCTAGCCAGCTAAAAATATATCATTGAAATTCATCTTCACACTGTCACAAATGTGAGGAATGTCACCTCAAACGTAGGGTGGGCTTTGTTTACTAATTTATAAGAGAATGTACAGTCAACTCTTAATTTTTGGAGTTGTCTTCATGGTGGCCCAGAACAAACTACATCCACATTATACAATTTCTCCACAATTTTGGTCTAGATGATCCTGCTGTGGCAGGGGGATTGGACTAGATGATCTTTCAAGGTCCCTTCCAATCCCTAATGATTCTATGATTCTATGATTTTTCCACAAGCTGCAGGACTAAAGAGTTGAGATTCCAGCATAACTTTTCTACATCAACTTTCTAGTGTCTAATAAAGAGTGTGTTTATTAGCATGTTCTCTGTGGGAGACATTAATAAGAGCAGTTTCCTCTATCCAGGAATCCATTTCCATAAAACCTGCATGAACTTCATATCTCTGAGACCTCAGTTGCTCTGTCAAATTTTCTCTGAAATTAGCCACTGCATCTGAAGTTATTAAATGGGGATCTACTGATGATGCATGCAGTGTGCTCAATCTCATTTCTGCATTAGAAAAACAATAAGAGCACAGTAGAAAAACAATAAGAGCACAGCAGAAAAAGAAAAGCTGGTGGTTCTGGTGAATCAGTGGCACCTTTGTCAGGGCAGTGGTGATGGGAGCAGATGCAGCCTAACACACTCACAGTGAGTGCATAGTTGTGCTTTTTCCAAAACTAGCTCAGAATCCCACTGGTCTCCCTGCACTTGTGACAACGGTGTTAAGGCTTGGGCTTGTTGGGCGGGTGATAATTCAGGATAGTGGTTTCACCTGAAAGGATGGGAGGCTTGACTAGGGCCAGAATTCACAATGCAGAGGAAGAGTGAAGTAGAGCTTGGAGGGGAGCTTAGCAGAGCTTGAGCAAGAGGCTCAGGAGGGTGACAGGCTGTAGGGAAATGACTTAGACCCTCACCTTTCCAAATTCACGTACTCTCCAGGAGGTCTTGTCTGCTGAGTGCCCCCTCCTTCAAGAGCGTGGTAAGGGTTTGAATTAATGGTTTTTTGGGGGTAGAGCTGTGTCTCAAAATAATGTGGTTGACCTATCAATGAACAATGAGAAGTTCATTGAAAACGTAAAGCAGTTTAACAGTCATGCAGAGTGTGTGTATGCATCATCTTTATATCTCAGGAACACTGAACTGAATGTTGAGATTATCATAGCTGGAGATATTAATTCGTAGCTCTGTGGAGGATGGTGGAAATGTTTTGGTTTTGGGTTTTTTTCTTTACTAAGAAGTCACTTCATAGCACCCCACTGCCTAGATCCGAACCCAGCCCTGCAGTCCTTCTCATCCAGCTGTGTGCCCAGAGTTGCTACTGCAGGCAGGGACACTGCACTCAGACCATGGCCCGCTGCTGTTGTTGTTTTGTCAGAAGGGATCAGAGCTGGAGTCACTCTGAAGCCATAAGTATTTTTCTTAGCATGTCCTAAATGGTAAAATTCACGTTGAATAATTTTGGTAATAAATGGCAACCTAAATATGTCAGGAATGATTTAGTACCCATGGACCATGTAGCTGAAATGTAGATGAGGCTAATTAGCTGATTCCTTATCCCAGCTCTGCCTTTTCTTTCCCTCTCTCCCCATCAAAAACGTGTTTTCCCTGCTGTTTTCAGAACACACAGAGTTGGGTTACAGCTTTGGCACCGCTCTGGTTATTTTGTCCGTGTGTCCTGTGCTTAACACAAATAAGTAGAGACAAGAGGCTTGAGAGCAAGGTAGGCAGCCAAACTCAGAGCGAGTAATGCAGGCGTCGAGGCAAAAGGAGGTCAAAAAGAGCATTTGCAAGCAGTGCTATGCAGAGGGGAGGCTTCACTGCTGCCTGGGTGCACAGCACCTGCCATTAGCCACACGGCACTCTCACACCTTGTCCAGTCATTATAAGCAGAGGTGGAGCAGGATCAGAAAATTGATTGCTGACTAGGAGAGGTTTCTAACATACCTCTGCCCAGACCCAAACTGCACTGCACTGTCTGTGCTTGAGAGATGTGTGAATAATTAATTTTTCAGCTTGCTCACTATTTTAAGAGAACACAAAGCAAGTTTTCTTCTGAAATAGCTCTCACCACTGTCATTTCTTCTGAAAACTATCACTTTGAATTATGTAAAACATGTTGTTTTCTTCAGTTTGAGGAAAAAAATGTGTGCATCTATATATAAAAAGCCAGAGTTTGAGCAAATTTGGTCTCAAAACCTTCCTAGTGAAATATGGAGCTGTAACTTTTCATTTCCAAAATGTCAAACAAAATGATTTGACTGATTCCTAAACAGTATTGGAATTTTTTTTATCTGGAGCTGTCTGGGTAACCCTTAATTGTGTTTTCGGGGCGAGTAAGCTAATTACATGGCAATGTGTCACTACCTCTGCACACAGAACCAAAGCTCCCACCTGGTTTAACTGGAGGTGTGAACATCCTCAGAAAAGTGCACAGTTGGGGCTGCAGACTTGACCTTCACATTTGCAATGAGCATATCATACAAATAAACTTATCCAGAGTAATTTGCAGCACCAAGGTGCAGGAGGCTCCAGTTAATGCCTCTCAGCCGAAGTATGCAGGGCATGGAGGTGTCTGTATCTCCTCATCCTTTACCATCTCCTCTCCTAGGGAAGGAAGGTAAACTCAGCACCCTAAAAAAGGCTTTTCACCCTGAAGTGAAAAACAGGAACAAACCAGTTTCTCTGGTACAAAACATTTTGCCTTCCTTGACTGCTTCCCTTTCTGGTCTGACTTGCTCACCTGAGTATGAGCAGGGGCACAGGTGCAGCTTGACACATCTGTCATGTGTGATGGGTGCTGCCAACAGCCACTGAATTTATCTTGGAATGGTGCTGCAGCAAGCCAAAAAAGGGGCATTTTGCATGAACTGGGCCTTCATCGTTCTGAACTAAGTGTGCACCTTCAGTGACAGCAGCATGTTCTGTTGCTCTTTGGTTTTTAGCTGCTCTCCTTCAGCTTCATGGAAGAAGGGAGTGGAAGTATCCTTCACATGGTGCTAGTGGTGCTGCCTCCCAGGAACCAGAACTGGCCTGGCTAAGCCATCACGACGAATAAGAGCAGAAAATGGCTCTTGCCAAACAGCTGGTTGGTGTAAGGAGGAGCTCTTGCTGGTAGAAATATTTGGGAACAAATATTTGTCTTGTGCTGGCTCCTCTGAGCTACGCAGCTGATCTCTTGTCACCCCAGTGCTTCCAGTTCAGTCGACTGGAACAGCGCTGCTGATTCAAAGCTGTATTCTGCATGACTTATGTCAAAGCATGAAGGTGGACACACCAAAATTTTCCCCTATGTTCTACACCAGGAGGTGAGGATAATCCTGCTGATATTTGCTCACTGTGACTTTGTGTAACGGATGTACAGAGCAGCTGTGGTTTGCCCTGGATGCCGTCCTAGTCCCTCGCACAAGTAAATGAGGCTGGACTAGGTGAGACTCGTGGCTGGGATGCTGCAGCTGGCACTCCCCAGAGCTCAGTGAGACATACTTTCCCTGGCAGTGGGGAAGGATTTGGCATTTTGTGATGCTTCATCTTTGCTCTCTGCCTGTGTGGTGCTGGTGTGTGGCAGCAAGGTGACCAGAGCCCCTCTGAGGGGGCTGGGGCTGCTGGCCACAAGGGCTGGTGGCACTTCCAAATTCCACCATATTCTGGGCTGTCTGACTTAACTTGGATCTATGTTGGTCCCTGGTAGTTCTTTAACAGTCTGGTTAGACACAGCTACCAGGATCCATGCTGCCCCAAGAGGGTCCCTGATCCCTTTAGCTCCCAAATCCCAAGCACCAGGGTGAGTGGGACATTCTGTGCTGTGGGATGGAGCAAGTCCAGGCAGACTGATGGCTCTGAGTATGAGACTTTAGCAATATGCTGCTGCTTCCGTCTCCTGTGATCTGTGTTTCTAGGACCTGGGAGCCTTGAATGTAAACACACAACTGTATCATCTGATCCTTCTCAGAGGACTGTTTGTTTGGGGTCAACTTATCTCTTTTTCAAGAACAGGATGTTTAGGAAAAAAATATATAAAGCCTATCTGTAATAGTCTTAATTGTAAAACAGCCCCTATGCTTTCAGACTGGAACCTAATTAATCACTGGCTGTACAGGGAATTGATTAATTGCCTTGCTGCTTTTTACTCATATAAATCTTTGATTTAGTGATTACTGCATTTTGATTTATCACTTACTACGCAACTAATCAATATTTATGATGAATGGATAAATTCAAGTACCACCCATTTAACAGTATTATATATATAATGGGATATATAAAACTCACATTGTTTTCAAAGTCTATTTCTAATTATACAAACTGGAAATTTGTATCTTTTCACCCACAGTGATGTCTGTTTTCTAACAGTGTCTTACAGTGGTGTAAAGTAGGAGTAACCCTATTATGACCAATACTGAAGTAGTGATAAAGAAGAGTCTATACTTGAGATAGAGAAGACATTCAAAAGGGAAAAGAACTTCTACAAATAAAAAAACTAAGTGAAGAAAAGGCCTCACATTTTTGCTAAAACCCCTGGTAGGGACAGATCTTTTACTAGTGTAAACTGGTATAGATCCTGGCCTAATTTTTGTTGTGTATCTTTCTTCAAAGTCCTTCAATTCAATGTGAATCTGATCTCAGGGATTATTACACAGGAGTCTGACTGTCTGCAGTCCTTCAGAATTACAAACTAATTGTGGGATAAAAGCTATATATAATTTACTAGCTATGGATTTGTTTTCCTGCTTTCAGAAGTTCCTTCTCCCAACCCCCTTCCACCTTCCACTCCAGCAGCTGAACATGGTTTGAGTGAGAATGGGACCTCAGTGGTGGGAAACTCATTGCAAGCCCAGTGAACATGGTCACCCCAGACCCTGCAAAAGGAGAGGGGGTTTATGGAGAGGAGCCCCTTTCTGGGGTATGGCAGATTTAGAAACCCTCTGGGAAGAAGACACACTTGACAATGCTTTTGCTGTGATCCCTTGAGTGCTGAGGAGATACTAGAACCTGCGCGGCCCACTGTTGCTTGAAGAAAGCACAAAGGGGTGTCTTCAGCACAGAGCCCAACCTCCTCGGAGAGTAGCAGCTTCTTTCCATCTTTGCTGTGGAGAAGAAACCTCATTGAAGTGAGTCTGTCAAGTCTGAGCCCTGGGCTGGATCCAAGGTCAGCTCAAGTTGATTGAAGGGTCTTTGCTGTCTTCAAAGAAGTTGTGAACTTGTTTATGTGCTTGCAAATGCTCTCCGTAAGACATGGTCTCCTCTGTTCCTTTTGTTGCCACAGATCCAGCTGAAAGCTACAGCAAGGCCATGCTCTGTGCCCTTTCAGAGGGTTTATATTAGAGCTTATATCGGTTTATGGACCCACTTATGTAGTCAAAGGTAAGATTGATGTCTCCTGAATCTATTGGTAGAACAACTAGCAGACATCTCCCTCTTGCTGCTGTATACCAGTTCTATTCCTGCCATGCCAACTGTTGTCCCATCTTGCAAAGGGAAATGCTCTAGCTCATTCCCAAGAGGTCTTGTGTCGTGGCAAGTGTTTTGAGGTATGATGCATAGAAAAGGGATGTTCTCCTGCAGTGTTCTTATGATAAAACAAAGGTTTACTGTAATCCTCACCCACAGATGATGGCACAGTATTTCTGAACGGTGCAAGCTATGACATGGCTGATTTGGGCATCTTGTAGACCATTCAGGGCACTGTCTCATCTGTCACTGGGAATATCTTTTCTATTCCATTTCTGAATTGTCTGTCTAGATGGTCTTCATAGCAGCCTCGTAGTGGCTTCATGAATTCCTGACTTTGTTTGTGAGTTAAAATAAAGTACAGTGAGAAATGCAACATCTCAGATCTCCCACGTATCTGTCTTAAACTCTTTTACCAAACACTTCTGGTCTCAAATAGAAGAAGGATATTTGGCCAATTCATCACCTGTGATGTTCCTATAACTACAGAAAATTAATCAGACACTCATTTGGGAAGAAAGGCTGTTCCTTTAGGGAGTTTTATGAAAAAAATGAGTCAATTGTTTCTACAGGTTTGGGGATTTTTTACCTCCCAGGGTTGTTCAGGTAAAACTAGGTTCTTACTGCAAGCAGCAAATAGAGAAAAGCTCCTTGTCTGTGGTGTATTCAGGCTCAGCATTCCTGCTCCAAGCAGCTGGTGAGCCCAGCACTCCTCTTTATTTATTTTGTTCTGGGGCACTGTCCAAGAGTTATGACCAATGTTCTTCAGATACTGATATATATTCCATGTGCTTAGAGGAAACACATTCATCTGTCCCTTGTCTCTCTCCCCCAGAGCCCGGATTTCCTTGATTGTAAACCAAGATAAAGCTGCTATCTTGACTTTAAAGACTCTGGGAAGAAATGTGTTCACACTCACTCTCCATTTCCAGCACACTGCACATCGCCTGTGATGGACACTTTTTGTTTTTTCTCCCTCCAGCTTCCTCTACTCTTGTCTAAATGGCTGGGTTGTCTAGCTGAAGAATTAAAAGCCTTTTTACTCCACAGTGGAGTGTATTCCCACCTCTTTGCTTTTGGATGAGGAAGGTAGAAGGTCAATAAACTGCTAGGTTTGTCTCATCTGTCCTGAAGTGAAGCTGATGGCCTGCTGAGGAGCATTAGTCTGGCTTGTGTGATGATCAAGTTATGGCTCTGTCAAACAGTTGGGATGTCCAGGATTCAGTTGTCTTTATGGTATGCTATAAGCTAGAATCATACAAAAGAGCTTTATTTTTCATGGTGTTACTGTACAAAGCACAATGGCAGCTGCTGTTGTAGCTAGCATGGAGGGCCGTGCATGTCTACATAGGTGGAATTAAAGGGAAGGAGAAAAAAATTGAAGCAGAGCTAGAGAAGCTTTGCAACTGGAAAAAACCCCATAATAAATCCATGATCTATGCATAGCCCTAGGGCTTTATGACCACGAACAGGCATGAGGGAATGACTTGAACTTAACCAAAGCCGTTAATTACCTGGCTGAGATCAAAAGCATAAGTAAGGGAGTATATTTACGATGCACCTTACAGGATGTGTTTCAACTTTCTATATTTTTTTTTATTAATTGGTTTGATTAAATAGATTTAAAGAGCCTGGGTAGAGGCTCCTAAATCATACTCCATATTGATCTAATGAAATACTCAATAAATTTACTAATATGGCTCCTTTGCTTTGTGCAGTCTGAAAGGAAATGCCACTCTAAATGGTGATAACTCAATGTGGAGCCTCAGCAGTGACTCATGGCGAGCAGGGAGGATGTCGGGAAAAGGTTCTCCTGTGATTTGCTCAGTTTAACAGTGGGTCCAGGCTCCTGCCTGCACTGCCCCACACCCAGCTTTCTTACCAGTTTTCCATTGTATTGACCAGTTTCTTCTGTGACTTCCAGATTTCACTGACACTCACCAGCTTGCTAAAGTGTGTGGTTGTTCAGTATATGGCTCAGCTGAGACCTCCCCAAGCAGAACTGTATTTCAGAGGTCTCTGCATTATAAATACACCACACAATGTGTGGTCTAAATAAAATTAATCCTGTATAGCTCAGGGTAGTCCTAATGTAGAAAATGTATGATGTTTATTCCCTCCTGATGCAATAAATTGAGAATGACTGGATGGAAAGTTTACAGTTTTTCAGTGTTCAATTATATTCATGAAAATCAAGAGTTCAGGCAAGAACAAGCACTTCCTGCCCCAGGGCAGCAGACAGTTATCACACAGTGTCTTTTGGCTGCAGTTTTGACCTTGCCATCTCCTGCTGCTGCCCCCTTCCATGTCTGGCTGCATCCATAAGCAGCCTTCAGGTATTTATGTGTGGGATCCTTAGACTGGTTTCTGCCAAAGTGAATTGACTCAGTAAAGGCTACTTGAATTGCTTCACCAGGCTGAAGCTGTGAGGGTGATCCAGCAAAGTAGCCTGGAGGTGCTGGCCAGGCTCTAATGCAGCAGAGCCTCCAGCCCCTGCCACATACCACACCTCAGCTGGTTTACCCAAATGGTTTAACTACTTAGACTTTCTTCAGCTAAAGAAGTTAGTGACCATTTAGTGTGTGCCTGGGAATGCTAATGCAAACTAATCTGCTCGAAGCCAAGCTGAAACACATGTGCTCTGGCACTTTGGAATTGAGTTTCACCAAACAATTAGAGGAATTCCCTGTAGCTTGTGTGAGCAACCATTGCCCCTGGCAAACAACAATTTTATTCTTCTGCAGTTTTTGTGTCATACTGGAATACAGTTTTAGTAGTCTAATATGGGTCTTAATTTTTTTAATCTTCTCTATATTTAAGTTAATGACTTGAAGACAATATGTTTTTGAATACTGACTGAAAGCTAGTGTGTAGCATCAGGGCTCTCCCTATAAACTGGACAGACTGTTCAGTCTCATCCAAACATCTCTGTGATGCCTCTCTTGCTTACTTAGTCTTTTTATTATCTTTCTTTTCCTTTTCTTGTGCATTTTTCCCCTCTGTCCTCTTTGCTAGGATGAAATTGATTTTTAACTATGAACATAAATTCTAGAGAAGAGGTCCCACTGGTGATGTGTTTACTAATGGCTGTGAAAATCAGAACCAGAGAGAGGCAGGAAAAGAGGAAGATGGCTAAGACAAATATATTTGGAAACAGCTAACAGAGGAACAAATTAAAAATGCCCTTTAAGTAAAAACAAAACAAACAAAAGAGGCTCCCCTCTGAAGAACATAACCTCAAATCTTTTGTCTGGCTTTATTGAATCTGCATCCTCAGATCTTGGGAACTGCTTATAACTTTTGCCTGCTAGAGAGCAACCCCTGACATTACACAATAAAAGTCAAAGCTTTCTTGGTCTCACAAACCCCACAGTTCTATCCTCAAAAAGAGTTCAGGTTTGTGACATGTTGTGATACATCTCTGATTCCAAGAGTGAAAATGAGAAAAGAGAAGGATGAACCAGATCTTACTGGTAAGACAAATTAAGGCCACGTGTTTGTGGGAACTGATGTCAGGATGAAAGTTCATCTAAGCCTATCTCAGCTTGCACTGCTCTGGTAGTCAGTTGACTTTTGCCCAAGGGATAGCACTAAATGTAACCCCTAGCTCCAGTGTGGTTGCACTCATACTCGCGTGTCCCACAGAGTTGTGCCATGATTTCCAAGACAAAGGATGGCTGCGGGGACTCTGCTGTCCCTTAATATGAGAAACTTATTCCTTGAACATCCATCTGCTGATGGATTTCTTTCTTTGCTTCATGCTCCTAAGCAGGCAAGAGCTGACCGCATCTGCAGCGAAAGCTGTAACAGTGGCCCAAGTCCCCTCTGACAACCCTGAAGGAGTTGCTTTCTCCTGGAGCAAGTGCTGCAGACCTGGCTGGAGTCTTGCCAACACTTGTCGAGATGGGACTGAGAAGTCAAGAGGTATGAATGTTCCCAGGCACTGAGTGCTGGTCACTAGGCTTAAGCAAGTGGGCCCAGGAGAAAGCCAGAGGGTCTGACTCCTGATCTTTTCCTGTTTCTCCTCCTCCTCTTTATTGCACACCCCACAGGGTGCAGCACTGGGGGAGAAGCACCTCCCACATTAACACAAAGCTGTTTCTCAGGTGACTCTTTGCAGCAGATGTTTCCATGTGTTTATTTTTTCTCTTTCTACTTGGGTATTTTTTGCCTCCTTGAACAGTAAACTGCCATGTTACCATGTTTGATTCCTTTTTTGATAGTTATGTGATACTGGTGCTACTGATACTTTCTGTTTCCCATCTTCTTTGGTTCTGGCTTACAGAATCATCTTTTGCCTGTCTGCATTTTTACTCTGTAAGGTAACGATGGCTCTTTGGGAAATGTGCTAAAGGCCAAAGGGAAATATGGTCTTGCTAGAGCTGATGCCTTCAGCAACATCCATGGGTGGTAGGATCAGTGATGCCTCCTTCCCCCTTCGTAAAAATGCCCTCATCTATCTGAGGTGCTGTGGTACAGCCTTTCAATTCCCTTTAATGCCCCTGGTTCAATCCTATCAATGTCAGCAAAAGCAAATTGGACTTTGTGTTTCCAAGAAACAAAATGGGGAGGACTCCATAAATACCTATTCCTAGTTATTAGCTACAGTGGCATTTTAATGTTCTGAGAGAAAAAAGACCCACGGAATACATGTGAGAATAATTTCTGAGTTTACAAGGCAACACGCGGCTTCTCAACCCCTGATCAAATGTTGCCGTGTCTGAAGGTAAACACAATAAAAGGCATCCTGGAAAGAATTGGTGAAGTTATCAGATTTCTGTAAGAAACCAAAACAAAACTGAACACCCCTCCTCCCCTTTCCAAACCAGTAGGATGCTCTAGTCATGATCTCAGGCTGTGCGACTGCTGTGTGGGTCACCAGGGGATATAACACCTAGGTGGAATGTGGTCCCAAGGAATTCGTCACTTGCCTGTGAAAGGAGCCAAGAGCTGTAATCAACTTACCCACTATATTTCCCCCTGCTGTTCACTAATGAGTGAAGACAAAGCAAACAGCATGCTTTCAGCTCGATCAGACTGAGATATTTACCTGTAGCCAGTGAGTCCCTAATCAAAATTAAAGCAAACCAGGCAGAATTAGCTTGTTAGCATTTCTCTGTTAGCATTGGAGAAATGTCACTTTTTGCCTGGGGCAGTTTTGGTAGCTTTACCATAAAGGGAAAAGCTATTGTGCCAGCTATGTCCCTAAACGTTTAGTCCTGGGCATTCAAATGTAGCAAGAGTGATGATATGACACTTCTCTATTAATTTATGCAGAAAAGGAAGGAGGCTGGGGACGGGGCAGACCAGTCCTTAGCTCAAAGCACAATGCAACTGGCAACTAACGAGCACTTTTTATTCATCTTTGATGTATGGATTTCTAACTTTTTTCTAAAAGAGATGACCCTTTGTAGAATAATTCCAAGCCAACTGGAAATAGATTTGCTTCTCTTAGTTATCATTTCTGTGTCCTTTGGGAACAGTCCCCTCAGGCTAAAGATCTGATTCTCTTTCTTGTTTGTTGCGACAAGCAGCATGCATGTTAGGGCTGGTTTGTGAGCTTCTTTCTCCAAGTACCCTGTGCAGCCAAAAGCAGAAGGTCTGTGTTAGTCCTTAGGAAAAGTCTATGTCTTGGGAAAAGATGGCTGATTGCTCAGAGCTCAAGAACTTATAAGACTTGTGTTCAGTTCCCACCTCTGCCACAGATTCCCAGTGTCACATCAGACAAGTTCCTTATCCCCTTGATGCTTCAGCTTCCAGGTGGTAACTTGAAGAGAGTACCACGTCCTGTCTCAAAGCTCAGTACTCAGTAGGTGGACAAGGCAGATATGATCCAGTGGTGGAGGCTGGTTTGGCAGATGTACTGATTTGGGGGATGACTTTTTTAGTGAGTCAGCTGAAATTGCTTCTAAAGCTATGAATTCTTTTGAGTTTCAGGCCAGTGCTTGGACAGATTATAAGTGACTGAGATGAAGCTATAGAAAGCAACATGGACTTGTGAAACCCAGAAATCTGGTGTAAAACAGCAGGAAATAGCCTGAGTGCATAACAGCACCAGCATTCAGAGCTAAGGTAGAGACTCCCTGCTACTCTTTGACTCATCAGAAAGTACTTCAACACTGTACACAGTCATCTGCTACCAGAACAGTGAAGACATCTTCTTTAGACAACAGTCAATTGAATTGTTAACTACATGAGGGGTTTCAAAAAAGGTGGTGCCAAGTCCCAGTGCCTCAGTTCATAATGTCAATGCCACAAGCACAGTAACTGTTTGTGCCATTCACATCACCGCCACGTTTGCAAACACTTGAAGAGTAGCCTTGTGTCCATAAGCAAACATGGCAGAAGTGGTAGTGACTGCTTTGCTGTAGCTGTAACTGCACCAGTGTTACCAGGACACTTTCCAATACCAGTGAAAACATCCTGAAAACTGTAGAGGGTGTATTTAAGGCAACTCTTTAAAGTGTTACTGCCTGTCTGCCTAGCTAACTCTCCATGGCCAACTGTTGCTTATGCAGGGTGATAGAGGGTAAGGGACAAAGAAAAACTCAGATGAGGACTCTGAGTTTGTGGGGCAGAGCTCTTAGGGCAGGATATCACCCAGACATATTTTCTCCCAGCGTGAAAGATTGCCACTGAGTTCAAAACCAACCACATCTGAGCTTGTGTCAGCCCTGCTGTGTCCTCAAACCATCCTGGACAGGGCAGCTGGGGTGTTTGTTCTCCCTTCCAGGCTGATCCAGTCCAGAGGAGCTCTCATGAGCAGCAGAGAACTGGTTCTTCCTGTGTCTCAATGGTGAGCTGCCCAGAGAGACACAAGGTCTATGCCAAATTGCTTTCTTTCAAAACGAAGCCCTGTCTTTACGATTTGTCTAAAATACAACCTTGGAATCAGCACATCTCTAAACATTCCTCATTTAATATATTTCAAATAACACCACTGATATAAGGCACTTTTGGAATAACATTAACATCTGGGCTGGCTCCACCTCCCTACCAAGTTTGAGCCTGATGTTAATTAAACCAGGCAAGTTATAAACCCCAGGAAATGGCAGCTGACCCTTGACTATGCATGTAATGCTGTAATAATATGCAGTAAAATAAAGGCATAGTCAGATTGCTGCCCAGTTTGCTCCTAGAACGATGCTCTTTCTTTCTCACCACTGTGCTCTCTTGCTCTGAGAAGTGAGACCATTACCTCACCAGCACCTTTTATGGGCTGCTCTCTGTTTTCAGGGTGGTAGATGGCAGGGAGGCAACCTGTATGCTCTGAATCACCCACAAGAAAATTATCCCAGTGTGACAGGAGATGCTGCCTCTTGGAAATCTGAAAACTGTTTTCTGACCCCATGTGGTCACTGAGGACACCATGTTGCTCCTTGACAGGACAGAGCCAGAGAAGCCCTAATCTCTAGAAAAATATGGAGGTTTACTTTTTTCTGCTTTGTGTTCTCAGCTGCACTTGAAAGGCGATGGTGGAGGAGAATGGCCCTGGCTGTGAAAGGTGGATGTGAACCCCTCACCTGGCAGAGTGGAGGGTTGCTGTGTCCTACCTCCAGAGGTGCCATCTCAGCAATGTGCTGGAGCAGCGAGAGGCTGCGGTTTTACTTGTGTGTGTCTGTGACTGTAGCTGGCCTTTCTTTGGTGGCTCATAAATAAAGGGGTGCAACTGGCTACAATGGTGAGCCAAAGTGGTGGATGCAGTCAGGGCAGAACTGGAGGAACCCCTCAGCTGCATTGCTACTGCTCTCACTGAGTAAATATGAGGTGTGATTTGGAAGTGATTAACGGAAGCTTTTCTGTTGTCATTGCAAAAGTTCAATACTGTTGAAAGTGGAGTGTTTCCCCTCAAGATGTTGCTTTTTGTCAAGCTGTGAATGAAAAAAAGACCCAACACTCCCTCAAAAAACCATCCCTAAACGAAATGAACCATGGAAAAACCCAAATCCAAAGGGCTCCCTAACCTAACAAATCCCTCTGAATGGACCTTACAGGTTTCCATTCCTGTGGCCCAGCAGCATCCACAGGGTCCCAGAGACTATGTCTCACTGTTTGTAAACAAACTAAACTAGTTTTGAGCAGATCCATTTTATCATCTCTGTGAGCTGAAGGAACCAGGATACGAGCCTACGAAAGGCCGAGCTGTAATGGATACACCCTGCCCCTTCTCTCTTTGAGGCATGGGAAAGGTCAACTTTTGTCCTCTAAAATGTGTCACTGCTATAAATATGACTGCATAATTTATTGCAAATTGTTTAGCAAATTTATTGCAAACTATTAATAAACCTCCTTGAAACGGCACAATGAGCGTGTGCAATAAACAAGGAAAATATTTGCTTGATTCAAACCACATTGGATGATGTTAAATTAATGTTGAATAGATACATTGTGAAGGCCTGGAGGGATGAGAGCAGCCAGCAACCGGATGCTGCAGTGCTTGCCCAGAGCACACATGTCAGAAAATGTCGAAGTGACCAAACCTTTTTGTCAATGGCTTAAAGCTGAGATAAGCCCCGAGTGTTTAAATTGGCAATTCTAATAGCTACCTGAATCCAATTCAATTCACAACAGCTTGGCTTGTAAGGCAATTGGTGATACAGTGTTAATGCCAACTAATCTGATAAAAATTGACACAATGACAACGTTGGGCCATTAGTTACCAGCAGTTTTTATGTCCGTGTAAATCCATCGTGTTTTACAAGGTACAGAGGATTCTGGGACTTGGGGAATCTTTTTCCTTCTCTCTCCTTTTTTTTTCCAGAACCATGGAAATAAAGTGGTTTTGCTGGTGAAGCAAACTCATCCCCTTGCCGTGCCGGCTTCCTCTGAGCACGGGAGTGTTAAATGGCAAAATTCATCACAACTAATTTCTATTTGCCATCTATTAGGCTACATTGTTTTGTCCTCAACGTCAGGTTAAATAATGAACCTCTTGGAACAGAGTAAATTAACCTCCACTTTATGTTCATGTCATTGTCAAATGGAAACATCACTTGTACAAATGAAAAAGATTCATTAGTAAAGCTAATGCATAGGCTCCACTCCAGTAACAGATAAGAGCGATTGAGGCCTTGTCATAATGCGGTGTCGAACCGCTGCCTTGTTATTTATGATGCCTGCCATAATCTTTGGAGATTATTTTCAGCAATGGTAATTAGCACACAATGCATCAGGAACAATTACGGAACAATGTCTTAGCTTGACAGGTATGCCACCCTGCTGCAGGCGAGCTATGATCCATGAGAAATTCAATCAAATCTGCATGCTGCAGGGAGTTTATTAATATTTCTCCTTCTGAGGCAGTTTGAAAGGCAGCTCTGCTTGACCGGCCACCCAAAAATACTCAGCGCCGTGATATGAGTGTGCTCCTTGTTAGCACACACCTACCTGCACAGAGCCTGCCTGTGCGCTTAGGGCTGATTAAAAGACTATCTGTGAGTTTGCTGTTTACCACGGCAAACAGAAAATTGCTACCTGGCCACGGGGCCTCGTTCAGGGTGAGCAGTTGCTAAAGGAGGTCTGTAACGAAGCGACAAATTCCTGTACTGACACAAATCCTGTAAGTCTGCTAGAAGCTGTGGGACTATGCTGATGTACAATTTACGTCCCAGTTTAGGAATCAAAGTGTCCCTGATGAAGGCAATTCTCCACTGAATAGCACAAACAGAACAGTGTGGCAGTTTCTTGTTCCAGGCATCCCAACAACCCGATATGAAGTCTTTCCAGAGAGATCCGGGGTAGCAGCTGTGCACAGAGGAGAGATGTGGTTGACGAGCAACGCGCATGATGGCAAAGCACGGGGCACTTTGAAAGCTGGGTGTTCAAGTAAATTATCTTCCTTGGAGCAAGGTGGTTATTGGGCTCCCCAGGCTGGAGCAATGGGAATCTCTCAGTTTTGCTGCCCAGTTTGAGCTAGAAAGTGGTCTCTTGCCAAAAAAAAAAAGAAAAAAGAAAGCCATGTGGCCTGTTCCTCCCACAGGATGCAGGAATCCAGCACCACAGGGTGGGGCTGTGGGAGTTACCAACTCCTGTGGAGAGTCATGGAAGAGGAGTAGGAACAGGGATGTGCCCTGGCAGTGCTGGCTTTGCAAACCTGAAGACCTGATACAGGCTTCCTTCCCAAAAGCAACTCAGATGACTTGTATCAGCATCTCACTTTGCGGGACAGAGGAAGGCTCACCTCTTTTCCCAGGCTATCTGGGTTATAAGGCAGCAGCAGGAGGTTGAGGTCGCTGAAGGCAGGTAGAGACTGATTTCTCCTGGTGCCAAGAAGGGTAGAACCCCAAATCCATTGAGAAGCATTGACGTAAGTACCAAAAACAACAGATGGCACAGAAAGTCTTGAATAAGAGTTCAGTCTTTATTGCTCTTCAGCACATTTGTTCAGGCTTTTGCTCATGAAGGGAAGTCCAAAGGCAGCTGCAGTTCCTCTTTTGCTTGCTCATGGGGAGAAGTAGAGCCTGGGATCCCCGGTGCCTTGCCAGGAGACAGTCAGGCACTGCTTACCTGCCCAGTCCCCTGCCAGTGCTGTGCCTGCTTTCAGCCTCCTCCGTGCCCAGCTACTGTCCTGTGCAGTCGAAGCAGATGCTTTGCTTTGCAAAAGGGTGAGATAGGATTTCTTCAGCCTCATAAATAAAGACATCCCACATGGATGGTTAAATCCTGAGCTCAAGGGCATCAGGAGTAATCACTGGCTTCAGCAGAGCAATTCATACTCTGGCCCAGTTCAGAAGGTGTAATGAGAATGTTAGTTGTAGCCTCCTCTTGCAGTGTAGATGTAGTCTGTGGCTGTGATTGACTTCAGTACCTGACAGATAATCCTTCAGGTATTTTAGAAACAACCTCATAAGCACTGTTTACAGTTTGTTTTCCAGTAGTGATATGCAGAGCTTCCAACCAACTTCTAGACCCGCCCAAGAGTGCCCATCAGAACTGTACAAGATGGGACCAAGTTGAGGTACAGGGATACACAAATCATGTTTCAGTCTTTGGAAATATGGTTGTCCTCAAGTTTTCCTGAAAAATAACAGAGTCCAGAGAGCGCCTCGGCCAGGTCTTTTAAGACTTTTGCTTTGTGTTTTCTGGGTATGCAGATTGAGACTACTTCCTGATAAACACTATTTAACATCTTCTTTGGTTACCAAGAGACTCAAGGATACTTCATCATTGTCTTTTAATAAAAATACACGAGTCTTCCTTTCCTACATGCAGAAGTGGAAGTGCTAACTGCACTTGCCTGCCCATTCTGCATCATCATTAATGATTTATCATTGTCATCCTTTAACAGGCTTATATCATGATTAGGAGTCCTTTTGTTCCTAGAAATGCTCAAAGATCATTAAGAAAGAGAATTCATGTGCACATGTCAGCGGGTGAAGAGACACCCTTACAAGAGGGGCACAGTTCTGGGTGGATAGCAGGAGTGTGGGAGGGATGGCTGGTTGCATTTAGAGGCACCAACCATATTATAAAATCATCAGTCAGAAAGGAATTGTTGCTTTTTGTTTATTTTAACATTATTTTCCATGGGGACTGCTGCTAGGGGCTGAAAGGCATGTCTAAGTTGGTTTTTTTCTAATGCAAACATTGTTTGGTATTTCTGTTGCACACAAGCTTTTTCCTTCCTCTCGTTTGGTATTTAAATGTATGGATGGCTTGTGATTAGGAGCAGGTGGAGGGGGAGAACAGGACAAAGTGATTTTAAGTCACTCCTCTTTTGTGCCACCATCTGTTCCTGGGATGGAGTGAAACTGAGTGCACAAAAAACTGATCGGCACCATAACTTTTCCAAAGAAAATGAGGATGATCAGGAGAATCCCAAGGGACAGAGGCCTGATGGGAGAGGTCACACCCTCCTCCTCTATACCCCGACAGATTGCTGTGCTGCCTTTCTGCTTAGAACAGACAAGCCGCCATTTATTAATTGTGAGTTGTTCTGCTGCTGGACCTAAAAATCAGGGACCCCCCTGTGCTCGGTGCTGTATTAACAGAGGGCTCAGTGGCAGGCGTTGGACCCCCAGACCCTACAGTTTGCACGTAAGAATAAAGAAACCAGATGGATACAACAAACTGACTGTGGGAGCATGAAGTAACCATGAGACAATTATGATCCGTTAAACTATTCAGGTCAGGAAATGCGCTGCAATCCTATCCCCAACTGAAACACTAGAAGGATGCTAAATGGGCAGAGGGCAGAGTGTAATGATTAGATTTGGGACAATGGATCGAACATTCTATTGCGGAGATTGCCACAGGATTTTTAATGACCAGTTGTGATCATGGCTTGTGTTTTACGTACTGCTCAAGGAAATGGTAGCTCCAGTTGTTCTGTGCCTTCTTGCTGTGCACCTTGTGGAGCCCTGGAGGGCTCGTACTTAATCTCACATTAATTCTGATGAAAGAATCTGCAATAACAAAGCAGCAGGCAGTGCGAACTGATCACTGCAGCTTGTCCATCCCAGAAGTTGAGTGTCTCCCATCAGAAAACAGCTTTTGATTGTTGTAGTTATCCCTGAAAAAATACCTGCCTCTCCACATGTGTCAGAGCACTAAAACTTGTTTGGGAACAGGCTCAGGATATTCTGTGGGCATTTGCTCAGTCTTAAGGTGACAAACCTTTAGAGGACTCTAAAAAATCACCTCTCCAAGCTTCTAGCTCCAGCATTGATGGTGCTGAGGATGTGGCAGCTGGCAGAAGGAAGCATATTGCTTATTTCTACTTCAGATCTAGCTCAGTGACAGTGTTTGGCTTGGAGAGAGCCTAAAAGAAGTGATACAAGCAGCTATCTCAGAAGCTGGAGATCAGTATGGTCCATGCAGCCTTCCTGCAGGGTCTGCAGCCCTCCTGTACAGTCCCTGTGTTCTGCATGCTACTTACTTGCCTTCTGTCCAGCTACTGCTTGCTGTAGGCATGATGCTGTGGTGCCCAGCAAAAATCCCTATGGACTGAAGACAGTACAAACCCATGAAGCTCATGGGTGCTTTCCATCTCAAGGGAGGTTGAGGTCCATTAACAGCTTTTAGATGACTTCTAGAACCTAAGTGCTGGCCTGAGATCTGCATCCGTGCCTGATGCAAACGGTCAATGAATAAAAAAAAGGCTGATGGTGTCCCTTAAAGGGACATTTGAATAGTTCACTGGTCAGAGCAAAGCACCTGCCTGTTTCTGCAGGAGCCAGTCCAGCCTGCAGGGTTCACTGTGTGTGTAACTCACCTTCTATGAATGTTTGGGTTGGGTCCAACCTTTTGTATGCAGCTCTCCAGAGTTTTACATCTTTCAATCAAGTATTCAGTGCTCTAGACTCTGTGTTGGTCCAAGCAGCCAAACCCTGACAAAAACTGTTTAATGCTTTATACAAGTATTTTCTTTTTCACGATTCCAGCCAGAGATGCAGAGCTGAAGAACCAAACTAATTTCATGTGCTTCTCCAGCACTCCATTATGACATTTATGACATATTTTTCTGTTTAGAGGGATGATTTTTTCCAGATGCCAGCACATCTAAAACTACCTAATGAGATTTCCACAGATGTAGAGCTTAAAACTGTCTTCAGTATTTTTATTTTTCTCTCTAAGTGATACTTTCCAACTGAAACATTTCCCATGCAAAACACTGCACACAGTCGATGTGTATCAGATTCATAGACAGAAGAGTTTTCTCATCGGAAGGCAACTATTGTGATTGAACCTTGGCTTGTCTGCCTCTCAATTTGAAATTAATTGTTTTCTTCAGTGTTTGTCAAGATTTGAAGACTAAATTTCAGATTTAGAGGTCAAGTTGGACTGTGAGTACATCTACGGCCCTGTAGCTGTACCAGCACCTCGTTCATAACGCCATGCTTGCACATTGCAAAGGAGGTTTTATTTGCCATCGTTTTACAATGGAAAGAGACAGGAACAGAAAGATGAAGTGAGCAGTAGGTGATCTCCCTCTTTTCTCCATGGGTGGGAGAAGCCTCTCTTTCCTTTAGGCTAGTCAATGCTTTCTCTGTCTTGTATTTTCGTCCTTTGGGGAATTCTGATGACGAGTGGTTTATGCAGGGTAGACTCTACCCCTCCGCTCCGTGCTTTTCTTCCCTTCCCTGACTTGCCTGCTTAGGAGTGGGGAAACCAGACTGATGAGTTTTTCACCACCAGATGAGGTACTGTGCCAGGTTGTTTAGGGACCCAAGAACAACTGGGAAGATGTAATCTGATGGTTATTTATCTGAGCTTCAGCAATACAGGATGTCTGTATTGCTTCTGGATGGTCATTCTCACCGCTGTTGTCCTTTGCACTCTGCTAGTGCAGCTGATGAGACTTGTAGTTTGTCCAAGATCAGGAAGAGCATCTGACTCCTCAAGAATCATCCCTCTCGTGAATCTGGAATAACAGAAGTTGAGGATCCTGTGTTATTCTGTGTCTGGCACTGGGAATACTGGCTTGGGTGTGATACCCAGGATGTGAAGACAAGAGAATCCTGTTTTTAACAGTGTATTGGGTGGGTGTAAGTCTTGCTATCTCCTGCTTCCCCACAATCCTTCTGCTTTCATACAGAACGATTATTATATTCTTTCAGTGAAGAATGACCCCTGTTACACTTAAAATAAATTGCAGCATTGTCTGGAAATATTTAAGCTGAATTTCTTTCACTCTTGTAGGAACAGAACACCCACAACCAAGGAAGGAAGGCTGGGCCGTTCCAGCACTGAACTCAGCCTTGCAGATGTCTGTCACCTGTTTCTAAGGAAATGTGCAAGTGTTTGGGAAAGAGCTGGGCTTCGTTGTTATTGTGGGAATCTGAAACCACTCTGAACTTTGCCCTTCTATCCCCTTTCCAAATTTCTTTTTTTACAGAAGAGAAATTGCTAGGGTGTACTTCACTAACTGGTTTGCATTATGGGCTCATTCTGCAAAATGCCAACTCCTGCCCAAGCCAAGGTTGCTCAGGACCTTGCCAGAATGGAACCATAAGATTAAAATTTAGGCTGGAGGCTAGAAAGTCAATCCCCAGTCCATGTTAACTGATCTTTTCAGACAACACCCCCACTTCTGGCTGGGTCATGGCATCATTCAGCATGACACACGCTATTAATGCATAAGAACAGGCTGTACCTGCAGCTGCTTTTCCATTCATGGCTCCCAAACCTCTTGCCCTACAATGCAGTGTGGTGGGCAAAAAAGTAATGAGCAGTTGAGTAGTGTGTCTACTACCTGCTGGTGAGGGCTGCTAAACAAGGAGCTATTGGGCTCTCATGGAGAAAGGCAGAAGTGAGATGTCTGCAGAACAGGGGAGGGAATCTCATTACCTGAATCTGGCCTCCATCTTCTTTCTGAACAGCTCACAGTTAGGTTATCCCCTTTCCAGCTTTCACTAGGTGCATGTGACACTTTACTCCACCACTAAAATTCCATTCCTTCACCTCACTGGCTTGACAGGCCACTGTGCTTCTCAGGAACATGAATAAGAGAAAGCCTTAGCAAGTGGAAAGCATGGTATGATGCTCATCACGAGGAATCTGCCCAAATTTATGCCACTTTTATGCAAGAGGTTGTCCTTTGCAGCTCCAGAACGATCATGTCATGGAGGAGCTGCTTTCCAGTCTCCAGCTTGTGTGGGCAGAGCTCAGCTGACTCCACTTCTCCATAGCACACACACAGTAGAGCTGGATGTTGTTTTACAGGAGAGGTGCCCCACATCTGGTACAAACCTCACGGACACCAGATTTAATACATTAAGAGCAGGGTCAAAACAATCATCCAAAAGCTGTGTTGCTGTGTTGGGTGGGACTGCCAGCTGAGATCATTTTGGATCCAGAAGCAGGTTCATATCCCAGCTGACAAAAGAGGTATGAGTTTGCTTGTTGTTAAAGCCAGCTTGAATATCTGCCTGCCATTCACTCAGTGGAATGTTTTTGTGTTATAAACCATCTTGAAGAGGGTGTGAGCATTGTGCACCTTTGCATTTCATGTAATAAAATGATTCCTGGTCAGCTACCCTGCCAGTTAGGAATTATGCATCTGCTGCTTTGCATGATTAACCAGATGCCAGGATGTATGTGCTCTCCCAGCATATCATCCCATGGCAGGCAGCAGCACATTTACAAATGTAGAAAGAAGGAAAAAAAAAAAGCAATAATAGGAAAAAGAATTATTTTTATGTGTACTTGTCTTAAGACATATTTTTCCGTTCAGTAATTTGAAAAAAATAACCATCTGGAAGAAATCATGTTACGGACAAGGCGTGTCATGACATTTACAGCAAATATTTCTGCTGCTAGTATCAAAACCAGCTCTTGCTCTATCAAGAGCTGGATATTCGTATGTACATAAATGTTCGGTAAGTAAAAGGGCCTCTGTAGAAATTCAGATCCTGCTCTCCCAGCATTCTCATTCTCATTTGTTTATACTCTTTTCAAAACCGTATTTTTTGCGTCTCAGTTGTAAGTTCTTGTATTTCCTTTCTCTTTGGCCTTCTGGTCTCAGGAGAATGACAACAAACAGCACTACTGTGAAAGAAGTCCTGACGTAAGTAAAGGTATCAGGAGGTTATGAGGTTGTGAGCATAAATGAGGCAAAGTTTCCACAGAAATCACCAAGAAAATTTATAATCATGGGCAACCTAGTTCAGGCATCAGCAAATGTGTGCATCATGCCCTAGGGTTTGAGAGGGAGTACAGAAAGAAACCATAGAGCTCCTGTCATCTTCTAGATTAGCTGGAGCCTCCTAAAGCTGTTGGTCCCTACAAACCATCCTCTGGCAGCAGTGCTTGAGGTTTAATGACAATTCCTCTTTCTCTGGCACTCCTCCACCTGAAGTAAAAGAGCCTTTATGAAGGCTGAGCATATTTTTTAAGCCTAGAGACTAATGTATGTGGTATATGAGGTGTAAGCCTTGCTCAGGGTCTCTTCGTGTAGGCAAGACAGGTTGCATTTCCAGCACCCACTTTGGGTTTTATGCAAGTTGTGGGTCTCACAGGCAGTTTCTGTATTGGGATGCTTGGAGCACATTCCCAGGATGCTGCAATGTCCAGTATTCCTATGTGTTATCTGCAGCCGTCTCCAAAGTGGTGGCTTTTAGGTACCATTTTGGAACATATCTGGAAAAGATGAAGTTCAGAACCCACATGGACATGTCCTGTGTGATCTTCTCTAAGCAGGGAGGTTGGACTAGATGATCTTCAGAGGTCCTTTCCAACCCCTACCGGTCTGTGATTCTGTGACGTGAGATGTCAGCATCTGTGCTGGTGTGGGAGAAAGAAGGAAATCACTTTGGTTTACAGAGTAGGGACAGGAGCTATGGGTGTTTGGATACACAGGTTTCCCTGAGGCTGGCCTCTACCTATTGAGAGGTTATGGGCTGCTATCTGTAATGACCAATGAGAATACGGACTATAAACCCTTCTACATCATGGGCTTTAAATATCCTCTAAAAACTAACTTAAAAGATTAAATAAAATGGTAGAAGTTCTCCGGTAGCACTGATATTTCTGTTTTTCTTTATTAACTGCCTTATGCTTTAATATCTAGGTTCTAGAAATTCTTCCATTGTTTTGCCCAGATTTTGAATGTGACCCAAGATTTTACACAAAACAAGTACTTCACAAATAACATGATTAGTTTAAAATATGTTTACCTAAAGCATCTTATGACCACTGTCTCCCAAGGTGCAGACAAAACATGGAGGTAGCAGCCAAGCAGCTGTTCTGCTTAATACCGGTTTAAGAAATCCCAAATGTACCACAATCTCCTTGAAATGGTAACGTGGTAATTCTTAACCACAGCATGCTACTGCTTTGACATAAAGAAGCAGTGATTCTTTCTCTGGGAGGAGGGTCAGTGGAAATGAATCTTCTTAACAAAAATCAATACCCCCAAATCTGAAATCAGTTGATGCAACTATCTGCAATTCAACTTACTTATTAGCAGACCCAACCAATCAGCCGCGTGGGCTCCCTGTTGCTAAGTGGCCTCCACAAACAAACTGATTAATTGATTTTATTTTTTCCCCCAAAGCCTTTTAGCATATCAGCAGGACAGGCAGCGATGATTCCGTTTCGCCCATCTACTCAGCGCTGGCTTTGTACATCAGTTTGGTATCTCAGTTCATCTCAAAGAGCAGTGGTGTCATCTGCAGGCTCAGACAGAGAGGTAGATCTCTGGAGAAACTTCATCTCTCTGGGAAGACAGAGGAAAGAGTAGGACTGGGTTGCAAATTGAGTCTGGAAACCACCCGCCCTGTCCATGAATTTGCAGCACTTGAGCCAGAACTTGTCCTGAACAGCTTTAGGCCAAGGTTGAAATGGAAAATCCTAAGGAATAGAAGTACTTTTTTAATTTGAGTTTTTCTTCCTGCTGTTTCTAAGATTTTCTTGACTGAAAACCTGTTTAAACAGGCTGATATTAAACCCCCGTTTTGTGAGGCCAGATTCTAGTGAGACCAACATCTGAGATGTTGGAGACACCACACATGGCCTTAGGCCTCTGCTTGCTATTAAATGCACGTTTAATCTTGCCCATATAGAAAGGCTGCCTGCGCAGCTGGTCCTGTTGCTGGGCGTGCTTAGACGCTGGGTCAGGTTTGCTCAGCATGCTGCTGCCTGAGCATTCAGCACTGTGTTTTTTGAAGCTGCTCCCGATGCCAGGCAGAAAGGCAGCCAGAGCAAGCCTGTTGCAGTTTCAAAGTCAAACCACCACAATATTCCCACAGTACATGAAACATAAATAATAATTTTTAAAAAGTCTTAAAAAGCCAGCCCTAGTCAGCAGTAAGAAAACAGCCACACAGGGCCAGGTCTGAAGCTGGCATAGCCACAGGGGAATAACCCCAGCTGCCTGTTGTTGCTAATGATGCAGAATGATGGAAGCTGGTTGCAGGTGACCCCTTTTATAACTTCCTTAAACACAATTTCTCTTCCTGCCACTCCACCCAGTGCGATGAACTGCTTTGAGAGGTAAGAAATTCATTTCTGAGTGGCTTTTGAGGCTTATAACTGTTGGGAGAATGTTTAACTCCCTAGCAAAGGATTTCTGGACTGCTATGTATTCATTTACTTAATTAGTTGTAGTTCTATTGGGTAAACTCTAGTCTTAAAGCTGAATGGGAAGTAGCCGTGTGCAAGGGTGGGGTATTGTAGGACCAAAGCAAGCAGTAATATGGAAATGTGTGACTGCTACTGCTGTGTGTGACAGCCTGTTAGTGGGGAAACAGGCTAACAGAAATGGGTAGTGGCTTAGGAGATTGTCAAGATGGACTTGTATTGACTGGGTGTCCTGGTAAAGAGATCAAACCCAAAACGTTTTAGCCAAAATTTGTGAGGGTTTTAATTGCAAAATGGCATGAATCTGAATTTCCTGGGTCTGGCAACAGACCAAAAAAAAGGGTATCCAGTGTGTATTTTGGGTTAAACCCAGCAATTTCAAAGTGCTAATACTTTATGGATTGGCACTTCAGCTGCTTCTTTGCTTTCTGTCCCCGCACACCCCACTAAGATAAAGAAGCCAGGGAATGCAACAACATTCATGTCTTTTGGGAATTGGTTCCTCTACACCTCCCTTGTTTTCACTTCTTCCTGAAGTTTATAGTTGTGGGGTTTGTGTTTTTCTTCTTTACATAATTCTTCAGCTGTACACAAACTGAAAAACACCAGAGGGGGAAGAAAAGAGTGAAAATGGAGAGGAAAACAGTGAGGAAGTATCAGTGATTATATCACACTCAGTGGCAAAACCAGTGAAAAAAAATCAATAAGCAAAACAAAAGGTGTGGGGGGGGGAAAAAAAAAAAGACCCTAAATATTTCATAGTGAAACATTTTGTAAGGAAAGCCCATGGTATTTTAACATTTTTCTTTTTGTAATTGTTTATGCTGGTTCTCGTGCTGTCAAGTCAGCTTAGAACCATGTCAGAGTCAAGAGGTTCAGAATGTAGCCTTTTAAACATCAAATTGGATTTTCAGAAGGATATCCTTGTCTTTTGTGGAGAAAGATTGATGGGTTTGGGGAGTTTTGGACTAGGCTTGGGATTTAAGGCTGGGATCTTGCAAACTTTGTTTCTGTAGGTTTTGGCTGCACAGCAGTAAACATCTCGCTCCATTACCCCCATTTGCAAAAGCATCACAAAAGTAGTTTCTCTAATGAGCTGTTGGTCCTTTTCCCATTTTAGGTTAGATGCAAACCCAAAGCACCAATCACTAATTCAGACCTTGGGATTTAAGCCTGAATTTACCCCAAAATTTGGAAGTGTTAATCTTCAAGATTTTGGCTTTTACCTGTCTCCAGTCAAAATATGTTTTATGTGACTTCAAAACTTAGTTAAGTTAGTCGAAGGTGGTTAATTGTTTGTTTCTTTGTTTATTCTCAAAGTAATTAAAAGTTCTCTCAATAGCTGAACAATACCCTGAAGCTGAAAAAAAATAAGTTTTTTATTGCCACAAGGGGTTTGTCATCGATCTCAACAACACAATTATGCCTGTATTCAAGGTCACTCAAGGTAATAATGCATTTTCTCCATAGATTTGAGGTCTCACTAAACATTAATTGAATATCTCACCTAAGAAACAAGATAAGCTAAAGCTTGTGTGCTAGAGTGGGTTTTAGTATTACATCAGCTTTAAATGTAGGCAAACTAGAGCAAAACATTGCCAGGGGACACCTGTAAGCATTGCTCTGTACATCCTTACAGCCAGCTAAAGAAAGGGCTGTAACAGTCCCAGGGTCAGCACTGATGCTACTCTTGCCCTAAACAGGATCATGCTGGTGGCCTCAGAGCTCATCTGGATCCTCAGCTGCAACAGCCCTGGGCTGTGCCCCATTTCCTAGAGCAAGTACGACCCGAGAGCAGAATGTAACTTAAGAGTGTCAAGCCCATGTATATTTGACAGTAGGAAAAGATCTTCCTATTTCTATCCATCCTTTCCCAGGCTGTCAGCAAGATCAGTTCTTAACCCTCCTACCATATGAGACAGTCATGGCCTTCCCCTGGTACCTGCTAATTTTTTGTGTGTGTTTGTTTCTCTTCTTGCCACTTTGACCCTTATATACATTTCTTCACTGTACTAGAAATTTCTTTTATATATCAAAGAGCCTTAAAAGATCCCTTCAAATGCCAGAACCTCAGAAACAGTGAAGAAATGTAGTGTGACATTCAAGTTTAGGCATCCTTTTCCTTTGACTACCTCTTTTTGTCTCTAGAGGAAAGAGGGACCTTTTAATAAGGGTCTTGTTGGGTGTTCATTTTATTTCCAGAGTTAGAGCACTGACTCTGCCATCTCAGGAGTGTGTGACCTCTATCCCTCAAAAAAATATGTCAAACAAAACCACCCGTCATCATTAATCTTAAACTTTATCACTGATTAGCACATCAACAAAACAACCTTTTCTTATGCCACTCTTTGATGTGCTGGACATATGTCAGAAAGACATGGGCCATCCATATCTTATCTTGCATTAAGAAGAGTTATCCAGAAATGTACCTTCATTACTGCATGTCATGTCAAAAAGAATCGATTTATTGTCAGCGTATCTAACCTAACAATGGTAATGGACCCTTCAGGCATCTTCTCCTTCTCATTTGCTTCCTACATGCCCATCAAAGAGACAAAACAAGATAGTTACCAAGCTCCAGGGAGTGGTGTGTGTATGTGTTAAGTGAGTCTGTGACTGCTCTTTGGGCTGCCTATAATGAAGTGGGATGGGGGTGCAGGAGAAGGGAATTAGGAAGAGGTTTCTCTAGCACTGGGACAGACCTAGAGTGGAACTTTAGCTTCCTCTGCTGCTGTATTTTATCAAACTTTAACAGTTCTTTGGGGCTTAGTTAACAATGAGGTTGGTTACTCCATTGGTTAGCAATATCTGGAAAGGTTTACCTGCATTTCACCTCTGCATATTTACTTGTGGCTCTGATGCAGCCAAAGGTTTGAGGGGTGGTGCTCAGCATTGCTGTGAAGGATAGATGTCCTCTGGAACTGTCAGTAGGTGAATGTTTGATACTGGGCAGAAGTCTTTTCTACATTGTGTCTTTGCCAAGTCAGTCACTGGGAAACCTATTCTGAGAAAGACTCTGCATTCCTGTTATGAATGAATTTGCCTTTTGCCAAAGTATGACTGGCTGTCTGGTGCTAATCAGTGGTAACAGGATGACCTTTGCAAGTGAACAGAGCAAAAGGCAATTTGTCTTATAGAACTTGTACAACTGTTTTGTTTAATGAAACAACATGATTATAATCTTCCCACAAAGGCACATAAACAATTAGAGTAAATCTCTCTCACATGTTGCTAGGTGTTTACATAACTCATCCTTGTCTCTTATCAAGCGATGTGTACAATGCACTCCTGACTCTGGCAGGACTTGATTCGTGTAAGCTTAATCAAACCTGATAAAAAATGTGTTTCCTCTAATGCTGGAACAGCTTCAGCACAAGCCAGCACACATTTATTTATTCACCCAGGTTCTGTTTTAAAACAAATTCCAGTCACCAGTGTGCAGTATCTGCACAACCAGGGGGAATGCAGGAACGCCTGCTGTTACTGAGGGCTTAGATACTACTCTCTTGTTGCCTGTTACATTCTTCACTTACTCCAAACTGATGATTTTGGGTTTGAGTTCATTATGTGAAAGACAATAGGGAGGACCAGGTCGTTGGTACTTGGGTTTTTTATTTCATGTTAAAGCTATTGTGAAATTATTTGTTAATGAGCATTTGCTAAGCGTACACCCAAGAAGACGTGAAGATTTCTGCTGCGTACCTTGACGCCATCCTGCTGTGTCTGGTCTTGGTTCATTCAAATGTCATTTCACAGGGAATGAAACAAATACTCAAACTGCTCATATAACCCTAAGGTCTGAGTCTTAAAAGTTTTCTTTTTCTCTCTCTTTTTTATTTTTTCTTCCCACTTTATGTGGGAAAGCTACAGAACCTACTTTCAGTGCACAGGAAAAAGTGTGTTAATGTGCCAACATCAAGTGAATTCCATGAGTCTTCTATTCATTAAACTCCCAGTTCCTCTGCATATAATTTATATCAGTTCAGTTATGTTCCTCCAGGGTGTGCTACTAAAAGAAAAAAGAAACAGGTATTTAGCCAAAAAGAGGTGTTTTTGGCTCCAGAAATCAACTTGCACCTACTGACAAAGGAAAAACAGACATGTTTTGCCAAAAAAACAAATAGCCAGGCCTATTTTTTTAAAGCCTGCAGTTAGAAGGTATAACATTTACATTGTTCTTCAGTCATTCCTTTTTCCTAGCACGTAGGCAAACCGACCAAACAAAACCCCCCTATTTCTTTCCATGTACAATGCCTTGTACAATCACGACCCTGCTCATAATATCTAGTGGTGACTTCATACTTGTAGAGGACTGTTTGGTGATGAATCTGACCCAGACCTTGGGCTGGAATAGGGAACTGCAGCTGGGAATGATTAACTCTGCGCCCAGGTTTTCACTTGGGCTCCTGGCTAGTGAAGCTGAATATTGGATAGTGTGAGACAGAGCAAGTCCAAAACTCCTAGCCAATACAGTAATGTTAAAAACAAAGAGCTAGATTACTTCTGCTCATGGAAAAGTACTTTCGCTGTGAGCAAAACTTTGAGGTTCCTGCTCTACCCTTGTTCTGGCCCTCTCCCTGTTACCAGCTGTAACCTTCTAGGTTTCCTTGAAGCCTCAGATTTGGGGGCTGGGGAGAGCCTGTGAAGCTGGGAGGCATCAGGTTGCACAGTGCCCTTTGTTATATTCTCTAAGTTAATTATGCTAATTGGAGCCCTGAGATTCCTCAAATCTGGCACTTCAAGTAGTTCTGCTTCCTCTTTGGAAGATCCTCTGTGACCATAGGGATGCAGGAGCAGACGTGTGTAGGGTGAGAGGCTGGCCGCTGGTCTGCTTGGTGAGGAGGGCAAGAAGGAGACCTGCTGTGAGAGTATTTGAACCTGATCTGTGAGGTCCTGGCTGAATCCATGTTACTTCCCTCCTTAAATTCTTGCAAGGTTCTAAAGCCTCATGTATAAAAGAAAGTGAGGGATGGAGAAACTCTGAAGACAGCCTCTGAGTGGGTGTGAGACTTGATTAATTGCAATGTCAGACAAAGAGAGAAGGACATATTTTAAAGTAACAGCAAGACCTTTCCACTGAAATAAAGTAATTCTTAAATCCGCTCTGCTACATGGACATTAATCTCGAGTCCCTCCTAGAAAGCCAATGGAGGCAATGAAGGTTGGCAGGGGGAAAGTGAGAATAGGATCTGGCCTGTAAGAACAGAGAAACAGGGAGAAGGAAAGGAACACTTTCCTTTTCTCTTAGGCATTTAATTTGCCACCATTTGGATAACCCCCTCCAGTTGCAGCAACTTGCCTTACTCCATCCTCTACAGGTTCTGCTGTTCGTGTCCTGTGTGCGTCGCTCTCGTGCCTGTGGTACAAATATCACTTTTAAGTAGCACTGTATTTGTTGTCTTAGCTTTAGAGGAATAATGTAAAACAATAATGACACAGAAAAAAAATTGTTCACAATTGTCTCTTCAATTAAATTCTTCCAGGGCAACTCTCAGCTATAGAGTGTAAGGGAAACTATATTGTAAACAGTTTAACTGTTGGGGTCGAAGTGCCTCTCCCTTCCCACTTGTCCATTCAAGAAACAGCTACTCAAAGGAGGAGGGAAGAAAAGCCTTCCTTCCTTTTACTAGTTGTGTCCACAAAAGTCCCATCTCTAATCTCTCATGGGAGGAACTGAGGAGTAGTTCTTTGTAATGTTTAGAGATTTATAGAGCTGGAGACAGTGGAAGCATTTACTGCTAATGGGTAGCATCATTTGCAACAATTGTCTGTACTTTGAGAAGTTATATGGGTAAATCTTGCTGAATACCAAATCCCATTGCAGTGGAAACACTGGTACAGACTGTTGAAGAGAAAAATACACTTTGGAGAGATAAATATGTTTAATTTCTGGAAACTTTATCCAAACATGTACAGATTAAGAGGTTAGAGTCCTCTACACTTTAAATGCCATTTACCTTGCTAAGGTGCCTGTTTCTGATTTAATTTCCTTCTGATGCTTTTAAGATAAAGCTGGAGATGAAAGAGCATGGTTCAGAGATCATTGGTGTCAATGGGAATTGCTTAATTCATTTCAGTAGGCTTTGGTGTCAAACTCAAATAAAGAGATCTCCTGAACTGGGAAACAATCTATAGCCCATTGAGGCCAGACGAAAGGCAGACACTAATTTTGAACTAGACCCTGAACACCACACCAAAACAAACTCCTTGTGTGGATGGAGTTAAATGCATCAGCTCAACCTTGGAAATCAAAGCTTCAAAACATACAGAATGAAACCCTGTATTTAATGAAAGTGTGGTCATTGTCAGAAAAACAACTCATTAGATTTCAACTGAATTGATCCTACATTGATGGAGAGTCAGCTTGGCCCAATATCTGAGCAGTAGTCACTCCTTCAATAATTATTTATTAAAATACAGTCTCTGGACTGACTTTAGGGTTATTAAGATAAAGGTTCAGTTTGGCTTTCTCCCTATTCATGCTGATGATACAGCATGTAGTGTACATGGTGAGGGAAGTGCAGAAAAGTGCTCTCCTTTGGCTGTTAATCAGCTTACCGGTTCTTGCACAGAAAATGCTCTAATCTGGACGGTGATCCTGGCAAATAACCAAAGGGGAAGTGGAGTTTTGAATGCTTATTTTATTAATCTTTAAATATCGCCTCACCAGGGCTCCAGGTGCTGAGTGGTTTATAACACTCTAAATTGTAATCATGGATAATTTTTAATCCTGTGCATACATTTCCCTACTGTAGCTGAACAGGGTTCTCGCGTACTGTAAAATGAAGATCTGCCTACCACGTCTGTTCCTAGCTCTGGCACAGCAGCACAAAGGAAATTTCCTGCTAACCCATCAAGTCTTTGAATGATTTGTAAAATGCCATAAGAGTCTGAGAGCATTTAAAAGGAGGAGAAAGATACAGAATTGCACGTTCCTGCCCCCGGCACATCAGCCAAGTGGGACCTAATCCAACCACCCCCTGTAGTTAAATGAAGAACTTGACTAATTTTTGGATCAGACCCAGGTAGTGCACTGCTTCGCCTTAAAAGCAGTCCCACTTATCTTGGAGCTGTATTTTCCTGACTGTTTCTGTACAGGCAGTTACTTTCTTGAGAGTTGGAGAACTTGCAGATCAACAATATCTGAGTTTTTCAGCACTATCTTCATTTTTCAGGCACGTTTACACAAGGAACTTAGGGGTGCTGCATTAGGACATTAAGTTTATTAGGTTGGCACGAGAGATATTTACAGAGGGCTTGGGCTCACCCTCTTTTCAGTGCTTATTAACTCAGGGGTACAAGGTGCAGACCTGATTCACCTATTGACTGTGGCTTCCTTCCAGCAGAGGGGAAACTGGAATAAGTGATGATTTTTTTCAAATTGCAGAGAGGATTGGATATACTTCTATTTGACTGAAGAATAAGTGGTGGTGGTGGAGGAATGGTGCTGACAGCTGGCAGGGTATGGGGAGATAGGGGAGAATTTCATTGCAAATTGCATTATAAGAGGATCTATGTGATAAAAAGAAGCCTCCTAATGGAGGTTAGTGCTCGTTCCCTGTGAAAAGCCATCAAGGTTTGGATGCCTGGCATTTCTAATTCTGTTAAGTGTCAAAATCGATGCTTGATGGGTCTGCAGGAGCCAGGCAGTGGGCACGCCTGTGCTGACATACCAATTTAGTACAAGAAAGGGACGATGAAGGGACTTCCCAGAATGAGATGTCTCTTGAAATTTAATTTGCTTAATAAGGTTTTAAAAGCATTTTTTAAAAAAATAATTAAATAACAAGGCCATTTCCACCCTCCCTCTAAAATAAACTCAAGCTTCGTTTGCGGTTTTCCACTTGTAAGCGACACGTGTAAGCAAAGGGCCTGTTGTTGCAACCCTGGAAAGCTCCCAAACAAATGATACTTCTTTATTGAAAGCAAATGAAGAAAAAAGAGAATCTGTCAAGGGGAGAGAACAGTTTAATTGGATTAAAACCTATGAGCATGTACAGTAGGGGAGGAGAGAGAGCTCCTCTCTCCCAGAATCCTGTGGAGAAGGCAAGGAGATTACTGGGGGGTGAAGTAAGAGCTTCACAGCACAAGCAGCCATCCGGTGCCTGGAGTGAACCAGTGCCGGGGCCCCAGAGGAATTGCCCATTTCTTTTGGGGTGTTCTCCCTCGAAAAGGGTGGCTGGCACTGAGTGAAAATTAAGGAGCAATGTTTGTGTTTGCGGTTCATAAGCAGTCCGGTGGTCTGTCCAACATACATTTTGCTTTTCCTCTAAGGGACAGCCTGCCAATTCTAGCCTGAGACTTTCTGTGCATTTCAAATGACTTTCTCCAGCCCTGGTCTTTCAACCCCATGCTCTTATTCAAAATTAGTCCTGAGTTTTGGGTTCCTTTTTATTGGTTCTCAGGGAAGGAGACACTTTGAGGGAGAAGGTACAGTTACTCTGTGTAGCTGAGGTGGCAGGAAGACACTTGAGGAGATGAGCTCGAGTTAAAATTTGGACAAGAAGGATATTTACAAATGCAAGGCCTAATTGCAAAGCCTCAGCTAGTGATGCTCCGGGGTCAAATGATTCCGCAGGCTGATATGTCAGTTCTAGACCTAGTAGGCAAAATTTCGGAAGGTTCACTGTTATAAGAACTTTTCTCAGTGGTGGGTCTGGTGGTGGTGCCTTGTAAATGTGGGTTCTGAGCCATTTCTGCAATAATAGTTGGACACACAGTGGACCTTGCCATTTTTATGCTTCTGAAGCCTAGATCTCAGTAAGCTGAAATTTGGAAGCCTCAGATGTGCTGCTGAGTTGGTTCTGAAATGCTGCTATACCTCACACACTAAGCGTCACCAGAAGGGATGGAGAGTAAAATTCAGACTGGTAATTGCACAGTGAGGCAGGGATAGGGGCAGGGGGTAAGTTTTGCAGTTTGTGTTGGGGGAAGGGGCTTTGATTTGAATACGAAGAAGCATTTGGAGCCAAACCAGCAGCAGATTGTGGTACCTTCTTAATTCTGTGAGCCACACATGAATGACCTTTTTGTCTGCCTCCGCCTGCCTTCGGTGGGGGGTTCTCCCCCCTGCCTTTCCCCACCACACACACTCATTGATAATATACATGTGCTAAATAGGATTAACTCTCCCTCATCTGCATGACTTGTTTCTCTCCCTTGCTCCACTCAACCCGGCTTCCCCCTGTCCCCTCCTGCACCCTTCAGCCCCCCAGCTCCTTCTGGAGCTCCATGTGGGCCTTGTGTGGAGTTTAGCTCCCTCATTGTAGGGCAGCTGGTAATGGGAGCGGGGCTGAAAAGCCGGCTGTCAGGCTCAGTGCTCAGGAAGAATAGGCGGACGTCTGCTCTGCAGCTTTCCCTTTGATAGACGAGGATAATCCCTGCTATGAGAAGGCTGAGTCAAATGGAAAGGGAGAGTGAGCCCGGCGCCCTCCCACAGCCGCGAAGCAGCACAAATTGCAAATCCTGGGATTTGGGGGGAGACGCTTCATCCAACTAAGCATATAGTGATGAATCCATTTCTTCCTGGAGATGTCTCTTTCTGCGAGGGATGGGAGGCAATGAACGCAGCTCTTTGGAGGAGAGGAGTCCACCTTTGCACTTGAGCAGAGAGCTGGTGATAGCTCTTTTCTCCCTGAGAGCCAGGGACAGGGTGTAGGAGGGGAGGACTGTGACTCTTCCACTCATTCTTTCACCAGGGAGCATTCCCGGCTGCCACATGCAATTAGGCAGTGAGGGAAGATAGGGAAACAAACTTGCTCCACACAGCCAGGGTCAGACCTCCCAGGTTTCTTCTCCAGAGGAAGCCATCCCATGCTTTGAACTGGGAAACTAGTGAAGGGATATGTCTCAGAGTGGGGGATCTGGGATATGAGGTGTTTGCTGGGCAGAAGCAAGACTTAAGGAAGATTCTTTGGTGTTTGAGGACCTCTTAGAGAGCCAGGGCACAAGGCTCATATAGTTGCTTTAGGTACAGGCTAAATGAGAGCCCCAGTGAAGGAAGTACTGCTGCAGAGGTGGGAGCTGGTTTGAAATCTGTCAGTGGTCCCAGTGTGCCAGGCGTGATGGTTTATTGGTATCCCATCAGTTAGGGATTCACGCTAGGAGCTAACAGACTTGGTTCAAGGTCCCTCAACCAGTCTGGAAACTTGGATTTGCATTGCTCAAGTGGGTGCCTCACCCTCAGTCACACACTGTTTGGGTGTCTCTGACTATATTTCACTTTCTGCAAAATAGTTTTGAAAGGTCTCGATTTTGAAATGTTCATCTGGCAAGAAATGGTGGCTTAAAATTAACTCAGAAAGGAGCCTTTTTTCTTCTTCTCATGTAAGTTGCATGGGGCTGTCATTCCCTAGCGTGTAACCAGAGGTTTAAGACAATGTTCAAGCAGGATGTTAAATAATGTTATTCACTGATGTTTACAAAAATCCATGGTTTAGGACTTGGGCCAAGTATTACCATGTTGCTTGGTAACACCCATGGCCCACTGAGAGCAGATGAGGCAAAGCCAGAAGAAGAAACAAGAAAATACAAACTAGTGAAAAGCAAGCAGAGCTTTTTAGCTGAACTGTGAATGTCTTTTGTGAATTATGTCGAATTTACTCTGCTTATCTACTCTTGGTGCATCCAGTCCTTTAGACAAGTAGAGTTTAGCTCCAGATTAAACACCTTGTTCCCTCCCTTTCTCCAATGCTGAATATTTACCTGCACTCATCAGACTTTTCTGATGCAAAACTTCAGTTTCATATTCCCACCGTGTAGGTTTCCTGCAAGCTCCCTCTGCTTCCAGCCACCCTGGGAGGGCACTGAGAGAAAATCTGCTCTCCCAGTGTTGTAGGGCCTGCTCTCCCATATGGGATCCAAAACCAAAGCAGCATAATAAGCAAACGAGTGGCACTAACGGAGCATTTGAAAACCTGTAAGGAACTTTTGTTTCCAATTCAGCTTTAAAAAGAGGCAAAAGGCCAAGGGTTTTCGCATTATTTATTCCAACCCATTTTCCCATCCTTACTCGAGACTCAAACAAAAGTGGCCCATGCCGAGTCCTGCAGATGGATTAGCAATCAAGCATACAGCTGCACATACCTGGCACTCGAGCGCTTGTGTTAGCCAGCTTCCTCCGATCTCATTTTTACATTTTGGGTGCTGGAATGTGGGAGTGGGTGGAAGGGCCAGGATGTGAGAAGCCTCCCCAGATGTTTTACAAGAAGGAAGTGAATCTATAGTTTAAGCAATCTGATCGACTTGAATCTCCAGATTGTTTTCTTGGAGGGTTCTTGGAGTTTTACTGCAATTTCTGATGAAGACTTGGGCTGTAGCTTATTTCTCTATTCGTTTATACAGTTTTCCTCTCATCCTCTCAAGACTATCTTGATCATCTGTCAAGTCATCATCAAGTCAAGAGCTGACCTTACTGCATAAGCAGTGAACGATATGTCAACTTGCCTCAATATAAAAGTATTCATCATGGCATGTGCAGCTTTGTCTTTATCATCCTACGTACACCTTGGAAGCCTTTCTCTAATTAATTTCATTAATTCCTTATTTGTAAGGACCTACCTACTGAATGTCAGCTAACTATGGGCAGTTCAGTGTGTTACTGCTGTATTCAACCAAGGGAACAGTCTGCTTGACAGCAAACTCCTGACCAAAGCAATGAGAGCTCAAAATATTGATGGCAGTTCAGGTGAAATTCATGGGCTTGTTACAACTGCAGGCTTATCTCTGTTGAAAGGTTTGTCTGTGAAACCTGGCTGACAGCATGCTTGAACTGCTCCTGACATATGGTTCTACCTAGTATGGGCAGGAGTATGGCAGAGGCACCCAGAGTGGAGTGAGATATTGGCTTTGCTCAATTCCAGAAACTTCAAAACACAAAACAAGAAACAGAGCAAGCTGGAAGTGAAAGGCAAGAGGCCTGATTTTGCCAGACAAATGTGATGGTGAGAGGGGCAACAGGGCAAGGAGCTTTCTGCTGGCTTTGGAAATGCTGAAGCCAAGTTCCAACTGCTTTACCGCAGCCTTTATTGAGCAAAGACCCTCCTCCACTGGAAATACAAGCCTTGTATCAAGGTGTACAAGGTGCCCTCTATGGCCAAATCCCCATCGTTGCCCGTGTGCTTTGAGCAGAGGTCAACAAACTGTTGGACAGCAGCCGCGTGTCTGTGTGCACACACCAGGTTGTTAAGATCTGTGAAACTTTCATAGAAAACTAATGGGCAGCCCTCCCTGTAATGCAAAGCAGCCTGTGTTCTGTTTGGAAAGCCTGGAAAAAGGAGTGAGGTCTGTGCTGGCACGGGGAAGATCTTGAATGCTCACAGCCAGCAGGGCTGGCAGCCGGAGATGATCATTGTCAGTAACGCGCAGGAAGATTGTGCTCCATTGTTGCGGTTCATTATTAAATTACATAATTTTCATTTTTTCCATCCTTAAGCTTTACCACTAAAAATGGTTTGTCCTATGCAATCAAATGTGATCCTTGAGCCTCAGCTTTAAAAACCCAGTAACAATGAGCATTCTCTGGAATGGAAAAATAGAAAGAAAATAAAGGGGCTATATAGTTATTCACTTAAATGTGTGTGTAGATGAGAACCTGATACTGAAAAATACTGAGTGAACTGCATCCAGATCACCACTGAGAGCGCGGGCATAACATCCAAGGAGAGGTACCTCTGGCGTGAAGGTAGGTACCAGGCAAGATCATTTATTTTGTGGACTTTTCTAGCCTTTTGATTAGGAATTTGATGGCCGCTTACGCTTCCCAATACAGCGTTTGCAGTGCACTTCACGTTTTGACAAGGTGGCCCCTATGCCTCAGCTGGAGGTAACTTTTAAGCTTCTGTTCACACAACTGCTTGTGACGATGTCGGTGAAAGCCAGGATGTGGATACTCAAACACAATGCAGCACTGATAGAATTGATTAATTGGCTTGATTGCTTTTCATATCGCACCAGGCAACCACGAGTACTAGACAGTAGGAAAAAGTCTGAACTGGTAAATAGCAGCTCTAAGAGTGTAAACTCAGTTATCCTACTCCACCAAGGATTAGTGGCTAAGAGCTCCATGCAAGGGCCCGGATACATTTTTCTTTTTGTTTCCTCTATGCCAGCAGCTCTCTCTTTTACAAATTCAAGAGTACTGTGAAACGTCACTGCAACTCAGTGTCCTGAGATTTCAGCCAACCAACAGAATCTTGCCATAGTCAATGCCTTTGGATTTTCTTCTCCGTTTTGGATCCAGCTGGTGATGGTTTTGATCTAGGAATTTAAGTCTAACATCACTACTTTCTACACAACTACTAATGATGGGTCTTACAGTGTCTGAGTTCGGATTTCCAGCCAAGGTCCATTTCTAATGTGGAAAACTGTTGTCTGTTGGGTGGGTATTGAACAACAGACCCTGAATGCTTGGCTTCAATTCCTTGGTGGTTACCCTCCCTTGGTGTGTTCCTTCCTTTGTCCAGCTAGCATAGAAGCCTCTTAGAAGAGCTCCTGTTGAAAGATTAGACATATCCCCACAGCCTATGTAGGAAGAACGTAGTGCATCATGGCAGCTGGCTGCTTGTGTCTATCTGGAAGAATTCCCTTTCGATTTCTTGGCCCTGATGCTCCAGTGTGCCAGAGCCTGAGCTGTGACCCAAATTTTTCTGGTATTTCCACTTGCCAGAGCCTGGTCTGTGCTAGCCATCAGGTATCACATGGATTGCCTTGTTCATGTCCAAGACAGGACTGGTGAAAAAGAGCAATGCTGCATTAAAACCCAAACAGAAACAAAACAATCTTTTTTTAAGGTGTCTTGGACCAATCTTTTTTTGTCAGGTAGAGATGGCAGGAAATTTGTGAGTTCTCCCAGCAGTCACATCAGGGCTCTTTGTTTTTTTTGTTGTTTCCTGAGCAGGGAGACTGACTTGAACCCCAAAAGGAGAGAGGAAGCAATGGAGTGAGCCCACACACACTGAAAGGGCTAAGCAGGGGCAGGATTCCAGCAGACCAAGCCGCTGTGTCGCCAGGATCTGCTGAAGAACTAGTGATTCACACTGGAAAAGTTGTTCTACTTTATTCTGCCTTTCGTCTCCCTCCTGCCTCTTTGTTTGGTTTTGTTGCATTGCTCCTGGGACGTTCACAGTGACAATAAGGCAATTGTTCCTTCATGAACGGGCTCAATGAAACAGTGCAGAAAAAGTGACACGGCAAGAAAATATGACAAATATTCTGTACTTTTGTGCAGAGTACTGCCATTTCCTCGGTATGTATTCCTGAGAAGAATATCCATCAAGATATTTATTTTCAACAGGGAGTTACCATTTGTGTTGCTCCTCTTTCTGAAAATGCAGAGCTCAGATCTCTCCCTTTGCCTGCCCTGTAAGGAGGAAACGCACCCAATATCAATTACTTTTTAAATCTCCGAGACCCAGTCTCCAAAAGTGTTTGTGTCTGTGTGTACACACAAACTATTTTCCCTTTGTCTTCCCATCCAAAATGCAAAAGCATCTCAGATGTTGTGATTCCTCCAGGTTTTTCCCCCGTGGGAGGATGGAAACATGTAACATTATCTCCGAGCTGCCTACTGCCTGTCTCTGAAATTAGCATTTCAGTGACTGAAAGGTAGTTAGTTTCCACACACGCACAAAAAAAAAAAGACAGGAAGAGATGGAGGGTTAGTACAAGGCTGACACTAACAGTAACAGGAGATGAGGGAGAGGGTACAGGACATGTTGGATTACTAAATGAAAACTGTGATTTTTACCAGACACATTAACAGAACAACGAAAAGGGCTTTTGCAGAATAAATTAACTCTTTGAGTTTCTGCAATTAGCTAGCTCAAGAAGGAAAAGCCTCACAGGGCACATTAACACATCTCTTTTACTTTCCTAAATCTGGGTTTTTAAAAGTATTTAGCTTTTATTTCTGGGATATTGTCCATGGGAGCAAGGGCAGACTGGATGCTGTTGGATGCAAAGCTGAGGAAGCACAAGCTCATGTTAATTAATGGACTCTGTTTACAGCTGTCATGCCAACAAATCACTCGTTGTACAAAAATTAATCATGTCTCCTCCGTGGGACTGTGGGGCTGGGTGACTTGGCTTCACTGAAAAAGGCTCAAGCTGAAGTAATTGCCCTCTGAGAATGGTAGCAAGGGCTGGAGCTGTGGTTTGGCAGCTGGCTGGCTTTGCTAGGCTCAGCTCAGAGAGGTAGGAGTTAGAGATGCACTAAGGAAATAAAGGCAAAGAAAATTTCTGTCCTTTCTCTTCCTCTTCTTTCACAAAAGGCTCCATACTTTTCCTGTGGCTGAAGATGCTACTGTCCCAAATCCTTTCACTATTAGAAAGTTCGTGTCTCTAGCTGTCAGGTAGTCGAGAGGGAATACGATGGAAATCTTGGTCTTGGCTTTTTCTTCCCAGTTGAACCATGTTCAGAGTTTCTGCGCTTCCCTTCTCAGCAGAAACCCTCAGGGAGCTGCTGGTTGCCTATGGAGATCAGTGGGACATCCCTAATATGTCCCTTGAGAACCTTCGCAGACTGACAACAGTGGTGTCGCATCAGACATCAAGTGGTTCTTGAGTATTAACATACAAGTAAGGCGACAAGGATGTGCTTAAATGACCTTACCTGGAAGAGATTTGGTCACTGAAAGAAGGGCAGATGCAGAGGTGGAAAGTCCTTGGGGTTTGTCTTTGATTAATTTCCAGAATTTTATTTTTAAAAATTTTAAAAAAAACTCTCTAAGGAACCATTAGCTGAATCCATAACAGAAAGAGCTGATATAAGAGACCGTGTGTTTGAAATACCATCAAAAATGCTGATGACGTTGAGGGAGGGAAAAAACTCTTTTCCCCAATATACTCTTTAACTGGATGCTTTTAAGATGAGGCTTTGCACAACCCACCCCTCTCCGATGGATTTCAAACACTCCAACAAATAAAATGTCATGCTAGGGATAGACAAACTGGGGAATGTTTCTACTCTTGGATGTTCCAGTTCCAGCTGGGTTTAGATATGGGTAGAAATACTGGGAAGTGCTGGCTCCTGTCACACTGTGTGGATGGCTGGCTCAGTCATCAGAGCTTGTTCTGCAATAATTGGAGCACAACCGTGTATGTATTTTAGGCAATTAATTAGAACAATAATAAATTGTCCCAAACTTTGAAATGTGTGCAGATTTCTTAGATAGATTTACAGCTTTACTCAGTAAGCTGGGGCTGATCCTTGGGTTTTTGCAGTTTCCTCAGAACTGTCCATAGCACAGGAGATGGACCAGAGGTGGGGGCCTCAGACAGTGCAAGCTATGTCCAAATAAAAATAGCTCTGCCTGGGAGCTGAGGGGAGACGTGGAGATGCAGAATGTTGGGTGGGTAATCTGATTTTTGTAGGAATGAGATAGCTTCTGACCTGTGGTGGATAAACAATGAGTTTTGGAGTGGAGTGTTTTCACTTGGTTTCACCACCGTATGATCATGGTTTACTGTGTAGCTTAAAATAGATGCTGGCCCTGTCCTGGCATCTGATGTCAGGCTGGATAACGTTATCCGGTGTGGGACCACAAAGCTCAGTATGTTTTATCCCTGCTGGGACAGTGGCTTCCCAGATGGCTGAGAGGGAAAAGTCAGAGATCACTTCAGACATCTGAGCTCATTTTGGTGGCAACTGAGCATTAGAGAGTGCCTGAACCACTTTCCTGGCTGTCCCTTTGGCCTTGGAGGGTGTGTAGTTGCTGTTACCTGTTGTAGGCACCCTTGTCTGCATTCTGAAGGAGGACTACTAAAATCAAAGTTACCTTAATAATCCAAGGCAAACCTTGGCACCAGAGATGGGGCAGCCCAAGGAAGATGATGAGGGTAGAGCCCCGAGGGTGATTCATGTATTTTCCTGTAGATAGTGTCCTTTGGGGTAGGTAATGTGGATGCCAGGGAGCAGCATCCACTGTGCTGGGCTCCTACAGCCAGTTTAAAGGGAAACAGAATTACTTGTCTCTAGGAACTTGGGAAGGAATTTTGGGGAAAACTGAAGAAAAAAGAACATTGAAGAAGAAAATTGCATTTTGAAGACTTAAAATGATACTTTATTTGTCCCCAAAAGGATTTGAATGTAAATTAGTGTTCAGAGTATTTGAGCAATGAATGGTGCTTCTACTTGTACATGTTTTGTAGCTGGACGGTGCTGTTGGTTCTGCCTGTAGCCCAATTGGCATGGCAAGGAGCCAGACTCAAAAGCCGTGAAATCATAGTGTGGGGTTTGAGCTCCAGTCAGGGTAGGTAAGTAGTCCTTGGCTTACAGAGATTCCTTCATCTCAGCAGGATCCTGGTTCAGACACCAGATTTTAGGCTCCTGTTTTGGAAGTGGGTGGGCCAGCTGCAAGATTTGCAGCTTCCACCATCATCCCAGTCCCAACACAAAACTGAAACTCTGGGGGAAGGTTTTTAGCTTTCCTTGCCACAATTAAAAATGCTGTGTTTAATATTAAATGTTGTGTTTAATATTAAACACACATTCGTTTTTAATCCAGAAGCCTGGCTTTCTCTTCTCGAATAACTTATTTGTAATGGGTTCTTCATCCAAGCGGGGGAAAGAAATACGTGGTCCTGGAAGCCAGCTCCATAAAGAAACACAAAGAGTATCTTTCTGAATAGCACACAAGTGTGAAAGGAAACATGCAATTGCTGGAGAAATGGAATCATTCGTACTCGGTGGAGGGAAAAAGCAAAAGCAAAAAAGAAAAAGCTTTTGAAAAGGAGATCTGTGACTGAAGCTCTCCAGAACTGTTTAACCTGTTGGGGATATTTAGCAGATGAATTCTGACCCACGTTCTCCACTTCACTGTACCCTGTGACAGAGCGACGCAGCATCTGCCGCTTGTGTTCCTCTCCAGACACGCTCACAATGACGGAGGAAACGGGGGAGAAAATTATGCAAATTGCTCTGAGCAGATTACTTTGACCAGCTGCTCTTCTTCCTCCTCAATCAAAGGTCTGCCTGGGAAAGCCAATCTAGATTATATATGTCAGTCGCATCCTCGGAGGCTGAGCCGCCGCCTCTCGGTTCCTTTCTCCCCAAACAGGGATGTTTCTTACCGCGAGGTAAAATGCGAAGCGCTGGGGATTTCAATTGCTCAAAAAAGGGCACAAGGGGATGGGAATTCCTTTTGCTACTTGTACGGTCACACCTCTCCGGGTCACTCACTGGTTTTGCAGGGGCTGTTCCCAGAGAAAGTGGTTCATCTCCATGCTAGCAATTATCAAATTTTATTAAGCGTGATAAAATGTGGCAGAGAGGAGAAAAAAGAGAGCAGGAAGGCTCCCTAGACATCGTGTTCCTAGCACGGCCTTAGGTGGTGTTATTAAACACACGAACCGAAAGCTGAGAAGCTCTACCCTGTGCAGCCAGGGGTGTTACTGGCTCTTTATTTATTATTTTTTTTTTGTTGCTCTTGCAAAGTGGAATTTATTCTTGAACACAAACTGGACGCCAACCTGCTGACGTGTGTTTCACAAACTCGCTAGACGTGGCCATGACGTCGCTCCCAGACTGTGTCCAGCCACTGTGCTGGAGCTGCTCTTCCTCTCTGTGCCCTCTCCTGCCACATACTGCCTATTCTGCACCTTTAACAGAGTCCAGACAAGACTCCACAACTTCATAAATTATTAATATAGTCTTCCTTTTAAAAAAAGAATCTGCTGCACCCAAGAGCACCTAACCCCTGCAGAATAAAAATACAGCCCTGTCACAGTCTTGTGGCAAGCCAGAACTCGCTGCATTAAATCAACAGGAAGGGTTTCCATAAGTTTGGTGGAAACTTTGGGTTTGTTTTTTTCCCCACGTACAAATCAAAGAAAGTCCCATGTTAGCATGTGATAAAACACACACGCGTAAATATGTGAGCTGAGCGCCGCTGCAGATCTGTTGGGATGCATCCTCCAGAGGGTGCAGTTCCAGTAAGAGAGCCCTTGCCGGGGTTTAGAGAGATTAATAATTCTCTTGCCCTGGTTTATTTTTTATTGGTCTTAGCCCATAGATTTTTCCCAGTGGATGTCAGAATTGCTGAAGATTTTAGCATTTCAATATACATCCCCTCCCCTGAATTTCTAATCCGATCCAGCACAGCACTCCAGCAGGTACTGAAGAGCCTTGCCAAGCAGGCTTGGAGCTGTTCGCTGTCTTGGAGTGTGAGGTTTAGCAGTCAGGTTCACTTCCTGCTGGTGACCCTATTAGTGTGGCAGAGGCTGTGGATTAGTGCAACCAAAAAAAGTTAGCCAAACCAGCCAATTTTTATGAGTGGGCAAAAGATTTCTGAAAAACCCCGTGTATGTTGAGACACTCGAAGCATGGACAGTGCAGACCTCTTCCTGCCTTCCGCTGTCACCTGCCAGCAGTGAAGATTGAATTAATTTTTTTTTTTAATTGGCACAAATTGTTTTCATTTTTTTAATAATATGGAGTGAAAATTAGGCAAAATAAGTTAAGGCAAGGGAATACATACTTCCTTTTTCTTCTGGTCGTAAGGTGTCTTTCTGAAGGTGCATCCTAATATCTTTCAAGAGTTTCAAACTGCGATTTGATTTGAGCATTAGAAGGGCGACTGGCATGATCCAGTCAAATGATCAGTTCCAGAGTATTTCTATGTGCCACTCTCTTAATATACTCTACAGAAAATGTTTAGCAAAAGGAGACAGTGACAAATAAATCCTAAGGTAGGTTTGCCCTGTTATTTCTGGATTGCCTGCAGCACTGGCCTCGGTGGCATCCAAGACTTAATGCTGACAACAGAGGAGGCTGTGGGACCAGCTGCTTTGCCTAAGTTCTGTTTGCTGCTGGGTAAGTCTGAGCAGCCCCTGCACAGGAAAAAGCTGCAATTATAGCTGTGATCATGACACCAGAGTTCACCTGCTTTTTGGGAGAAGTTTGCAGAGGTTTGGAAGCTAATGAGCTGCTAGTGAAGCAGGGGGATCTCTGAAGCTACTTCTTTAGGAGGTTTAAGTTCCTCTGCCTTGCTCATGCACAGAGTGCATGTTCTCACTTGATTTCTCCAAGCCTAGGCTTTATTCTGCTTTATCAGGACTGTCATGTACAAAGAATTGCTGCAGTGTATTGATGGAATGAAAGTTTCCAGTGGAAAAAACCACCCCAGCCCTTGAGATATGATGAATTAGCTGCAATTTCAGTGGTAAAAATGGTCTCTTGTAGATGGCTATTAACTACACTCTGGTGAATACATTTTCATGCAAGAGATGGTTTGCTATTTCAAAGGAGTCTCATTGAGACTTGATCAAGTTATTTCAAAAGTTTAAAGTATTATTAGATGGTAAATCCTACTTCTCAGTTTTACAGACACATCTTTTATTTGCTGTTGCTTCTCTGTCTACGGTCGGTGGAGCTGTCTGGGCTGATACTGAAGGAAAAGTGAAGCTGACTGCTATGAAGAAACAAGAGACCATAGAAATATTTTCCTTTTACTCCGGCTCTGAGGAAGTATGACCTTGTATTCCATGGCACCATGGAACAGGCTGGAAATCAGTCCCTCACCAGCAGGCTTGCATTTCTAAGCTGCAGCCAGAATTCTCCTTATCTTTTACAGAGCAGAGTCACTGATGTGCCATTACGGGTCATTTGTTTAAAAACTCTGCCTGCTATTTTTGACACACAGTCAAGAGGGGCTTATTTTGTTTTATTTTGGTGTTAGGTTAATAACAAAAGGAAAAATCCAGCCAGCAGGCTAGCTCAAAAAGTTAAGTAAAACGATTGCCTGTCAGAGCAACATCTCTAAAAGAGGAACGAGAGCAAAGGTTGCTGCCTGAGAGCCCATCAATGACAAGTGGGAAGGAATGACTGGTCCTGAGCAAGTTTGGGAGATGGATGTTACTCAAGAGCCACTGATCAAAACAAGTAGTAATTGGTGGCTCAGCAGAGTGGTTAATGAGTTATGTGTGAAACAGATATCTTCTCACCTGAAGAAAGAAGTTTCTCTCCAGGTGTGTCCTAGAGAGGAGTGTTTCAGTGAATCATCTTAGGACATCTCAGACGTACTAATGCCATCGGAAATTTGAAATCCGTACGGTATTGGATCATCCTGTATTTACTGTGTCTCTGCAGGGAACCTTAATTACAGGGAGGAAATTACTTGCCAGCACTTGCACTTTCCTGCTTTGCCACTGAATTCATCATGGTCAGTGTTTTCCTTGTTTATGTCCATTTTACTCAGGTTGTAACTTCAGTGGATCCTTCACTCCATCTCAGTTAGCCAAGGCCAGTGCATGGTTAGGAGATGTCCAAAGGAAAGTTCAAATGCTGAAGCACTTTCTGTTGAACCAAGGATACTTTAGGGGCATGTTCTGATTGGATTTGCTGTATTTTGAACGCAGCTGATCCTTGGTGAATGTATGGTGAAACTCTTGTCTTCAGTGAGTGAATTCTAACTCCTGCCCTCCCTGAAACTTGTGCTCTCAGGTAGGCACCTGTACTTCAGTGATCTATGGCTATTTTTTCCAGTTGACAGTTTCTCTTTGTCTTCCATCCCCAAATTTATGGCAGTTGTCTGTGGAATAACTGCTCAACAAATCCATAGACATATAGACAACTGAAAGACCCTATGAGCTCATTTTTTCCCAGCCATACAGATCTTAAAACATTGAATCTTGTTTCCATATCTGGTCTTGGAGAAGGCACTGACAATATAAAACTGCCAGTTCAAAAGCAGTTTTGAACCTGACCAGTGCCATGGGGCACATGGCTGGGCAAGAAATGGAAATTGAGACCCATGCTGCTGCACTAAGGCTGACCTGCTGCCCCTGCACCTGTTTTCTTTCCTCTTTGGCATCCTTTGCATCTAAGAGCAGTTCTATCATGGTGGCACAATGTTCTTCTTCTGAGGCTGTCTTGTGAGTTGAACCTACAAAATATATGAGTTTTTTTAAAATGCAAGTTTCTGTGTGTGGTACTGATTAAACAGTGAGAAGGGAGAACACGCTTTGTTCTGCTGAGCCTGTCGCACTCACACGTGCCATGATTGGCTTGCCGAGCTGCTCGTGGCCTTTCTCTACTGTTGGAGAGCAATGTGGATTTATCCAATTTCACCTTCAGATGCACAAGCTGGACTTAAAGCTGGAATCAGTGGGAGCAGCATTTTCCTCACCTGCAGAGCAAAACAGTTTGACACAAGTATCAGCAAGGGAGGATAAGTACAGAGAAACTGTGTGATCATAATTCCTAAAGCCCACCTCCTTGATGCTTGAAGCAAGTAGGTAAGGGTTTCTCTCTCAACTTGGTCCTGTAATCTCCCCCCTATCCTTTCTCAGCCCCCTCCCCAAAACCCCCAGGAAGGCAGTGAAATCTCTCAGGCAGACACATCAAAGCTCTGTCCTGTTACCAGGTTACCCACCACTAAATCTTCCAGGGACTTGGGGACATTCTCTATGACTGAACAAGTGACTACACTGTCCTGGAGGTATAAATCTAATGCAAGCTTGTCAGCATAAGCCTTGTATATTTATGGGAAGCTTTCAGAGGAACTGCATGGGATCAGAGTTTCTGTTCAGCTCTGAGAAACAGCAGCCACGACACGCCTGCAAACAGAGAGGCATGTCCCAGGCACACGCTGCTGCCTCACTGCCAAGCCCCACAGAGCAGTGATGCATTTGTACTGATTTGTCACTTCTGGACTGGTCTAAGAGACCTGGAGTGGGATCATGAAGGATGGAAGTGACACCAGGGTAAGGGCAAGGAACATTCACACTATATTTAGGGCAGAAGCAGATAGTGGTAACAATTGCAAGGATCATATATAATGCAGTAAAACTGTCTGCCTGAAATATAAACAAAAGCCCTTTCCTGAGGCAGTGAGGGGTGATCAGTCATGTTGACAGTCTCCTCAGCTAAGCAGCCAGGACATCTCATTCAGCACTGAGAAAGTGTAGGGCACTGCTTATTCCTTTAATAGCATCCTGGAAACAGCATCTTTGCTCTGGTGCAGAGTACCTGCTCCTCTCCACACATTTTCCATAGGCACCTTTGGTGTTCACTACTCCTTGAGAAGCACAAGGATGGTAGACATGCCAGGATGCAGAAGAAGAATGGAGAATGTGGCTTACTTTAGAGCAAGCTCTGAATCTGCTCAAAATTCAGTCCTGCACAGATGTGCCTCAGACCTGAGGAATGGGCTCAGCTTTGATCTGCACTTCAACGTAACTTTTTTCCAGCCCACATGGAGGCAAATGAACTGAAAAATTTCAATTGGCTTCCTATGCTGTTTCTTACCCCTTCCCAAGACATCCATTTCTGGCCACTCTCAGCAAGAAGGTGCTGGTTGGATCTCAGCAAGTACATCTTTACTTGTGTTGTGCTACGACGGAAGAGTGCCCTCATTCTCTGAGGAGTGGAAAGTCTGTACATGCTGTCCATTGCTTCTCTGGGTGATTCCCGTGTCCTGGAAAGCATCATCTTTTCTGGGCTGCACCCCCAGTGCCGACAGTAGTGACAGAGAGCCCTGTGAGCTGCAGCCTGCTGGGTGTGCTCCCTCTCTCATGCAAATTTTTTACCTGGTCTGCTTTTAAAAGTCTCAGAAGAATGAAATTCCACTCTGAGATATCCAGATACGATTCAAGAACAAACCTTTCAAAGTGGTAGATGGAAGGTAAGAGATACAGGGGGAATCTGATCCCCGGGCTCTGTGCACAGGAGGAAGGCATTTGATTGCAGTTTTATTGTTCTGCATGTCACAACTGATGGACTGTTAGGAATAAGGGGCTCTCTCCTGGGACAAAAAAAGCCCACGGCTGGGTACCACTGGTTTCTTTAGGACTCAGAGCCAGTGGTGGGGAGAGGCTGGGGCTGGTGCTGGTGGCAGCTGTGTCACTGAACTGCTACGTGTGGTTGCAACCAGGAAAGTGCCTCCCCATCTGCTCCTAATCTTCATTTACACTCATCATAAAGTCACTTGTTAATTGGAAGAAGTACATACGATGAGTTTTTGATAAGTTCAAAGGAGTAAGAGCCAGTTTCTCATTTCTCAGATTGGCAACTGTCCTTCCTGGGTGCCCCACACTCAAAGTGCAGCTCTTGCTCCAGCAACTGTCAGGTTTTTACATCTTTTGATCAAGAGCCTGGCTGCAGAAAGGAAAAAAAAAACAACCCATCACCCAACTGTTTGGATCTTTTTTGCCTATAATTATTATCACATCCATTACTCAGCAGAAGCCTGGGATGCCCTTTCATTCTTACACAAATACTTTCTTTTGGGATTCATTTAAAGTTTCCTTGTGCACGAAGTGGTCACTTGTCAGCTATCCACCTGAAGGGGTGAGGCAGAGAAAGCACAGTCAGCTAAAAAGGAACCCTGACTTAAAGCATTTAAAATGAATATTGACAAAAAGGGGGTGGGGAGGAGTGGGAATCAAAAGCTTGAAAATTGCTGATTAGGCAAAACCTGACTGCCTCCTGCCTATGGTAGGGAATGGCATCATTAGGAGAGGTGCAGTAGGGCTGGCATTAGATGTTGCTGGGTTGGGAGCAGCAAACAGCACAGCTGTAAATCCTACTCGGAGGAGAAAAGTAGGGGACTGCCCTTTCATCTGGCTTGTGACTTTTCAGCCCTGGAAAACCCCACACAGTGGTGTCCCCCAGAGCAGATCACATCTTTGGTCTGTGCAGCCCAGGCTTCACTGTTTGGTAGCATGGAAGTCCTACAGCAGGCACTGCTAGGACTTTTTTCTCTGTATCGCAGATTACATCAAACCCTGCGGTAGTTCAGCTGTGGAGCCTGGTGTTTATATCCCTTCTTGTACTTAGCCTCTAATCAAGAGGTACAAGTAATGGCATCACCAACAGCCCAGGTCACCCTAGCAAGGACCTGGATGGAGAAGCACCTTGGGCTGTTGGTGACCTCCAAATAAATGAGGACTGGAGACACAGTGAGCTGATCATGCTGCACAGATATTTCCAGCCAGGCTGGGGGTGATGATCAGCCATTATTGGTTATTATTTTATACAGCTAATGACTGTTGCTCTCAGGCTGGCTGCACCCAAGGTATCAAGGAGAAGCCTTAGAACTGGTGATGTGGTGTCAAGAGCTGGAGCTGACTTTAAAAAAACACCTAAAAAAAATCTCCAGCATTTACTGCAAGTCAGGACTTGAGGCACTGGAAGCAAAAGCTGCAGCAGTGCTTCCTTCCCATGTACTCTAGTCTGTGTTGAGCAGACCCAGGCCCCTGGGATATGGGTTTCAAGAGCAATAAATTCACTCTAAAAATTTAAAGAGGATGACGCAGAAGACTTCAAAAAAACAAACAAACCAGCTCCACACAATAAAAGCCACTTCTCTCCTGACGTCTCTCTCTAGTTACAGCATGACACATCAAGGTCAGATACCCTGTCCCACAGGAGCACAGCTTTGTACAGGGTGAAAATTGTCCCCTGATGGTGTGTGATGTCTGGTGTTTCGTAACAGTAAACCGTACTTATATAAAACCCAGGATTCTCGTAGTGGGACAACATTTATGGTGGGCGTTCCCTCTCCCATGGCAGGAAAGCACTGAGCTGCAGCACCTTTAGGAGGTAGGAAGTGTCAAAGAGATATTTAACCTGAAATCCTGCTCCCAGGCCCCTCTGTCTGACTCTTCTCTCATACTGCCTTCCTCATGCAAAGGAGAGCTCACATCTGCAGCTCAATAAATTAGCCATTCATACCAGGAGGTTTCACTATGGCAGAAGCTGAACTCAACAGCAAGAATAATAATCCATATGTTTGTTATTGTGATCAGCTCCTCTGGAAGATAAAACTAGGAAGCTCTGCTGGAGCATCACGAATGCTGCTGCACTCAAGACCCCTGACGTTTTCCTCAGGAAAGAGGATGGGAACAAGGAGCCCCTCCCTGCCTAGAGCATTTCCACCCCACCAGTCTTCTCCACAGCTTGTTCCGCTTTCCTGCTTTACTGATTTTTAGAAAATACCTTCTTCTTTTTGTATGTGTATGCTTTTAATGCAGTGGGTTTTCTTGTGCGTAGTCTCCTAAATGAATGCACAGGCTGTTTCTGGCGTGCTTTAAACCTTCATGCATTTTTAATCATTTACAAGGAAAAGAATTTTCTCTCTCTCTCTTCCCCCCCCCACCCCTTTTCATCCTACTTGAATCTATTTTTCTTTTCTTAAAAAAAAAAAAAGAAAAAAGGAAAAGAAAAAGAAAAAGTCATGACTTAATACATGTCGAGTGAAATTGTTGGTTTGTGGTGACGGTTTTATAATTCCAGGTTCAAGTTCTTTCTATTTAATTATGCACTATAATTCTCATGAACTATAATGCAATAACAAAAGCATGCGCCAGAGTTGGCACGAGTCTGTTCTTTATTAGTGTGGGTACGGGTGCTGTGCTTTATGTGTGAAATAAAATATTTGGAACTGATGCCGAGTCTGTTTCTTGAGAATTGCACAGAACACTTCTTCCTTTTTAACCACTGAAGCTGGGGTCTCCTGTTGCTCTTTGGCCTGTTTCTCCCCAGTAAATTCAGTTGTACTTCATTTTGTGATGCCTTAGGTGTTTGTAACTGCCTTTGTAATTCCTTAATTGAATAGAGGGTTCATAACATTAACCTGAAGTCCTCTACAGTATCTTAGTTTATGAAGGTTAAAAGTGATTAACTGCTGAGAGGCTGCTTGCTGTAAATATTGACATTTCCCCAACCTGCCAGGGTTTTGATTAGCTCCTGAAGTTGCCTGCACACTTTTGTTTATCAGGTTATCAGCAGTTCCAAAAGCTTACAAGCATCAGGACTTTTCTCATGCCAATTATCGCTAATGTTTCAGACACCGAAGGCAAATGCATAACGATATATGGTTGAGTACATTCATCACCTTGGAGTGGGAGTGTGTGCATAATATTCAGCTTGGTTGTAAATATTTACACAAATGGGACTAATTTTGCAAAGATTAATTTCTTTTTTCTTGCAGGCACTTTATTTCCTTTCCATTCAGTTCCGATGATAATATTTGTAAGTCGTTTCAGTTTTTGGAAAGAAGAACAGTTTCTGGGGCAGGCACGACTGCTTTTTACAGCTGCAAATGGTTTATGTGAAATACTCTGCCTTGCCCAAAAGCAGCTTGAGTTTGACAGCAAGTGCTGGTGAACTTTGTAACGTTTGTAACTGGTATTTCAGAGAATTCCTCTGAAATCTGTCTTTGGTTCTGGCTCTGACTTCCTCAGCATTTCCAGAAGTGTTCCTGGCAGTGAATATTTAACCCTTCTGTTTACCAAAATGCTTGTAGAGATTAAAAACTGCTGAACCTGTAAAAAGTCAGACTATGTGAGAGATAGTGACCTCTGAAATGCCTTGGAGGTAGCAAAATGGTATCAGGTGACCTAAGAAACCTATCACACAGCTTATGAAGTCAATACACCTCATAGTATCAGCTCCCTTACTGCAAACTGCCCACAGGTGACCCAAGGGGTAACGGAAGAGGAAACCCCCATCAGCCTGAGATAACGTCCAGGCTAATTTAAGCAGGACAGTGCTCTTGGGTGGCTCCCTGAGATGGAGGTGCAGTGATGTGCAAAGCTGCTGGCATCTGTGATGGGCTTAAAGCTGCCCTGAGCTGAGAATCTGCCTCTCTTCCAGCCTCTCTGCAGCGAAATGGTGGTAAAGATCCTCCTTTCCTTTTGCCTGGTGGTTATCAGCTTCTGTGCTTTAACGGAAGCATTGCTATCGAGGGTTCACGGTCCACCCTTTGCATGCCTGTTTCTACCTGCGATGTTGGGGAGGGGGCTGCCTTGCTTTGTGTTAGCCTGTGATCTCTGTCATTTGCTGAGACTTCAGATCTCCTCAGGCATGACCTGTCTTTCCTCAGGTGTTCAGACCATTTCTAGTCCTCTTCTGTAACTCCTGCCCTTGTAATTCATGCCAGGCTTTTCCTCAACAAAGAGCAGCCTTAGCAAAGAGTGGAATATTTAACTCTTGCTTGCTAGTTTCCATTGTGATTAAAAACCCCACAAAACTTCATAGACACCTATATGACTTTATTCTTGTGATTTTTTTTTTTTTGTTCCTGTGAAGGGAGGTAATGTCTTAGCTGCAATTAGTAGGATGCTCTTTATAATGTGAAATATCTGTTTTCCTGGTTGTATTTTACCTCAGTCTGTAATGCAGCTGTGATATGACCTGCCTAAAGGTGGGGTTTTTCAGTATTTAAGGATTCTGAAAAGCTTTTCGTATAACTGTGATTTCATCTCTGGACACAGCAAAAACAGACAGAAGCACATAGAATCATAGAGACATTAGGGATTGGAAGGGACCTTGAAAGATCATGTAGTCCAATCCCCCTCCAACAGCAGGATCACCTAGACCAAGTCACACAGGAACATGAATCTTACTTTTGAAGTCTCTTTCAAGAGAAACCATTTGTAAGCTAAAACTACTTAAAGAGGTTACACTATTGTGGATTATGGGACTTTCAAGGTTTGGGGCTTTTATTTTATCCTTTCTTCCTACCTAAACAGTTTTGTGTGTGTTCATTTCTGTCATCCTGGGCTGAACTTCTCAAGGGCCTACAGTGCTCTGAAGGAACAAGTGCTGAAAGTATCAGTTATGGCATTTATAAACCCCATCCTTAAGAGCTGCAACGTGTTGTGGATCCTTGTAAGTGGACAGTCTTTCTCAGAGTGTCCTGGAACTGTGTTATTGTCAAGGACCAGATGTGAAGAAGGCTGTTGCTGAGACTTGTGGTGAAGCATAAAATCAAAGAATTCCTGAGGTTTGCTGTTAGGTGACGAATGTATCAATTGTTTAGTTTGCAAGTATTCCACCGATCCAGAGCAATGCTCAGTAGACAGTGAGATATGATGGTTTTGGCTGAATTCTGCTGTGCTCCTCCATCCCTGGCTGCATTTACTTTCCCACCAGTCCTTAGATTAACTAGGCCTTGCTTGTCCCATACATGTAATTCCCATTCAACCACAGGGAATAAACATCTGGACACAGACACACTTTTGTTTCATCAGCCAGAAGTGTAAGCAAGAACCAGGCAAAGTTCTCCAACCCACATATTGTCCTGCATCCCTGGAGAAGAGTAAATAAATTACCTCCTTTTTATGTACAAATGCCATTAATAGTGAAGCAGTGCTGCATCTTAACAAACACATCATATGGTGTTGCTTTAATCTTAAGAGGCAAATAGGCTTCAGTCTTTGCTACTTGATGTGCCTGAAGGAGCTAAACGCTGCAAATTTAGCTCCTGGTTTGCTTCTGGTGGAGGACCTGTCTTTGATATCCACTTCTATGCAACAAACCCATGGCCTGAGTGCTGCAAAGGTGGAATTGCTTCCTAAATGTTGTCCCTGGGGCTCATGTATGGGGAAAAGAAGCCCTCTAAGGGGTGGGCACTGTACTCAGCAGATAAGCTGAAGGCATTTCCAACATCTGTGTGGCATTAAGGCAGGCATCATTCAAAATCATCAAAGCAGTGAATGGGTGTGTGCCATCTCTCTGAACTACTTGCAAAACCCAGGGCCTGTTTGCTGGGAAAAGGAATTGTAACCTTTTGCATCAGCTCCACCTCCTTCAACCCCTTCTGATGCACTGAAAAGTAATCCCGCACCTTCCTGGAAGATCAGATTTCCCTGAATGCCCACCCGGCAACAGTGAGCCACTTGCATGAGTCATGGTTGTAGAGGTTTCTCATCCTTCTGATTGAAAGGTGTTTCATGAATATAATCTTAAATGGATCCTGAATTAGTAACAGCCAGGCTGATGTAGCTTTTCTGGTGTTGGATGTTAAAACAAGAAGGGAGGGGAAAAAAGGTACTTTATGCATCTGAGCTTCTGAAATGATGAAGCCACAGTACTTCCCATGGAGCAGAGATTCTGCTCTGCCACGCTGGATCCCATTACAGCTGCAACAGCCCCATCTAGTCCTGTTACCTCACACTGGCTTGCAGCAGCGTGACACCCCGTGAGGCTCAATTCTCTGCAGCGTGGCACAGCCTGCCCCAATGGGATGTATTATTGATGCTGAGGAAATGCAAGTGTTACAAGGGCTGTGTCAGAGCCGCTCAGCCAACTAGCAGTACAGAGGTAGCTAAAGGAAGGGAGTGCCCATAAATTCACAAATGCACTTGTTCAGCTCTTGATTTAGATGACTGTCCCTTTGTGTCTGTTCCAAACCTCCAGTTACATTTTTCTTGTATCTGCAATGAGAACTTAGAGGGAATCCTGCAGGAGAAAGCAGGACCTCAAATGCACCTGTGGTGAAGCATTGTCTGTAAAGCTGGCCTCAGGGGTTGAAGCAGGGTGGGGAAGACAAAGGGATGCATGAATGTGTGTGCCTGCATGAACCTGTTTCTAGACACCAGGGAGAATAAGGAGCAAAATCTATAGCGAAAAACAAATCTGTTACGTTTCATGACATTTGGTGAGTGCTCATTGTGCAAGCTGGCATCAAAGTTTGGAGTCCCCAAAGGACTGACAGAAGAGCCTCGGCACGCTGGCTGCTACCCGAACACACCAGCCTGTCTCTCTATATACCTGTCACAGCATAGAGCTCGGCTCTGCTGCGTGGCAATGCCGCTTGCTGGAAAGATTAGGAAAGTCATAAAAATGTCAGCTTCTGTATTTCAATTCTGTAAACTACACGTGCACAATGCTCTCCTCGCATCCTGTACAACCAGCGAGGGTTGCCTTCAACTTTCTGCTTGAATAACAGTGTGGATATCTCCTACCACAGTGACAAGGATCTGTGGTACAGGCATCTCCCTGGCATTGCTGCCCTCACACAGTCCTAGACGGAGCTGAGCTCCCAGCAGTTTTGGAACATGAAGACATGGCCAGCTGCACTGCTGCCACTAATTTAAAATAGGATGTGGTGGAAAAATTTAGCTGTAGTTTTAATGCTGCTGGTGCAGCTGCATGAAGCTTGTGTTGGTACCAATTGTTACTTGTACAGAACGGACTGGCTATTTCAGGAGGTTGCCGCAGTTGATGGTTTGCTTTGAACAATATTGGAGCTGTTGTTTCAAAAGACCACCATCTAAAATACATTATTAAAATAACATGCAGCTCAGAACTGGTAGTAAATCCATCAGTCTCAGGATGAATCTTGGCAGCAGTCCATCAGAAAGGAACTTCCGCACTTAAGGTCTCAAAGGGAGGCAAAAATATGGAGGCAGACGAATAACTGTAGGATGAAGCTGTGTGTGACTGTGGACACCAAATCCATCAAACCCTGAAGTGTGCACTTAGGTTTAACATCCATCCTTATCTGGCAGAACCAGAAGTGTTTAGCCAGCTACCTACTGGTTTTCTGGGCTGGTCGTTGGCATCCTGTGAGTCTTACAGAGACTTATGTGGCTGCTCTACCTGCATCAAGCAGGGCTTACAGCAAAGCACAGTCCCTTTATCCCCCTAAAGCATCGGTTCAAGGGGAGTTGAAGGAGTTTGGAGCATGCGTAGCTGCTGTGCAAGAGATCAGGTCTTCGGAGCCTGCTTCATGTTCTGTTAGACTCCATATGAGCCACTCCATTGATTTCAGGGCTTTGTATTGGTCCCTTATCTGTGATTAAACCTTTTTAAAAATGGAATTTGGCACGAAAGCCAGGTGTGAGTATTATGTTCCTGGCACAGAGCCAGCGCAGCCCCTGGTCTCCAAAGGTTGGTGGCCTCAGCTTTTGCAATACTTTGCCTATTGTTAGAGCAATGTCCTTCTGTTATGGACTTTTTGGGTGTTTTTTCTGTTTGCAAAAGTGACTGGCTTTGCTGCACACATGGAAGTTTTAATAATTATTCCCAAGCAGCTCTGAGAGTTTTCTAACATGGAAACAAGTTCTACATTACTCGTTAAATTGGTCAAATTTCAATAAAGTCAGGAAAACATCTTGAAAACAGCATGAATATAATTTACAAAGAAAACAATCCAAGCGTTACTGCCAAAGAGTTTTCCAACAGGAAGGAAGAAAGAATTTCTCTTTCCCCCCACACAGAATGACTGTACTGTACATTAAATTAGTGGTTTTTGGAGAGAAGGAAACCACTATGGGATCCACAATGTTAATGAGGGAAGCTGGTGCCTGAAGTGAAGATAGGTCTTACTTCTTCATCATCTTTCCAGGTAGGCTGTGTGAATCCTGGCTCAGATACACATACCCCTGTGAGTAGCTCTGCATCACCTGCTTTATCCTAGGTGACCTCTTGGTTGCTGTGACTTCACATCTATAAATCAAGGACAGGGCTGAAGCTTGGCAGAGAGGGTCTGGATTCTCAGCAAACACAGAAGTATATGCGGTGCCCTTTTCCCCCTCATAACACATTGTTCTTCCATTAATTTGTTGAATTGCGTGGACCAGGTGCATAACTATGGGCTGATCTGCCTACTGCAAACCAATATGGGATCTTCAGGATCAGGACCATGCAGTAAGGCAGTGCTCAAACCACTGTGCTGTAACTGTGGGTGAAGGGTCTCATTGCAGGTGAAACTCTCACTGACTTTCCCATTCAGAGTTCAAAGTAAAAAGATGGGCAGTATGGCAGAGAGTCAATAGCAAATCTCATGCTTGTTTCTTAATGAAGTAGATTCACATGTCTACACACCCTGTTTCACGTACACAGCCATGTGAAGGGACTGCTACAAGTAGGTATTGACTGGAGGCATTATTGCTGTAATTACACGTACTATCAGCTCCACTACCTGAAAGGGAAATATAAAGCAGACCCAAATCTGCCCGATGATAGAACTAGATGTAAAACTACAACCGTGTCTGGTGGCCACATTTTGCAATTTTGAGATGTTTTTGTGCTGACATGAAAAGTAATCTTTCCAAGATTTTTGCAATATAACACTCAGACCTCATGATCAAGGTCTGGACTGACTGCACATTCTCCCTTTCTCTCATTGAGAGGGATGAGCTAGTCCACCCTGAACTTCACAAACATTTCTGTTGAAATCTCAGGCAGAGCCATATCGTTTTTGCAAAACAAGTATTTTCTTTTTTTTTCCTTAAAACCCAAGACTTTCAGTAGAAGCAGTTCCAAGGCATTTTCTTTGTCAATTTGTGTATAATCTTCCCCTGAGGTTCCTTTGCAACTGACACGAGAGACGAGAGTGGCTGCGCAAAACCCACAAACACATTTTTGGAAGCCCTGTGTTTTGCGACAAGGCTGCAGCTCTGCTTAGTTTGACACTTTCAGGAATGTTGGGAGGTTTAATTAGCTAAAGCATTTTATCATCGTTAGAGAGATGGAGTTCCACAGGGTTATTAGTAGACTTTTTAAGGGCAACATCTGTATAGGAAAAATTAAAATCTCAAACTATGTTTCTCACGAACAGCATTGGAAAGAGAAACATGGAAAGGGCACAGCTACTAATTATATTATTGTGTGGGGCTTTCCCCCCCTTCACTGTTAGTTTAACAGCTGTGCTGCATCTCCGAGGCGTATTTGTCTTTATCTTTGGCCACTTTGTCAGAGTTGGCAGAAGGAATCTTAGGTGGGGTTGTTCTCTTAGCAAATTAAACAATGACCAAAACTTTGCTCATTTCTTCCATTATTATTTCAGATTTCCATCTCGTCACTTTTGACTGAGCAACATAGAGGCAGTATGTCTCTGCTCTTGGGTATGGAGAAAGGGGTGGGGACAGCTCAAGGACTGTAGGGCCTGCAAGGGTCTGCCTTGTTTGTGAGACCATTCATGCACTGCTCTGTGCACAGTGCCATCCACCTACACACAAAGACAAGAGAGTAAAATCCTGTAAAAGCATTTTAAGTGCATAAAAGTGCTCGGGTCTATAGCTTGTGCTCTGGCAGAGTAATGCGTTGGTGAGATGGATTTTATCTGAGTTGGGTGGCTATTAGGGGTAGTAAATACTATTTAATATAAGCTATTTGAGATCCAAACAGTTCCAGTATTTTCTGTTCCTTCATTTTAGTGCCTAACAGCCTTCAGAAGATTTAGTTTGTCAATAGACAATACAAATACCCAAGCCACCTCCGTCTGCTGCTGTGACAGAACACAATTAACAGGAATAACCCAGGTACTGGCTTCTGCTAATCTTTCAAGTCTCCTTCTGGACAAACTCATGTAAGAAATCTGAGTTGGAAGCTTAGGCTTGCATTCAGGCTTTATTGCTTGGTTCTGTCAGTCTCAGTGGAGAAGGCAGGCAAGGGGGGAATGAACAGGAGGGAAGGAGCATGACAGGTTAAAAACAGCACAGGAAAATGTCAGGAGATGGAACTGTACAGAATTCAAGGAAGCAAAATGCTCAGATAGTGGGCATGGTGGGAGAAGTGGGCTAGAGCTAAAACATGGTACCTTGGATGCTCTGTGTTTGTTGTATAGAAAGTGCCAAGTCTGTTCTACTTGGGACCTAATGGTGATGGCATGGATGCTTATCCCTATAACAAATACCACGGATGTCCTGCACAGACCTTTCCATCTAATGCTCTATTGAAAAAAGAAGAAAGCCGGGCTCAGACTTTTAAATGGATGCAGATTTATGTCCCCTGGTGTCAGCAGGCACATTTGCTCCTGGTCAGTTTGGCTGAAGAGTATATTCTACTTTTGTGCTGTTGGTGTACAGTTCCTCAGGTCTTGGGCTGAGGGAGCTTGATCACAGGGTGTCAGCTGTAGCCTGGGTTTCCCTTCTTTTCCCTTTCCTCAGAAAACTTCAAAAACAAGTAACCAGGATCTGCCTGGGCCAGACAGGCTTAATCACCTGCAAGGTGCTTCAAAATCAAAAAGAAAAGATTTGAAATCTGAAAATATCCGTGGGTGTGCTGGGCTGAATGATCTTAAGAATCAAATGATTTCTCAGCTTAATGATCTGACCAGGACTTTGGCTGTAGTGTCCAACTGGAGATACCTTAAAAGGCTGGAGCAGGACATGATCTCATGCAGCCACCTTCTGACAGAATTCAAAGTAAACCTGCAGGGACAAGGCACAGTCTCACTCAGCTGCTGGTAACCACATCTCTGTGGGTTATTCCCAGTTGTATGCACAGAGTGAACGTTGGTATGTCTGTGCAGATGGCAACTGGTCTGGTGCCATGAGACCTGCCCATCTCCAGTAGAAAATACAGCCAGTCAGTGCCTGTACATGACAAAATCATCCTGAAGTAACCTCCTCACCCAGTGACACCCACGGTGTCCCCTGTCACTCACAGTGGTGGCAGTGGCATGCTGAAACGCTGGGTGAATGTTATGATGATCTCTTGGCAACCCCCAATGGAGGAAATAGAGCACCAATTTAAAACACAAAGAAAAGGCTCAAAGAATCTATCATTATTAATCTTGCTGTCAGTTTTAATTTTGGGAACATTACCTCACTCAACACTCGTTGGTGAGAGCTGCCAAAACTGATGATGTCATCATCACCAGGCACATTTGACCCCGGCTGCTGATTGCCAGTGTTGAGTGCAAGTTAATAAATCCCCTGGTACCTGGATACACACTGGAGTTTTATTACAATACAGGCATTCCACGATACCCTGGTAATTAAACAGTCTGGGGCCAAAGGAAACCAAGCCACTATTTTCTTCTCTTCAAGAGAAATTGTAAAATATAATGATTTTTCAGGTCAATTTCCTTCAACTGTCATGTAAGCCCATGCTTTGATTGTATTAGGAGGCAAACTTGGATGTAGGCAGAAGTGCAATAGAACATGTGAGATTGGTTCTTGCAGACCAAAGTGTCTTCTAAATCTGTGCATCAGTGCAGAAAGCTGAGATCCCAAAGCAGCAAGGTGATGAATGCAGGACCTGCTCAGGGCTGGGAGAGTCTGTGACAGCTCCATGTGTGTCTGTTAGTGCTGGTGGCCACTAAACCATCTCCATCATCTGTCAGATCGGCTGATGCTGTCCTGAAGCCCTCCTCACACCATGGCACCTATGGATGGCTGTACATGATGTGGTGCAGGCCAGTCTTTTTTTCCTCTAGAGCCACTCACTTATCCAGCAAGATGCTCCCCAAGCTGATCTTGTTGTACAGCCTTGGAGACTTCCAGTGAAGAGGTGAGGATGAGCTTCAAACCAAACCTGACAGTCAGGGCTCTCCACCTCCAAGGGCAAGAAATATTTTCATGTCTAAGGAAAACTGCAATTCTGCCATCTTTGCGTGGAGTCAGAACTGGGGGTCCCACTGCAGCCATGCCTCTAGCTCCCTTTGAGCTCCTTGCTGTGAGGATTTGGGATGTTGTTCTCTAGCAGAACAGCAGAACATCCAGGTCTGAACCCTGTCTGAAGTCCTGAGTAAGAGCAACACTTATTGCTTATGAGTGGTGGATCTGCATTTTCACTTCTCTGGGGCTGCAAGATGAGGCAAAGTATTCACAAGGCTGCCACATTCCCATGGCAGTGGCAGCATAACTGCTCTCAAATTTATAGGGCCATTGAATAAAAGAGCAATTGAAGAAGCCATGTTGATGAAGCACAGTCTGTAAGAGCAGGAGCAGAGCTGGGAACTTTAACACTAGACAAAGCTTGGAGCTGACATCTATTTACCTTTAAAGGTCTATAAATAATATCACCTTTCTTCTTTACTGACTCCTGGAGATGATGCTTTGCTTCTGTTTACAGACCCTCTCCTCTTCTATCTTGATATTGGAATTATCTGGCTGAGCGATTTGACATCATCATCACCACAGACGTTCCCCTATCTCTATAGCAACATATGATGATGCCACAAACAGAGGATTATGCAATCTGTGTAGGCTCAGATGGAAAGAGAGGCAGGGCTGGGAGCTCTGATTTAAACACAAATGTCTCTAATGACAGTAAGGGGAGCACAGAAACTTGTTGGCAAAGGAAATGTTTTCTTTGTGTAAACATTCTCATTTTCCAAGATTTGCTCCGGTGGGAAAGTCTCTCCTTCAAGTCCTCTTATCCATCCGTATATAGGGCTGGTGTATACACGCTCCCACACAGATGGGCACATTTGTGTGTAAAAGAATATGTGCAAATGCAATGTTACTCCCAACACTAGGCAGTCAGAGGAACTGTCAGCTCTGACACAGCCAGGACCTCCTGTGCTTCACTCATCTCAAGCACAAAGCTGCCCCGTCCTTGGAGGTGTTTAAGGCCGGGCTGGATGAGGCTCTGGCCAGCCTGATCTAGGGTGGGGTGTCCCTGCCCACGGCAGGGGAGTTGGAACTGGATGATCCTGTGGTCCCTTCTAACCCTAACTGACTCTATGACTTGGTCTAGGTGATCCTGCTGTGGCAGGGGGATTGGACTAGATGATCTTTCAAGGTCCCTTCCAGTCCCTAATTATTCTATGATTCTATGATCTCAAGCACAAAGGTGCTCTTCAGCACAGAACTGCCTGTCAAGCTCTGCTGAATGTCCTTATTCATGTCTGGGCATATCAGTGTTCTTGGCTAGATGGGATTAGCAGCCACCTTGGTCAGACCCTTATCCCTACCAGGTTTGTCCCGAGTTTGAAGTGCAGGAGAAGCATAAGAGTCATTTTAAATCTCTGTCACCCCCAAAAGTTTTTAGTAAAGCCTAAGGAAATGCCTTTGAAGCCCTCTCTGTGCCTCAGTCTCTTCAACAATAGGACAAAGTAATCTCATTCTATTGGAGGTGATGAGGGTAACTTCACTTCAGTTTCTGAGTGCTCTGACCCTTTGGGGAAGGGGCCCATGGAGACTCTGGAAACATGCTTGTGGTGCTTCTTCTATGTTTTTGTTTTCATTGAACACACGAATGCATCCTATCTAGCACATGTTGTCGGAATCAATAACTGTGCCTTGTTAGCAGTTTTTCCATTTATGGCATATTGTCCTGACATAGCTGTAAAACCTCAATGAATATGGTTTTAATAACCCTCTGGTATTTAACGTACAATCGCTGTCTTATTAACTCTAAATTAAATCCTTACTTGAGACACTTAATTTAAAGTGTGACTGATCTTTTCCTGGCCTGGAAGGAGATACTTAAGTGACACTTCTTCCAATTTGGCCACATGGCTGACGGGGTGGGATTTAAATAATGTATTTTGATGATACTACTCATCTGGTTAAAGCTGAATTGCATCATTTTATGAATACTCAGAGACAGGATCAAATTAAAGCAAACTTCCCACCAAGTTAACTCAGCTGAGCTTCGGAGCTTAGCACCGTGTTCAAAACACACACACTTATTGTGACTACCCACTCATCAGCATCTGCTTGGCTTTTCCAAAGGAAAAAATGAAGTGCTCCATATTTTTCTACTCAGAGCCTCTTGTGGGGTGCCTTTTGAGTTGACAAAGACAAGGCTTACATTCTGCTGTGGGCACACTAATAAAATAAACCTAATAAAATAAACATTACATGCAATAATGATGCTACTAAATCTAAGTTCAATGTGTAGCTAAAGTGTTACCCACAGATCTATTTAGAGTGATGTGCCTGGACTCATATAAACATTTGCTAAATTGAAAGCATTGTCAGGACAAACGGGAGCTCCACAAGGAACTTCGGCACGTGCAAAGCTGAGGAGGGCACAGGGCTCATAGATAAATGATGGGGTGGTATTTCTGCATGCCAAGGCCACCACTAAAGGGTGACCAGACCTAAGGGTTTAGAAGAAAATCTCTGAAGAAAGGTTCCTGGCAAGGCATCAGAAGCTATCGCGTACACAGTGTGTAGCTGTTTGGCTTTATGTCTGGGCCACGCTCTTATGATAATGTTGCTGGATTAGGGCAAGTTGTGTTGTTGAAGGTGCACAGGAGATACAAGTATCCTTTGGGAAGATATAAAAATGAGTAGCTAGAGCACTTGAGGCCATGCTCTAGGGGTGAAAGAGATGTTGGCTTGAGGGCTGGACTTGATGATCCTGGTGGTCCTTTCCACCCATTATGATTCTATGATATGGGGTCTTTGGGTTCATGTCTGAGAAGACAATACAGCCAAATGACTTGGGCAGGGCTCTGGTAGCCAGAAGTTGGGGCACTTGGTAGTGGAGTAACAGTTTCTGTTTATCCTCATGGCCTTTGAGAGCATCAATGGAAAGTTAGACAGTGCTGTCTTTATTGTAGTTTGCAGCTCAGATTCTAGCTGTAGCCCAAACTAGTCTCTGTATTTATCGAAAATAAACTCTGGAATATTTTAGTTCATTCTCAGTATGAAGGGGAAGCTTGTTCCAAATGAGAAGTATGAAAGAGAATTCCTAGAATTGCAGAAACATTTTTATCTGTGGTAAAACTCTATTACAAAAGCCTCTATAGATTTCACTGCTGTCATGCTGAGTGGTGTGGCTCAGGCCATGCCCTAGTGGCCACACCATGGCTCTCTGGGCACATGTGGTGGAATTGCTGGAGAAATACACCATCGAGGTGGTCTTGACAGGTCCTGTTCCATGGCTGTCTCCATAGGGGAGAAATCTGGTGAATTGTGGTTGCTTTCTGGTGAGCTTGGTGGTGTTGCCCGTTTTTAGAATGGATTTGTGCTTTGCAGTACTTCAAGATCTTTCATTATCAAAACCCCAGCTGCTCAGTTTATGGGATTACACAAGAGTTTCTGCTGTCAGTCAGAAAACCAAAGGAAAACTCAAGTTTAAGCAATTTCAGGGGAAAGGTTCAAAGTGTGGCCAAATTCAGAGGTCAAACATGAGGTCCTTTACACACCAGGGGGTTATCAGTGAAGCTTTGTTTTGACTGCTTTAGAGGCTTGACTCTGTCATGTCAAGTGCTTAGAATGGGTGATATGGCTGCTGTAAGCAAGCAAAGGGGCAGGACAAGGTCAGTTAATTGCAAGGATCTCTCTGAGGTGGTTGGCCATCCAGGTGCTGGGAGGTCTGCTGGCAAGGCAGCTGCTGGAGAGGAATCCAGGGCTGTCTGTCAGAATGTAAAACTTCAGGGTTTTCAATGCCTCTTACTGGGTGCAGCCTCGCAAGGCTAAGGGAATAAAGGAAATGTTATTGCTATATAATCCTCTGAAAAACCTCTGAAAGCAGTCTGTCTGTGAGCAGGATGAATGTGTGTGAACTTCACCACCAGCAGAATCCACACTGAGGGTAGTGTGACACTTCAAGTAAAAATATTTGTGTTTCTGTTATGTCCTCCATCCAAGAATTTAACTGCTATTTGGTTCAGTTCAGTCTTGATGATTGATTTCTCCTGGATGCTGGGGTGAGAATTGTTTTAACAGTTTACAGATGGACCAATGGAACAGGGAGGTGGCCAGTGTATTGCCCAGCGCTGTAAATGAAGCCAGTGGCAGAACGGCTGCATCTCTGTTCAATCCCAGACAGTTTGATCCCACTTTATAACTTTTGTAAAACTATGACTTCCTCCGTAGCATGTGTGCACTTTAACAGCTAAATCACAGTGGTAGAAAATGGGGCTGAAGACACTGCTGAAGACCTTTCTTAGTGATATTCTTTTTGTTCTAAATCTTGGATGATCCTTAGCACAGCAATTCCAGTCCTGTGTGGTGTATTAGCTGCAAAGTATTTAGCAGTTTTCCAAATAATTTACTGAAGCTCACGAGTTTGAACTGTTTTTCCAGGATAAAAGAGAAGGGAATATATAGAATGTTTTCTATATATCTCTTTTGTCTCTCGTTAATTAGAAAGGGTTCCAAGTGATAAAACCAGCTTGTTGTTATAAGTCATCCACACGCTAAATTAAAGTGGGTGAACTGACATGGCCGTTAAGCCCTCAAAGCCTGAAGTCAATCAATAAAATCTATGGAAAATTACTCTAAGCAAATTAACATCCTTTAATACATAAATGCAGATTATTTTTTGCATGTCTCTGCATAATAACCACACAGCAATTTCCTGTCCATCTCAATCTCATCCCGAGCTGATGAAGAGCACACTCCATCCACCAGTACATCTTCATAGGGTTCATAAGTCTCCAGAGTGGAGTGACAGCTGGAGCAAAGCAGGGGGAAGCCAAGCTGCTTGAGGACACTGTGCCCCAGCTCCTCGCTATTCCATACTCTCAGAGTTACCCAATTTAGGAAAACCTAGTGAGAAAAATGTCCAGGTTGGTTCAACTCTTTTTGACTGAACTGAGCTATAGGAGAGGGGTGGCTGTCAGGTGGGGTGGAAGATGGTGGGAAAGGATGATCTGTACTTGGAGGCAGGAAAGTTCCTAATTATGTTTGCTGTGCTGCTCTGTGTCACTGCTGTTACCTGCAGAGTTTGTTCCTGGTATCTGTTCCTGACTCCACAGTCGAGAGAAACTGAAAGAGCAGGGAGGGGACAGCCAGTCACGATACCCAGCAGCAGCAACCCCCTGCCCTGACTCTGCTCTGTGGTGTGACCTCTCTTTTTGATAGACTTTCTCCAAAACAAGTTGTGGACCCTTTGGTTAAATTTGCCTATCCCAAGCCCACTGAATGTGTATGCAGGCACGAAAACTGGATGCAAGCCCCCGCAAAGAGCAGAGCTAGTAGATCAGGTACGTTTACAGAGCAATGGAATGTAATGGTTTCTGGAGTCTAAGGACACATGCCACCCATTTTCTTGGGTACCCTTACTAGCACTCAGCACTAATATCTCAGGGCCTTTTAGTGCTACTGAAGAATTTATTCTCATGACACCACTGGGAGAAAGAAGATGTCATTGCTCTAATTTCACTATGAGTAGGAATTCAAGAATCTGATCCACAGAGCTATTGCTTTCCACTTAATTCCTGTCCATGGAAGTTGTGAAAAGATTACAAGACTAGATAGATGAGCTGAGGAGTATCCCACAGAGCTCTAAGAACTTTGAGTGTAATTGTTTCAGGCGATTTGGGCTAAATCATCCCAGATAGGAAGTGCAACAGGCCCCCAGCCCAAATGGTTTGAGGTGGTTTTAATTGCATGGTCAAAAGCCGGCAGTTTAGTGAAGGAGAAAAGAGTCTGAAATGTGGGAGTTCATTTCTCTGCCAATAAAGCTGTGGAATGGATTTTCTAGATGTTTCTTATCAAGAAATTGTTCTAATAAAAATTTGCCTTTACGCAACTTGAAATTTTCTGCAGGAAAATTCTGACTTTGCTGAGTTGCCCCCCTCCCCTTGGGAAAATTTAAACAGGGCTTCCTGCTGGGAAGATTTTTGCCAATTTTATTTTCTGCCTGAAGGGAGAAAAACAAATTGATGCATGTTTTCCAGCAGCCAGCAGAGTTGGGAGGAGGAAGGAAAGGCCAAGTGCCCTGGCTGTCTGCCTGCCACACAGCGTGGTCACCTCTGCCCATTGGGTTGGACGGGAGTAAAGAAGGCAGGGGTCCTGGAACACTGGGCTTTGGAAACCTACCCACAATTTTATTGTCAGTTTGAATTTTAACCTATTAAAAAAGCTATTTTCAACCCTCCTCTAACTAATTTTTTTTCATGGAATGAAGGATGCAATTTGTTCAACATTTTCTTTTTCTTCCTTTGGGCTTGCATTTTCTGGCCCGCTCCCCTCACACAAGAGCTACGAGACAGCTGAAAGCACAATTACTTTTTAGCAGGAGTCTGCAATACCTTGGCAGCTGGAATTCCATCAGATAAGCAATATTTGATTAATATTGGACAGTAGGAGGAGACAAAAAGGGATTGTATGGACATATTGGAAAAACACTCACTAGAGCTACTCATGGATTTGCAATATTCCAGCGCAGATTGCCAATGCTGCATTAAAATATTGCCTCAGAAGCAGTTCCCCAGACCCAGCGCGGGATAAGCTGATGAACTACCCCCTCCTCCATTCCATATATCTCCTTCAATGATATTTCCACTCATTTCCTCTGCCTATTGCCAGTGGCTTGAGCAAGGTTGGTTCAAATGAATTTAAAGCAGGGATAAATATTGTCAATTCAAATCACAGCTTTCCAGTCTGTCCACAGGATTGTCCCCAGGGCAGGCATCCCTTGCTGAAACGGGTCAGGTTCTCTGTCTAGGTGAGAAGAACGAGGTGAGAGGTGGCAGGGAAAAGGCAGGCAATGAAGAAGACCAGCAAGCACGCAAAGGATTCGCAGAGCAAGGAGGACATTCAAGCTTTTGCATTTCTTCTCTCGCTGTAGCTTATTCCCAATCCTGCGGCAGCCTTCCCAGAGGAGGGGGAAGGGCATTGGCTGATTTGCATCTTGTGTTACTGCTGACAGTAGGAGGTCTTAATTGGGGCACCAAAGAGCAGGTGTATGCTAACGTTAATCTTCCCTTTCACTTGTCACTCATGCAAGGAATATGATCTCTCCCTCTCATTAGCGGCCCTCTGTCACATGCTGAGGAGCTTTGGAAGGGTCCCTCTGAAACTTGTTGGGATTGATTTTGCTGGGTTATTACTGCCAAACTCTGGACAACCGCTCCCACGGAGCACATCTGTCCAGTGGAGGTATGGACTAGCACCTCCTAATAGCCTCAGATCATAAGTGCCTTGTGGAGAAATGAACAATAATTTACAGACAGAGACTGGCCTGCTTTGAAAACAACACATTGAGGGCTTGAGAGTTACAGAGATGACCTTAGGAGGAAAGTTAATTCGGCGAAGATATTCAGTTTGGTATTATCTCCAAATGTAGATTCCTGGAATCATTACTCACTCCATGCTCAGGCAAAACTTCCCTGGATTTCAAGGACTCCAGCTGGAGCCAAGAGGAAATTGGCTTGGGAGAGGATGAAATAGTAACTCTAGAATTTGAACCTCCAACTCCTGCTGTTCACCTATCACAGCAACAAAACCCTAATCCTTTGTTTGAGTGATGCAGAATATTAGGAAACAACTGAGAGCAGCCAAGAGCAGCTAAACGTGCTTTGTACTGCTTTGTGCACCATGAAATCTGTGTCTTGTGAGGAAGCTGCAGAAAGGACAACAATTTCTGTCCTCCAGCTACACATTCCTCACAAAGCAAAGGAGGAAAAGGAGCGTCATCTTGCAGAGGGTTTGTCTAAGCTTTTTACATTCTTCTCGTGCTGCTCTGGAGCAAGTTCTACTTTGGTTCATTCAGAGGTGAAATAAATAATTATCTTTGGGGAAAACAATTCACATGGTTGGAAGTATCACATTCAGAGAGTTTGTTGCTCCTCCAGGGGGAGGAGCATCAGCTGCAGCCCCTGATCTGAGTCAGAGCAGAGTCCCATGGGAACCACAGCTGCTTCAGGGCTCTGGTGTGAGTGGATTTTCTTTAGAATGATGACTGTTGGCCTCCTCTTTTGTCCTTCTCACTGGTTGCTGGGAGGTGGCTTTCTTTATCATCAGATTCCTTCCAAAAGCAGTAATACTGTGATTCAATATAATGGAAACCAAGCAACAATTAGGGCTGACATATGAATAATTCTAACTCATAATCCAGGGATTGGGTCATGGCATGAGACTTTCCTCTTTCCTGAGGTTAGGGAAAAAAGCCCAGTAGTAGTAGCTAATTGCCCAGCCCTTTTCAGGATAAAATACCTCTAGAAAAGCACATGGAGAAGCTCTGGTTTTCCCTCCAAAAGAGCACATTTTGGACCAACCTGACTTGTTCTGACAGCTCATCAGTGATGCAGAACTCTCCTGTCTGCTGAGATTGCTCCTGGGCACCCTTCTGCCAGGACCAGGTTCCTGGCAAATATACTGTTCGAAGCTAGTGTGAAACTTCCAAACATGATTTTTCTTACAAGAAAATGGTGCCATGTCCCAGCTACCAAGATTAAACGCCACAAATTACTGTTTCTTCTGCTTGGGCATCTCTTCCCCAGCCCTTGCTGCAAGAGGAAATAGTGCAGCCTTACAGACAGGACATGGGCTGGCAGTCAGGATCAGGACCCACGTTGGCAGACTCACCATCTACTGCTGTTTAACTAGAGATGACTCCCCAACAACCATATCCTAAATTTAATTACACTCCTCATTTGCAAATGTATTATTTGAATCAAACTTTCCAGGCCTAATCATGTGTAAAACTGAGGCTAATTATACCCCATAATGGTCCAATCTGCAGTAGCAAGACAAAGTTGAGAGAAGGAAAGTGAGCTTGCTTTAGCTGTGCAATTCTCTTCTCCGAGAGCTGGGAGCAGCTGTCAGATGTCCTCTGTGCCTACACCTTTCCTATCAGTTTGGGAAACTGGGGAGTAGTTAAATGGTATCTCTTGCTTTCATGTTGGGTTATCTATGGTCTGCATGGTCCATGTATGGTCTTGTTTGCTACCAACGTACCTGCACTTGTAGAACGATGCAGGAACCCGGTGGCCTTTTTCACATGCAATTTCAGTAGTCCAGTGATGGTGTGAAGCTGCAAAGGCAGGTGAAGGCCAAAAACATCGTGTGACATTCTCCTTAAAAGTCTAAATATTTCCCATGAAACTTTTTTGAAAGACAGATTTTGGTTTTGAAGTTTTTCAGTTTACTTTTCTCCAATGAGAAATGGAAACATCAAAATCAGTTCTGCAGCAATGAATTTAGGGTTTTTACTTTTTTTTGTTCTAAATTTTTGCACTCAGCTCTGCAGTAGAGGGAGACAAGGACTTTTACAAGAAGAACCAGTATTCGACTGAAAACAAGGGAACAAATTTTGTGAAGACATCCCCACTCTGATTGTAATTTCTTTGTTGGGCAATGGGAGGTATTTTATCTTAAATTCACACCCTGCTTATTGTCTTTCTTTTAGTGAATTTTAATAAGCATGTTCTTCAGCTCCTGTGTTTATCTAGTGTCCTATCATCAAGTAAATAGTGAAATTATGAGGGACAGTCATAGAACCGTAATGCCTAAGTGCAGGAGGAATAGCACCATTGATTTCAGATGCCTGGTGAAGGGGGGCGAGGCAGTGCCAGACTCAGCAAGATACCTCATGTGCTTAGCAGCAAGCATGTGCTTACAGATTCAGATCCACAAATTCACAGAACATTAGGGCTTAGAAGGGACCTCGAAAGATCATCCAGTCCAATCCCCCTGCTACAGCAGGATAACCTAAATCAAGCTACACAGCAACATATCCAGGTCGGTTTTAAACGTCTCCAGAGAGGAGACTCCACAGTCCCCCTGGGCAGCCTGTTCCAATGGTCTGTCACCCTCACTGTGAAGAAGTTCCTTCTCATGTTTATGCGGAACCTCCTGTGTTCCAGCTTACACCCATTGTCACTTGTCCTATCATTAGATGACATTGAGAAGAGCCTGGCTCCATTCTCCTGACACCCACCCTTCCTAGACTTATCAACATTAATGGGGTCACATCCCAGACTCCTTTTTTCTAAGCTAAAGAGACCCAGCTCCCTCAGCCTCTCCTCATCAGGAAGATGTTCCACTACCTTCATCATCTTGGTGGCTCTGCACTGGACTTTCTCCGGAAGTTCTCTGTCCTTCTTGAACTGAGAGGCCCAGAACTGGATGAAATATTCCATATAAGGTCTCACCAGGGCAGGGTAGAGGGGAAGGAGAACTTTAGCCATGTTCTTGCATGGGGCTCTAAAATCTCTGTTATTCCAGTCTGTGAATGTGTTGTCTTGAGATATACAAGCTGCAATTAAGAGCTATTGGATAATAACTGTGCCATGAAAATGTCCTAAGCCATTAAAGAGCTGAAGATGATAGTGTGCTTTTAATGTTTCACATAAACCATTTGGGATTTGAAGAACTTTCAGGGCTCATGAGGAAGTCAGAATATATGCTTGCTTGGGTTAAAGGGAAAGAAGAGAGAGAGCCCCAAATTAAATTTTTGAGCTCGACACCCTCCACTTTTCTACATGTTGCTCAATTCCAAACAGGGAAAATAAAATCAGCTTTGTTCGTGAGCATATGCTTTTGACATTTTTTCTTCTTGGAGCCTGTGAATTATTAATAAACTAATTTCTCTTTATAGTTCAATCTTTGGAGACTTAAAGTGCTCACTCAAATGCACTGAACAAGAGGAATGCTTCAGCTCCAATCAGCTCCTGTCTTCTTTGGAAATGCTGGCCTTGGGGTATCTTTGAGTCTTTGAAATCAATCTTTTATTCAAGCGGGAATTTCTGATGGCTTGGAGGTCTAGTCTGTTAATTCTGCCTAATGCCCTGTTTAAGTTTGGGGTGTTTCATTTGGCTGATTTTCTGCTTTTACTTTGCTAAGGGCACGAGAGCATCCTTCCCCCTCTTCACCACACGCCTCATTTCTTTGTCGCCAAGTGGAAACAAAAATGTTTGTTGGGTTCAACAAGTAAGTGGGGGACAGGATGGTCTAGAAAACAGACAAGGTGGAACCTAGGTGAGGTCTTGCTGAGCTTTTTCAGCAACAGTTTAATCTCTGGGATCTGGAATGCAGGTGTTGAAGGGGCCACTGATACTTCCCTGCGTTGTTGCTGCCTGAATTGTGATTTTGTCTTCATCAGGGTTTGGGCTGAGAGCCGAAGAAACTCATTTCACTTGTGATCCTGTGTGCATGTGAAACAAAAGCTCTCAGTGATAAAACAGCATTGTTTGCCTCTTGCATTCTCATGCTTCTAAAAATAGCCACAAATGACTGAAAAAGGTCCACATGAAATTTAAAAATAGGCTGAGGGACTGGGTTACAAGGCACTGAGCTCCATGTGGTCAAATAAAAACAACAACCGAAAAAATAACACAGCTAAATTAAGCCGTACAACAGAATTTCATTTACCAGAAGTATTTAAGTGGAGAAAACCACATTAAGGCAGCGGCCTCATTAACAAAAATGCCCTGTGCAGAGGTGGCTTCTTCCCAGCTAACATTTGGGGCAGGAGAAATATCTGACTCCTGAAAGAAATTGGAAAAGTGGTTAAAGAAAAACCATCTGTGTTTCTTTCACACATATCTTACACATTTCTCTTCCTTAGTGCTTATTACTGAGGCTATGTGCATGAAAACTGTGGGCCAGACTCTTGCTTTGCTTTGTGCTGGGTTAATCTGGAGTATCTCCACTGGGTGAGACAGAGCTTGGTGCTGGCTCTGAGCTCTGACCAAGCAAACCCATAACATAAGCAGTGATGGTGGTAGCACAGAGGGAAAATAGAGCATTTTCTGTGCTGAATTTATTTTTCACCCTGTTCTGAGGCTTTGGCAGCTCTGCAAGCCTGGGAGAAGAAGGAAAAGGGAAGTGCTTTGCTTTGCTGGCACACAGGGGGATTCCCAGCAACAGGCTAAAGTGATTTGGTTCTAGCCTCCCATTCAAGTCAATGGGATTTGTGCACCTCAGCCTATGAAGGTCTTTGGGAAATTCCAGCCATGAAGGTTAATTATAAGGCTTTAATTAATCAGACATTCACTGTGGGCTGAAGTGGTCTGGCTGTCTGAGCACCAGCCCTGGAGCTGGGAGGTCCTTAATTACCTCTGCCAGCTCCTGGCAGCAAGGGAGCAGAGTGACTTTGAGGCAGCTGCGGGTCTTCAGCGATGGGTGGCTGGTACAGAATGGGCACCAGAGATGATTCTGGGTCAGCGCTGTGTCAGGCTGGGGTCAGTTTGCACCATCGGTGCCAAGCCTGGCGCAGTGAAGTGGGCTCCATTGGACTCCCCTGAGATGGATAGGAGATCATATTTAGCAGAACAAGTTGTAAAACAGGGATAAAAACCTGCAGATTTTATTATACATTATGCACTGAAAGATTAGAATAAATTGGCAGCTGGAAGAGAAAAATCTAGGCTGCCTACCTTGCTTTGCACAGCTTTGTTAAGGAAGCTGCTTACTTTAAAAGTGCCTAAAAATCAAAGTAGCAGTAAGTAGCATAGAATCATAGAATTGTTTAGGTGAGAAGGGACCTCACAGATCATCTAGTTCCAACCCCTCTGCCATAGACAGGAACACTTCTCACTAGACCAAGTTGCCCAGGGCCCCATCCAACTGGCCTAGAAATGTCTGAATATCTCTGAACTTCTTTTTCTATGGGTAGAACGGATAATCACTGAACTACACAAGAGTATATATTATCTGTTGGCTTTTCCTGGCCAACTGAACTAGCTAACGTGTGTCTGGTGCTTCGGACATACCTGCAGCAGGGAGGGATTTGCCTTTGTGATGGAAGAACATGGTCTGAGAGAGAACTTCTGGCCTCCTTCAAACAGCTGTCAGAGTAGCCTTGACTTCACAGGATCTGGGATTTCTCTCAAATAATATTATTAGCAAAGTTGCACTCTAATTTAATAAAACCAAAATGGCAGCACCAGAGAGAGATGATGATGAGAGAGGGAAAAAAACCATTTAGCTTCTCCCCAGATGACAGCAACTCTTTTTTTCTTCTTCAAACATATGCTGCATTTCTTGGTAAGGGAAAAATATTGCACGGGAGAAAATAACTCTCAGTTGATGCACTGAAACATTTTTAACTATCAACATGATGAAAGCCGCATCCATGAGAAAGTCAGCGAGGACTCCTAAAACAATATGAGGCCAACAGAAAAAAAGCAAATAAATATCTCCGTTCCTGGAGGATGCCTGTTTCTTTAAGCAGCTGTTTCTTGTCTCTGAGGTAACACAGTTGTCATGTGATGCATCTGTTACCATGGCAATAATCTGTAATTGTGCAGAAAATCCACCAAAGTAGCGTGCAACTCCTCAGTGAATTGGACGGAGAGAAAAATCACCCCTGTGCAAGCCCTGGATTGACGATGTTGTGAAACTGCACTGGCCAGTTCAGCCCAGTTTCACCTCCAGTGAATTCCCTGTACTCATTCACTCCTTGCTCGTGTGCTCACGGCTGGTAAATGATGTGTCTCTCCACGTACCCTTGCGCCCTTCCCCATCTCATCAAGGCTATTTTATACAAAGGAGCTGGGCACTCCTACTGCTTTGGCCCAAAGTGCAAGAACCATTACTTTATTGAGCTGTCCTGTTCAAGCCCAGGTGCTGAGGTGGCACACCTGCTACAACTGCAGGGGGAAGGGGCTTCCTATATTTATTTTACTCTCCCAAAGGAGCCAACATTTGCATTGTCTGTGTCTCTTGGTCAGGATAAATTATTCCTTCTTGGGAACAGCTCCCACACACACTTATGCACATGCAGTGTTTTTATTTCTATAAGATACACAATTTTAAATAAATCTTCTTCAGGCCAAGTACAAGATCCTTTAAAACTGGGAATAGAAGCGCAGAAGGATGAGAAGATGAAATCTGCAAAACTTTCTTCCCTGCATTAGTCATAAAGTAAAATGCTGGAATTCACTACGAAAATCTTTGAGCATTTTGAGTCATCTGCTCATGATATCATTGGGCTAAAAGTGCTTGCTACTAGCCAAATCAAAACGCCAGAGAAATCTCATGAGAATATGCCTCGTGGGCAAATCCCAAAAGGAGAACATCTGGATTTAAGATGCCATTGCCCTGTACTTAACCCTGAGCCACTGAGAAAAATGACTACTCTCCTGCTCTTGCTCTCTCCATGTTATTAGTAAATATTTATACTATTCAAGCACCCAAAGGCCTCAAATAAGAGTAGACTTCCAGTTTGAGGTTTGTACTGGCCCAGGAGGCAGAGGAGAAGAACTGTCCATCTGCTCTGAAGAGCTCACTTGCTATTTATTTTTCCTTCCAGCTATGGTAACCTGCCCTGCGCCCAGTAACTGACTGTGATTTCATGTTGTTTGCTGTTAGATGAGACCCTTGATTCTTCATTAGGAAGAAAAAAACCCAAAGGTGTTTTATTCAGAGGTGTTAGTTCAACTGAGGCAGCTTAGAACCAGTGAGAACTCTTAAACTGTGTCCACCTGGGCAGTGGCACCCTTGGCTTTGCCTAGCTGGGCTCTAATGTAACCCGTTTAGTCTGAGTCAATAGCATAAAGCTGCTTTGTCTTCTCTTGTAGTGCAGAAGGTGTTAATTAGGCTGATGTGGATGATTTAATACTGCATCACACTGAAATTCAACACTAAATCCAGACCTTCCCACAGCCCAACATTTGCAATGAGTAGATTGAAGTGTCCTACATCCATGCAAGCCCCTGCCTGGTTTCATAGGGCCAACACAAGAGCCTCATCTGCAGAAGCACAGCTGTATCTGAGGCTGAAAAGACTTTACAGAAAGTAATTTGTTGTCTTGCACGTGTCCTGCCATCTGAACCCAGCTCCAGTGAGCTGGTGACCTGAAATCTGTCTTTTTTTAGCCAATGTTCAAAGAGAGATTCTGACATTCTGCGTCCGGTTCTGGAGCCCCTATTACAAGAAGGATGTGGACCTACTGGAGCGAGTGCAGAGGAGGACCACGAGGGTGATCAGAGGGCTGGAGCACCTCTCCTATGAGGCCAGACTGAGAGAGTTGGGGCTGTTCAGTCTGGAGAAGAGGAGGCTCCGAGGTGACCTTATTGTGGCCTTCCAGTATCTGAAGGGGGCCTACAAAAAGGCTGGGGAGGGACTATTTAGGATGTCAGGTAGCAACAGGACTAGGGGGAATGGAGCAAAGCTGGAAATGGGTAGATTTAGACAGGATGTGAGGAGGAAGTTCTTCACCATGAGAGTGGTGAGAGCCTGGAATGGGTTGTCCGGGAAGGTGGTGGAAGCTGCGTCCTTGGAGGTGTTTAGGGCCAGGCTGGATGAGGCTCTGGCCAGCCTGATCTAGGGTGGGGTGTCCCTGCCCATGGCAGGGGAGTTGGAACTGGGTGATCCTGTGGTCCCTTCTAACCCTGACTGACTCTATGACTTGGTCTGGGTGATCCTGCTGTGGCGGGGGGGATTGGATTAGAGGTCCCTTCCAGTCCCTAATGATTCTATGGTTCTATGATATCTTAGTTGTGGGAGCCTCATCAGGTCATAATTGGAGCCTTCTGCAAACATTTCTGAAGGGAAGAAATATGACCCCAGTGTAAACCAGAAGGAGCTTTCAAAGAGCTGTTGTTTCATACAGATTTGCCTCCAGTCTCCTTCACTTGCTGGTTTCTGATGAGATGGAAGCAATTCAGGAACATTCTGGATGCAGCTCCCTATTGCTGAAGCTGTCCCAAACGTGTGTGATCCTCAGCATGGCTGGCAAAAGGAAAACACAATTAACAACATTAATTGAAGTAGCCTGGGCTAGGCTTCTGTGCTTGTTTTAAGAAGGACCCAATGAGGGTGAGCTGTGTGTGTGAGATCTGACCTTATAAAGGTTTGGGGAGGAGCATGAGACAGGTGGTGGTTGAGATGTGCTGCCTGGAGGTGGTTTTATTGATTGTCAAGCTTTGCTTCGGCTTAGACAGAGAATGAGTGTTAAGCAATGTTTGAGAATTATCCATTCATCCTGTCTCTAATATTCTTTCCCTGGGGAAGCTGCAGAAGAGGTAAGGGGGTGACTCCGTGCTGAATTTGGGAGGCCTCTAAGGGTTGGCTTGGATCAATGCGAGGCTCGGTCTTCCTGGGCTTCTGAGCTTGTCTCTACAATGGTCACCTTTATGACTCTTTTCCAAGCTCTTTGTAACTTTCCTTCTGGACGTGCAGATACTATTCACCTCTGGAAAGAGCCCTTTGGAGATGAGTCACCCTGCCCCCTGAGATAGGAAAGCTGGTGTGGCTGCTGTGGGAAGCCAGGAAGCAGCAGCTGAAGCAGAGCTATTCTGAAATAAGTGCTTAGGAATGCTCTGACCTCTTGCCTCACTGGGGCTCCATTTTTTTCTTCTTTTTTTTTGTTTGGAGTGCACACCAGAAGAGCTGTTTGTACATACTTTAATGTGTGTGTGCACATGCACACATCCAGCCTGGGCTGGGGGAGAGAAAAAGGGATCATGGCTCTGCCAGTTGTAGGCTTTTGGGGCTCTAGACAGCTATGACAAACAGCAGCCTTTTTACTACCTTAAAAAACATAATGGACTGTTTTTTTGTAATTTTAGCTGTAAATGCTCTCCTGCTGTATCACAGGACAGTGCTTGAGTATGAGAAAAGAGGGAGAAATACAAGAACTGCAGAAATAATGTGGTGACAGGCCAAAGAACAGAGCTTATAACACACCCACAGAGTGTTTCCTGTGAAAACAATATTCTCCTGGTTCTGTCTGAGATGCTCTTGCCTTCCTGCTTTCAGGAGTAATTTCTCAGAGCTGTATTTTAGATGTTCGGCTCTTGTAAACTCGTCACAATTTAATACATTGCGACTTTCCTGCTTGCCAAGTTTGAGTCACTGGGTTAAAATTGCACCCACCATCACAATTATCAATGTTCCTGTTAACTTCCCTTCTCCTCTCATCCCAGATTCTGCCTGTGATCCCAGACCGTGCTGCAGAGATGGCTAAAGAAACTCCTAGATCTTTGTCTTTCTACAGTCTGGACAAAGCAGGTAAATCAAGTGAGTGATACGTGTATAAGAGTGACCTTGGGTGATGTCTTGTGAAGTCTCAGACAGTAGCAGAACTCTTTGTGGCACGTGGTCATGGCCTGAAAAGAAAGACAAAGACTGATGGTGTCCTGTGTATGGGGAGAGACAGACGGCACTGGGAAAGCATCTTGTCTGCTGATGTGCTCCTACTGCTGTATAGTGGGAGCAGAAACCCTGAGGTTTGGCTCAGACAACAGCGATTGCTGGATCTAGCTGGGAAGGAATTGTCTCCTGGATGAAGTTGCCAACCTTGATGCCCTCACTAGGGATGGTGTCACCCACAAATCCCTGCCCTTGCTGGGGCTTAAGGTACTGCTGGCACTCAATCTCCTGGTACAGTCGCAACCTACCAGTGATGGGCATCACACTGTTGCTGACAAACCATGGGGTGGGGTGCAGATCACGTGTGGTGCAAAAGCTTGAGTGAGGTATGTGATGATTCCTTGTAGTCTGTGAAACAGAAACAAAATGAAAAAATGATTTGAGCAAGTTGTGACAAGACCCTGCTGGTACCTAGATGCTCTGGAAATTTGTGCAGCAAGGGAAGTTGTGGATTTATGAGAAGCCTACATGTTCAAAACTGAGTTTTGGAAGGCCTTGGTGTTTGAGCAAAGCCAACCGTGGATGCACTGAATGAAGCTGGGCATGTGGGACTAGAGGAGGAGACTTTTTAAGGTTGTTTAAATCTTTTAACAGAAATCTCAAAGAGCAGCAGCTATAAATGGAAACGTTTCACTCTGAGTCAATAAAACTGATCCAGTTTTTGTTTAAAAAAAACCAACCCAACCTTTAAGCCATTAAAACTAACAGCTCAAATTCCTTAAGGGAGCCAGCTCTGCAGACTTGTCTTTCAGTAGGGCTTACTGGCAGATTGCACCAGTTACCTTCCGTGCTTTGTTGAAAGAGATGCTGGCTCTTTCAGGCACTGTTTCTGGTACAAGTCCTCCTGAAAGTATTTGGATCTGTGTGCAAGCTGAATGGTGGTGGCTAAAGTAGTCAATGTGGCTACTAACATCTGTATGGCATCAGGTGCATGTGGAGCTGGACATCATAGGAGGTCATCTTGTCCTCTGCGCCGGAACACTTGTTCTCCTCTGAAGCTGAGTAACTTGCCCTTTTACAGATGTGACTGAGCATCACATCTGTCCCCACTGGGCTTGCCATGCACTGCTGGCTGGGACGGCAGGGAAGGACAGAGCTGCAAAGGATGGGAGGGTGGGAATGTATGTCTTCTGTTCCCCTCTATACATGTGGATACTTACAGACATCTCTCCCCCCCCCCCCCCCCGCTTCTCTTTCTTCTCAAGCCCTGAGGTTTCAGCATAATGTTTTTCTATTGCCTCAGAAATCAATCTGTTCAGTAACCTGACTGAGAATAAGTAATGCAGCTACAGCCTTCTGAGTAGTTATGTGTGCACGAGCTGTTTGTACGATATGCTCCAATCTTCCTAACATCTGGTTCTAGCCAGTTGCTATCAGCCTCTTGGTTTTATAAGCACTAAATTCACTCAGCTTTTAATGCAGGGGAAAAAAATGCAGCCCAAAGAGCATAACATTTACAAGCATTTTTTGTGGGAGTGGAGACAGGAGGCCAAGTCCTGCTCTCGACAGAGTCCAGCCTTTGCATTTTTGGGTGGGCCTCTGAAACCATATTTTTTCCTGAAGATGCCTCCTATTCAGCCAAACTAAACGGAGTCCTGTCAAACGTTATCACACCAGGATTCATGAGCTTGGTAAGGAGGAACAAGGGAGGACTGGAAAGATGACTTTTTGGGGTGTTTTTCACACAGTAACTGAACCTGCTGTACATGTAGTGTGCATGTGTGCCTTGGCTTCTGCAAAGGGCAGGGCTAGGAAAGGGTGGCTTCATGTTTCTGGTGACTTAGCCTGGCTGTTTTCTCATCTGTCATCCACTGAGCACTCTGTCCAGTGGAGCTAAGAAGACAACTTTCATCCACCCCAGCAGGCTGAAGCATTGCAGGGCCTGTCCCTGGGTGGCTTTTTAAGAGCAGACTTGACCATGTGAGAGGAGCCCTTTTTTCTCCATAGCCACCAGCTCAGGTGACTATGCAGAGACAACTAAGGGTGGAATTTTATTGAGCACATATGACACTGGATGATCCAAAAGCACAAGGCAGCCTGACAAGCTCATGAAAGCTCTCCATAAGAACACCAAGTATCTACAAAACTGCTGCTGTTGAGCCACCTGCTGATGCAGGCAGCAAATCCATCAATGAGATACACAAAAGCAATCAAACTCTTGGAAAACCCAAACCCAGATACAGTTTACAAGAAGGTTGATCAGCTGCTGGCTTGTTCTTGTAGCCAAATTACCTTTTACCCCTAGTCCTCTCATCTTAGCTGGTGTTTGCCCTCTTCTCCTGTGTCAAGACTGACATGAGAGTGAGTGAGACTGAGGGACGATAACAGTCCTTAAAGTAATTAATAATGGTCCTGAACAATTTTCATCAGCTCACTGAAGCTCTGAAAACTTTAGCAATGCTAATTCTAATACAAATACCACATACCAGGGGTCCTGTTTGCAAAGGGAACACAAGTGCACTCGGGGGAGAAAGGGAGGCAGCAAACCAGGAATTGCTTGTACTTTAAGTCACTGAAGGGTTACAATTCACATATGGATGAAATTTGGCTCTGGAATCACATAATGTAGTTATAAGTGGAATAGATCTGGTCCACTAATTCTTTTTCTGCCTGTTTTGTTTTAAAAGGCAAACTATCTTCACTTTACATGTGCACATAAAACACGGGTAGTTGAAACAGGTAACTGCATAAGCCTCTGAGTAGGATTTGCAGGGTTTTTCTGGGCAAGCATCAATTTCTGGGAAAGATCAGAGTGAACAGATTCATCCCCTTACAGAGGTGCTGCCTGTCTCCTCCCAAGCTGTGACTGGGGAAGCTGTGGCACGAATTCAGATCTGTAGGATTTCATATAGGTTTCCACAGTTGTTTTTCTGTTGTTACCAAACACTCCGAGTAAGGCTATGCTGTGGTCATACAGGCAGGAAAATGACATCACCCTTAAAACCACTAATCCAAAGGCTTTGGAATCTGAAAGACTATCTGTAGTCTAATTAGGAACAAAAAATAATGACATTTGAAACGAAGACATTTCTTGGATTACTCTTCTTTTAAAATCCTCCTTTGGCTTCGCTTCCAGCCAAAGCTGTGACAAGTGCATTGGAGCTGATAATAAACATACACCTCTGAGGTCACAACCAGGATTTTTAATTTAAATAAATAAATAAGGATGAATTTTTTAGTCTCCAGGGATCCCGCACTCAGGAACGTGCAGCCGAGTCTGCTCTGCAGGGTCACTGTGGAAGATGGAGTGTTTTTTGCTGTTTAGCATAGCTGGGGTTTTTTTTTCCATTATTTGAAAATATAAACCAGCCTTACTCTATACTTCTCCTTCCTCTGAAGTTGGTGGCTTTGAGTTCGTGACACTTTGTAGGGATTATGCACTGCGTGGGAAAAACCAGAATTACTCACAGCAACCACACTGTTTAGGAGGTCAGCAGATGTGACCAACTTATCCTGCTGTGGATGATGAGAGCTGCCTAGAGAAATGTTGAGGGAACCATATTCTACCAGCTGCTGGCTTCTGCATGTCTCTGCTGCTGCACCTTCTGGAAATGAGTCAACTTTGTTTTCTGGGGAAAAAAGGGTGGAAGAATTTGAAAAATGCTGAAGTTGACTTGTTGATACAAAAAAGATCTATTTGTTAATCTGAAACAAATTTTCTCTTGAATTTCTCAGCATTTTGTGGGAGCTAATTGGAAATCGATTGAAGTGGAAAGAATAACCTTTTTTCCTATAAGCTTTTATTGCAGACAACTGACTTTAGGGGAGATTGTGTAGCAATACTTAGAACTCCTAATGATAGATTCTTTGAGAGATGCACCTTCCATCCTTAAGCAAGGCTGCTTCATTCCTACTTGAATCAAAGTCATTGCTCAGATGCATCAGAGCCTGCTGTCACCTTCCTCCTTCCCTGAATGAGGTACCCAGGATTCTCAAAGATGCCTTGCAGAAGCTGGTGTCTGCAGAGACACTTGAGGTATCATTGTCTGTCATTCCTGCTCCAGAAATCCTGTTTGAGCAGGCCCTTTGTTTTTGCTTCATCAGTTACACTGCAAGCCAGATGAACGGGGTCTCCATCTCTCTCCTCTGCCCTTGCTCACTCTACTGCTATCCCCATCTGGAGAATAATATAATGAGAACGGTTATAGAGGTTGTTGCAAGGAGTCACCTACTATCATGCACCTGCCAGCAGGGTGGATTAACTGTCTGGTTCTTTTAGGAACAAAATAAATCCCGACGTATCTTGAAAATGCATCCTCACTTGCTTCTGAATTTCTGTGCTGCTCAGTTTCATCTCAGTCGTAGCTGGTCTTCTGGAAGTGCACTATTCATATTGAATTTGCACCTTGCAAGCACCTGCAGGCTTATTGTTCGGCATGGACTGTTCTTTATTGATTTGATCTTTTTTTTTCCTTCTTGTGTTCTGTTCTGTTTTATAACATTTCATGGTGTAGACAGCGACTTTACTGGTACTGGGCTGGCCTACTAATTGGTTTCACATCTCTGGATTTAGCAGGGTCTTTGCTGGTTCTTGCTTATTTCTCTTCCCCACAGAAATGAAAGCAAGAAGCAGCTCAATAATGTCGCAGTACCATTCACTACTTCCTGTGATGCCTCTGTGCAGACCACCAGGATTATTCCTGTGAGTTCCTCTAGACTAAATACCCATGTGAGTTCCTCTAGACTAAATATTCCATGTGGCAGAGGAGGACTCTTCCAGTGTCTGTGGGGAGACGGTGAGATGAAGACTGGTCCCACTACTGGGTACGAAGTGCGCAGACACCTCTGAAAGCCAGTGCAGGAGCTTCAGCTGTGTCACTGTGATACAGCCGATCCTTAATGCCGGGCAAAATTTATGGGAACCTTTCAGTGTGTTTTAATCCACTTTGAATCAAAATACTCAACTTACTGTTTCCCGTGCTCTCACAGCACAGGGGAGTATTTTTAGAGGCCCTTTGCTACGATGCGTGAAGGGGTCACGACAGGACCGCCCAGTCTCGGGGCAGACTCATGCTGGTTACAAGCAGCCCTTCAGCAGAGAGCTGAGTTCAGTCTCATTACTTCCAGATAAACAAGCTGTCACTGCCCGGTGATCACCGCTCCATTCTGACATCAGTCTTAACTTCTTTTCCTGCCCCTGTCTAAAGCAGACCTTTTGAAAAGTGGAAAGCAGATCTCTGCCTTTACAAATTACCCGTAAGTGATGAAATTATTTATACTTGTGTATGCAGGTAAAATTCATGCACATGAAGTTATTCATGTGTGTGAATTTGCTAGAGTCACTGTTTTGGAAACTAAATATGTGCTGACAATATTATGTCTCCAGCTTTGACTTACGTGGTGCAGGGGCTTTTCTAGAGGCTGTTGAAGAAAATGCCAGGATTTTATTGCTGGTTTACTTTTGCCATCTGATAATGACGCTGGTGCTTGGTTATGGGGAACAAAAGTCAGAATAAGTAAGACATCCTTGTAATAGCATGTGCTGTTCTTCATGGCACTTAAGACACACATGAACAACAATAAAACAACTTTAGGTGAAGGGCCAGTGAATGAGAACACTGGGGTTCATTCTTTTTGCCTTCAGAATAAATTCCCTTCTGTCTGCAAGCATCTCATTTGCTGCTTGTACAGAAAGGCCTTTGTTAGTCACTTCCCATTACAGCTATTGATAAGGCTTGTCCAAAAACATGCCAAAGTGCTTTTGTAAGTTAGATATTTTACATCGGCTACCAACAGCTAGGAGTCACACAGTGGGTGTCTCAGACTTTTTCTCTGTTGCCTTCTTATTTAGATAACATTGCCACGATGCAGCAGGGGACTAGCACGAATACTTCAGGATGGCGTTTGGTCAGAAAAGCGACCGAGAATGCTTTAATGGTTAGGAAGGAGACTTGAAGTGCAATTAACAGGGTTTCAAATCTTTATACTTGTACAATGTGAACATCTTATAATATAAAGATCTTTATTTCAGTGAAAATGGTATTGAAGCCACAAGCAACTTATTTCTTAAGATGTGGTAACAGCAAAGCATGAGTGGATAGTATTTTCCACATCTACACAGCTTTGAGATTATGCATGAAAATATTAATAGTTCATGTATGTATTTGTCTTATATGTACATATGCAAGGAGACTTCCCTTTCCCTCCGGTTTTCTTTCTTGCAAACCTTTGCAGATTTGTTTGCCGTTTGCAATCTCAGTGCTTTCCAGTGCTGTTCTTCCATTGCCAGTCTCAAATAAGCAGCGAGGTGCGAGAACGATTGCTGGGAATGGTTGTTAGCTATTTCTCATAACACTACACGGTGCCAGATGAGATGATTGTGCAACGTGCTGTAAACAAAATCTACTCTTTTGCACAATGCATAATTCCATTGTGGAACTTAGTATCTGAACTTTGAGAAGCAACTAAGCATGTAAATGGAAGTCTCTGAAGGGCTATTAACTGCGATGACGCAGGTGTAAGCTGCAGCTCAGGAAGTCCTTAGACCACAAATTGCTTGAAATGGAGAAGACATGGAGAATTTCATACTTGCGTCACTACTTCTTAGCTTTCTCCTAAATACCTATTGCTAGCCAATCCCAAAGATGGGATATTATGTTGGACTGGGTTATGCCAAAAGGTTGTCCTACCTTTCTAGAAAGTGTCTGTATACCCTGGGGAGCACAAGAAAGCACATTGAGCACAGGGAGAGGAGCGTGTTAGACACAAAGGTAACTTCCAGGTGTGGATAGTCTGTAAAAATATAAATCTTCTTTTAAGTCTGTAAGAAATCGGTAAGTCTCTAACCACCAAGTTCCTTGAGCTCTGATAGTTCCTTTAGGCTCAACTCTTTGGGGAGAGAAAACTGGAGGATGTGATCTATCTGAATAAAAATGTCAACGTTCTTGGGAAAAGCCTCCAACAGGAGTGACAGTGAACCACAAGTGGAAAAGTGTGGTGAACTGTGCTAAAAAAAGGGAAGAGATGGTGACAGCCTGGCTAAATGACTCGTTATCTCTGCTCCAGTGGCTATGTTGTGACACAGAGTCCTTCAGGTCCCAACTAAAGTCAGGTCCCATATACTGTACTAGCACATCTGTCTCCCAAGGGTTTCCTTACTTTGAAAAGTTAACTATAGGCAGAAGAAAGAGACGAGGAAATATGTGATCTTTTCTCTTGCTTTAGAAATTTCAGTCTAAAGCCCAGAGAGATGAAGTGACTTTAAGGAGTATTGGATTTTTTTTTATTTTTCTTAGTTTTTAGGGAATCTGAGATATTTTCTTTGGCTGTATTTGAGAAGCAGAGTAACAAAGATGGTATTTGCTTTTATTTTAAGGCAAGGCAACATATCCCGCTTTGAGACCCAAGATAGGTGTCTCAGCCTCCATCCAGTCTATTATATATAAAGGAGACTGGTCATGGGAAGTAAAAGACTTTCTCTCTTTCAAATAAATGTTAATCTTTCTTCACTGGTTACAAAGCAAAACAGTTATATTCTCAGCCTCCAGCTGCCAAGGGCACCTATGAGCATTTTCCTACCACAGACATTTTGTGGAAAACATATCACATGCCAAAGACCTTAAAAGAAGTAGCCAATAATGAATAATTCACTTGGAATTCACTATAATGACATTAGTCATAATGAAACCCAAGCTGGTATTAACATGGGGGTAATAGGTGCAGCACTTCCTGAGGAATCCCTCTTTATTAGGAGGGAGTATTAAGGAGAGCTTGGAAAAGGGATACTGTTTCTACCATCGTGAAAGCCTGGTCTAGGGCAGTGGTGTCTGACTGTCTTCAGAAAAACATATGAGCTGTGGTTGGTTATGAGGTCTTCAGCCTCCTAGCCTGAAAAGAAATTGCTTGCAAAATGTCTACATGGCAGCTGCTTAGAGCAGCGCTAGTTGTGCCGCTAGAAGTGCTGCTTCAAAGGAATACGTGATCCGGTCGTATTTCTGTTTGTCTCTTGTTCTTCCAACAGGCTTTTCTGTGCAAATTAGGTGTTTCTGTGTTTGCTCCACAGCTGCTGGGGGAACAGAAGAGCTTGTTGTTGCATGAGACAGTGGTTGGTTTTGGGGTCTGGACTTTTTCTTGTCTGGCCTGCAGGAAGGTGGACCTGGGGTACCCAAAGGGAGGTGAGAAGCTGCTCTGGCATGCTGGGTGCTCACATGCAGTCATTCCCAGGGTAATTCACCAGGGAAGGAAAATCTTGAACCATGTAACTTCAGCAACAAGATGATCTGAACTCAAAGCTGGAAGGATGAGCTTATGCTCTGATGAATGTCTGTGGTGATCAGGTTTGAGATTTTTCCCTAGAGTTTGAAATAACTGAGCAATAGGTGTGTGGCTAGAGTTGAGCTTGAGTAATCAAAGGCAGGGGCAAAGTGACCGGCCCACAGGCCACTCTAGTTGAAATATCTTTGATAACGTCTCTACGCAATTCACAGACCAAGATGTGAGTGATTCAGAAGTGGGTGTAGGGGCTAAACTACTTGTGCTAAATAATTTGCTTTGCTTTAGCCCAAATTGTTCTAAATCTCCACTTTGTCCATTCATATTAGGCCAGCATGAGCCCTCAGCTCACTGAGAGGCAGGTTTGCAGTACAAGTTCCATCATCCCTTTTGTTGTTGTAGTCCTCATGGAGTGACCACAGAGCCCTGGCTGGAGATGCCCGGAACTGAGCAACCTGCTCAGCTAATGAACACCCTGCAAAGTGTAATGATGAGACCTTTGCCTCATGAGGTGGAACTAATTAACCAAAACTAAATCACAGTGAAAGCTGACAATAACTACCTAATACAACGCAGCCCGGCAAGGTGTGTAGTTGCAGCATCACATAGTGACTGTCAGGTGCACCCATGCACACAGCCCAGTGGCTGAGGGCAGGAGGATCCACAGTGATGTGTTACTGTCTTCCCTGCTGCGTGTTATGGTTTCTGCTTACTGTACACCAAGCAACACAGCTCTATTTCTTCAGTGTGAGAACTTGTGAAGTAAAGGAATGAGGAAGGAAGAGTATTGTTCGTCTTTGTTTTCTGACACCAGAACTACAGGTTGGGAAACAAACCAAAGAGCCTGACATTTGCCAGTCGTAAGTTCTGCAGAACAGAAATCCAGACTCTGAAGCTGCAGGAGTGAACGAATGCAAAGTTCATCACCTGCTGACGCTTGTCTTGAAAGGAGAGTGTCAGAGACAAATCCTGCCGGTTAGGACTGAGTGCTCAAGAGAAGCACCAGGTTCCAGATCTTTTGCAGCATGAATAAGGTAGGTCTTCCATAGTGAGCTTGTGGAGATGCCAGGGCCTGCATATGTCTGGACACAAAAGCCTTTTCTTCTCTTCCTCCTAGAAGATTATATCTCGGCTGGGCTTGGTAAGGACCCTGCAGTCCTCACGAGACTGTCCACTGTCCTGCAACCTACCCTGTCCCAAGGGCCATCAGCATGAAAATTAAAACAGTTTTGGGTTTGTTCTATTTTTTTTTTTTTAAGAGGATCCCTGCTTATGGTGCCTGTCAGGAAACTGCTTTTCCTACATGCGGTGGAGAAGAAACACCTCTTGGATTAACTTGGATTGCCTCAGTGAGATCTGGGATCTAAATTACCCACAGATGAGTTTGTATTTGTTAATCATAGCAGCAACCAAGAGAGAGACAAGTCTCTTGGAGGCAAGTTATATGTTTTGGGTCTCTAGTGACTTCTCCCAATTGCCTTTCTGTTTACATCAGGAAATTTAAATTGGCTGGAGGTAACAGAGAGGTTCTGGGTGGATTTCCCACTGCTGGCGAGACAACATGTGTGCGAAGGACACTTGACTTCATGCTTGAGGGCTCTCTGTGTCAGCAGTGCTCATGCTTGGGGTTGCCAAAGACTACCTCCTTCCATGTATCTCTGCAGTAACACAGCTTTTCAAGGAGAGAAAGAGGAAAACCTCTTATCCCAACCATTGACCTATGAATTGTGTCAGGCAAACACAGGTGCTTCAGGGAATTCTAGTTCAGGTTATTATGAAGTTCTGAGTAATTGCCTCTGTTTTATCTTCCTCACCTTCTCTGTTAATGACACAACCTGTCCCCTTGGGATTTAAACCCATCAGTGTCAGTAAATCCAGGTAATTCCAATAATTTTAAACTTGTCTTTCTTTGCATTGTCAGACTTATGGTGTAACCTGACTAGAGAGCTGTGTGATATGGGCAGGGTGTGCTTTGGAAGATGGGGAATCTTGGTGAGGTTTGCTGTGGAGTAAGGGCAAGTCTGAATTTGCATCTCCATTCTTGTGAATGTCAAATCTTCTTTCCACTCCCACGGGGATTTAGCTTCCTCTGGTACATTCACTTTGCTTAGCTCAGATTAGAGTAAAATACTTGAGGCCATTATTTATCTATGTAGTTGAGATGTGCTACTGATTGTAAAAGTCATATGTAGCTGTAAACACCTCTAATTCCAATAACTTTAAACAAAATAGTGGTTTAACTGAGGTTGACAACAATATTTTGAGAGACAAATTACTTTCCCAATTTTACAGATGTTAAGTTGTGTGATTTACTGATGGTGATGCAGGAACATGCAATAAAACCAGAAAATCCTTCCAAGACTTCAGTGAGGACATGAGCAAGCTCATTTCTCAACAGAGAAGTGTTTGCACCAAAAATAGAGCTTCAGCCAAAAGTTATTTTGGTGTGGGCAGGAGATTGTTTCATTACATTTGTTAGTGGATGAAGGAAATTGCAAGTAAAAACCAACCAAGAACATTATTTTAATGTCAGATTTTCACTTTGAATGTTGAGACTGCTTATTTTAATGTCTCTCATTTGTGCCAGTGATTTTCGCCAGTGATTGTGTTAGAACAAGTTACACATTGAAGGCTGGAATCTTGTTTTTAATTCCATGCCCATCATTTCCAGAGACTACAGTATTTATGTTTGTTTCTAGTTCTGAACTGCTGCTTGCTTTCCTCTGTGTGCCTCAAGGACTAATCTGTCTTGTGATGGATGTTAAGAAAAGGGACTTTATTAATGTTCTATTAAAGTTCTTTGAATGGAATATGTCTGAAGAGATGCAATATACATTTAAGAGAGGAGGATAATTTTTAATACCATTGAGTCAGTGAAAATGGTAGTGCAAGGCAGTGTGGAATGTTTCCTTTGCACTGGTAATACTTGGGTTGTCTCTGGTCCTGGAGACCTGGAGTTTGTGTCCTGCCAATAAATATGGGTTATCTGTTTAATGGATCTACTAGACACTTCACAGGGTGGCCTTCCTTGTGGTTCTCAGGCATGACCCAGCTTTTTCAGTCTCGAATTTCAAGACACAGTTCTTTTGTGGTGGAATATATCAGGTGGGCAAAAGTTCTGAACTTTGATACAAAGCATCCCTTTTTAAGAAAAGTTCTGTTAGAATCATAGAATCATTAGGGATTGAAAGGGACCTTGAAAGATCATCCAGTTCAATCCCCCTGCCACAGCAGGATCACCTAGACCAAGTCATAGAGTCAGTGTTGCTCATACTGTAAGTCCATGAGGCAACGGCTAGATCAGCTTGGGAATTAAAATTCTGAAGACTCCATCCACTAAGATGGACATATTTCTATTGGTTGAGTGTTGCTATCATTTACATTTTTTAGTGTATCCTTCAAAGGTGCTTTTTATATCAAATTGGATATATCGCAGTAGATACCCTGTAGATAGGATGCGTTTTGTACAACGATGTATGCTGGGGGGCTGTGTCTCCTAATGCAGCATGGAGCACAACAGTGTGCCTGTCATTTTATACGTGTACTCTGGACGTCTTCATTTTATTTATACATATCCTTAGAAAAATTACACTTCTGGTGCTGCCAGCTAGGAACTGCTGTATTCCCATCCCAGAGATTTGAAGAGAAGTATTAAATTATGTAGACGCTGTGTGGAGTTCTAGTAGAACTAATAGTGCAAATTCGCACGATTTGCATGAGCGTGATTAATTTTTCAGTTAATGATGCTGCTTGTTATGCTTAGAGATTCCACATGTGCTTTGTATACAGCACAGAACCAAACAGAATATACATGTGGGAATGCTGCAAAAGCATACATATATGCAGTCTGTTTAAGGTCTTTGAATGAAATTCCTGGGAAATCTGCTTAAATGGTAATATCATGGGCAAACACAAAATATCTGCAGGGACTGGCTAATGTGGTGCCAGGCAACTTGTCAACTGCAAGGCAGAGCACTAGAACTGCAAACTTCAGAAGCCATTTTAGGAACTGATAACCATGTGGCAAAGCTGCCTTCATTTGGAATATGACCAGAAACAGAGAGAAGTGTGTAAGCACGATCAAGTATTTCCTTTGCTGTGTCTTATGTTTAATGGACCACACAAGATTTTACCAGAAAAACCTCATTTCACAAATGTTTTAAATCCACAAATGCCTGGTGATGACACAGCCTTAAAAACTCAGCTTTTCAAATTCACCCTTCATCAAGGGGACACGTTCTCTGATGCATTATATCAGCAGCATTGATTTAAACAATGGAGAATTGATTATAAAATTGGATTCAAAATTGAACTTTGAGTGAATCCAGATCTGTGCTCAGACCTCAGCTGGGGCTGAAAGGTCTGGGATGGTTTTGGTTTGGGTAACAGAGTCTCTGGTTATTCAGTGAGGTCCTGCTGCCACAATAAGATGCTGTTTACGTAAGATTTAAATGAAAATTATTCTGGCCAGGGTTTATAAGCAATCAGGTTTGACTGCATGGCATGTACATGATAACGTGTCCTGCTAACCCTTAGTCACCTCGATAACACAAGTGTCTGTAACACCTCAGTGAGGTTTAACTGTTAAAGTTGGGAAAATATGTTTCTGTATCAGTGGAGAATGACAGGTCTGAAACTTTTACATCTCAGCACTATCCCTGACAGAGCACAGAAATTGAAAGCTTGAAAGGGTCAGAGATGAAAAGACAAAACTAGGCCATGCTGGTAGCACGTTGGCTCCCAGAACCATGGGCTGTTTTGCAGGAGGTGGAATTCCATCAAAGCACCCTATGTTCCTGGCTTCCCTTCCTTAAGACGATGACATGAGTGTTTATTGCACGAGCAGTAGGCTGCATTTAGCTCTGATTCTTGTACTGCTTCTAAAGAAGCTCCTCTCAAAGGTAAAATCATCAATCTGATTCTCAGGTTCCTCCTGAGCCATGAGCTCCTCTCAAACTTTAGGTGCAGAAGCGCTTCCTTTGTGATGAGGGGTGATCTCATTAATGGGTGTCAGGTGGATGGAGCCAGGCTCTTCTAAATTCCTTCTAGTGATAGGACAAGGGGAAACAGGTGTAAGCTGGAAGAAAGGAGGCTCAATATTAGAAGGAACTTCTTCACAGTGAGGGTGACAGAGCACTGGAACAGGCTGCCCAGGGGGGTTGTGGAGTCTCCTTCTCTGGAGATGTTTAAAGCCTGCCTGGACATGTTCCTATGCAACTTGGTCTGGGTGATCCTGCTGTGGCAGGGGGGTTGGACTAGATGGTCTTTGAGGTCCCTTCCAATCCCTAATGTTCTGTGATGGCTGGCTGCATCAAAACCACTTGGTGTGATGTCTCTGAGATTTGGTCACAGTTATGTTCATTGCACAACTTTCTGTTCACAACATTTAAAATGTCTTCCCTCTGTTCTTCGCCCGGGTATTCCTAGCTCCTCAGTGCATTCAAAGAGTAAAGGTAGAAAGTCCTTTAACCTGGCTTGCAGGCATGACCACAGTCCTGCACCTTGTTGTCACCACTTTGCCATGCATAATGCTTTGGTAGCAATACAGAAGCGCTGACCCCATGAGTCACCCTCCTATGTCACAGAGCATGCGGTTTCCTCACCCTTGCCATTATTTTACCTTTCAGCTGAGTGGTTACAGGTACCATTAATCTATAAAATAGATGCAGGCAGACAGGAGGACGTCATGTAAAAGTCTGTAGAGACACAGAACCAGCAGGCACACGCCAAAAAAAAAAAGTGGAAAGAAAAGCCAGCTTGAAAACATGACCCCAACTTCTTACTGTCCTATGTTCCAGGGAAATGATCTATTGTTGGCACGTACCCATGTCACACTGATACTCGGGACAAAGTAAAAGTCGCGGCAGTCACTCGGGCCCTCGCTTCTGTCATTGTACTCTCAGATGTTTCAAGGAATGAGGTAATGACTTTAAGACCAAGGTCATTTTCAGCTGCATCAATTATTTCACTTTCTCCTGGCAAAAGCATCTGCATACCTCTGCACAACGCTAGCTGCCAGGCGAGCACTGCCCTGGAAAACCTGACTGCTCCCAGCCGTACCGAGTGCCTGCTTCATACATTCAATTGGTTTAATCGTTTAAGCTTTTACTATGTAACTTAGAAGCTGGTATGCAGCAACACTGCATGTTACCAATTTAATGCATTTAAAACAAATTTCAGTGGGTTCCAATGTACTTAGTCATCGCTACACAAAGGAGAGACCCCGTGTTTCAAGTACCGAGGCTGCAGCAGAGAGATGACGTTAGCGGTAGGTGATAAGCTCAACTATCTATCAAGATATCAAGTATGAAACAGATGGCGGGAAAATAAAAGGTCCACATACGTTTACAAGCCTTTTAACATGCTCGCCCGTTTAATTCACCGCAAGATCACAACTTGATGTCTTAGACATGTAATCTCCTCTTCAGCTAGAAATGAAAGGAGGGTTTAAAACAAAAGACTTACAGAAGACTTTGTGGGTTTTAGCCGGTGTTTCTGGGAAGGGAAAACCGTCCAGTGGCAAGTCTCACCGATCGTTACTTGCCAGCACAGCGCCTTGAGTACATGGTTTGCAGACCTGCATTTTAGTGATGGGTGTGATTGGCTGTGATGATTCTTCTCTGATTAGTTGATTCCTTTCATATAGAACAATAATTTTGGGGGTTGGAATTGTTATTTTTGGTACCTTTTGTGTGTTTGTGTTCATAAAGGCTTTGGGTTTGTAAGTCATATATTCATTCCTATGTCCTAATTTGTTGGACCACTGACTCACCCATGTGCCTGAGTACTTACCCACTGGCCTTGAAGGGCTTTCCTCTCGCCGGTTGGTTAAGTTCTCGTCTCTCTTACACTCCATTCTTGAATTCTGACATGATATAACCTGACTCTGTACGTACTTCTCTCGCAGCATAGATTAAAATGTTAAAGAACCTCTAGTAAAAGTTATACTTTTAGTTAAAGCCTTCATTCTAGTAGCTGGGGAATTGATGTCAGATGGAAAATGATTTCCCAGTGGTTTGGTTTTGTAGCAAAAAGTCTTCAACTTTTATGTAGATAGTCTTTGAAGTTAGAAATTGTTGTTAGACTATCAAATATTGTTTGAGGTGTCACTCATTTTTTTTTCCCTTTCTATTATGGGAATGGGATCTAGGCAAAGAATTACTGTGGTAGAAAATGAACGTGTGACTGACACTGGAAAGAAAGGTGTTTATGGGGCATATACAAGGGGAATTGTTGTGAAACTTAGACCTGTCAATATAATCTCGGTTAATTCTCCAAGTGTCTGGTTTCTCGCTCAAAAAAGGCAGGGTTAAATCTCCAAAGGCATAACGCTGGGATATGTCATGCATGGTGTGGAATAATTTCTCAAATGTCTTTATGATGGTGTAATTCCATATTTCTGGTTTGTCTGAGTCACACCTGTAGTTTGAAACAAGGGGGTGTGACTGCCTTTTGGGCTGCTGTTGGTTTGACTTGCCTAGAAAAATACACTTCCTTTCCCTGGTTTCTGGACAGCTTTGCCATACAGCTGTGGGCTCACATCTGCTGCTTTCTGGCCCTGCACAGCTCTCGCACCACTGTTTTTGTCTGAAGGAACGGAGCGTGGGTCAGACCAATAGGTGGCACACAGGGAGCTCTTAAGTAGCCTGAAAAAATTATAGAAAGAGAAAATGAGAACAATAATACTCCAAACACCACAGAAAAGACTCCAATGCTGGGTTAGTTAGGTATTTTCCCATCCCATGGCTTTTCATTTTTCTTTTGCTTTTGAAATTCCAACCGGGTCTGGCTCTCCAAGTGAGTCATTATCACTGTGCTGCCTGTCCAAAAGGGAATGTGATCCCTCTGTGCAAACATCTACATGACACAGCTAGTGCCTTAAGCACTTCTCTGTCCTCTGCGTTGCTTTAGCACCTTGGGGCAAACCCCAAAATGCCCCTCTGCTAGCAAAACCCTCCTTCTCGCCTGCAACGTGTGAATTAAGAATTTCGATGGTACAGGCAAGTGGAAGAGTGCAAGGGAAGACTGAGACAGCAGAAGGCAGAGTGACAGGTCTTAATGGCATGTGGTTCAAATAGAGCCTGGATGCGTTCCTATGTGCCCTGTCCTAGGTGATCCTGCTTTGGCAGGGGGCTTGGACTAGAAGATCTCTAGAGGTCACTTCCAAAGTCTAACATTCTACGATTCTAAAAAAAGCTCACAAAATTGTGTTTTAGGGTGTTATCAGTTACCTTATTGAAGCAACCATTTGAAGATTTGCAAGCTCTGAGGAGCTTGCCCTGAAGTCCTACAAAGAACTCTGGTTTAGAGTTTAACCGTTGTTTTAAGACATCTTCATCTTCAGCCATCCTGAATAGAGCTGGAGCTTAATGCGCTACCTCCAGGAACAGACTTCCTTTAACTCCAGTAAAAACTGCACAAGCTGCTCAGTCACATAAAGGAGATGTGAGAGCCTAAAGTCAGATGGGCCAAGTCACTGCTGGTGACATGGCCAGACCAAATGCGAAAGAAAATCTGGATCCCTGTGAAGCCATCCCCACAGAACCTGGATCACAAATCTCAGGAACACTTGGAGTTTTCATGGCATCCTCGGTGAGCCTCCTCGGGAAGGAGTGCTGGCAGGTTCTGTGTATTTTCACATCTCTAAAAGTGCAGGAGACAGTCAATAAAAAAGGGATGACTGTCTTGAGATTACTCCCCCTCTTCTATGTTCTGAAGGCGACAGAATGGAGTGGATAGCGAGCAACCTGCTTGCCTTGGGTGCAGATGGCTTTAATTGTCATTCCCAGATGTTCTGCCTCTTGAAGGTCAAATTCACCTTGTATAAATCGAGCTGGAACCATCCAGAGAAAGCAGACATTTTATTTGAAAAATGTAATAAAAGAATGTCCTTCTTTCTTGTTATTTCCTTCCTTGTAAATTTAAAGGGAACAGATTGAGAGGGAGGCCTGGCTGGCACAGGTCATGGTAACAGGATATAGAAGCTTTTTGTCTGGAGGATGTGTGTTCAAGCCTAGCTCTGTATCACCGTGGTTAACACACTCTTGTATTTTGGCTGGTGTAGCTCAGCTGTAGATACTAGCCCAGGGTTCTCATTGCCACCTTGACAGTGTCACTCTTTAACCATGGCAATACAAAAGCTATGCTCAAAAGTGAGTTGTTTGATGAAGCTCCCATTGTAACAGCAGAGGACTTGTGTCATTAAGGCCAGGAAACAGATGATGCTTTTGCCTAGTCTGTAGGTGTTTCACACTGGTGTAGGTCACTTTTCTCTCCAAACTGGCATCTCTCACAAATGCACCAACCTCCATCCCAAAACTGCTTCTGCTGTTTGCCTCTCCTTCTCCTGTAGGGAGTCTGGTTCACCAGCTCATTACACGGGGGCTCAAAAATGTTTTTCTTCTGTCCAGAGTAATTTATTAGCAGACAGACACACATCCACTTGTTTTTGTGTCAATAGCACACCGTGTATTTTTTAAGTGTACTGTAATTAGGTGGAAACATACTGTTATGTCAGGCATCACCAGATGGGGCTTTTACACAGTCTGCAGTGCTTTTTTTTTTCAGAGCACATGTGCAAGCTTTGACTCTGGGGAGGACGTACTGCAGAGTTGTTTTCAGTTATTTAGGCGTCTGCAGAGGCAGCTTCAGAAGCAAGGCTGTTGAGTGAGCATTAAGATGTTATTTATCCTGAGCTTGGATTAGACTCGGTTATTGAGACAGGAACCAAACTTCAGATTTAGATGTCCTTGGATGTCTCAAAAAAGCACCAAGAAGGGAGAGGCAGCCAGAATTACTAGATGTCTTTTAAAATCTCCGACAAACCCTATCTTTTTCCAAGTGGCTGCGTGTTCCCATATTGTTTTACTGCAGATACAAAAGAATTGAGTTTTTGGGATTGCAGCCTTATCCTTTCATGGTTTCTTTGGGCAATTTTGGAAGAAAGGAATGAAGATTATATGTGTGATAAATGTGGATTTTAATGGAGAAACAGCCAGAAATTCTAAAGATGATAAATTAAAGGAAAATTAAGATGCCATTAAGCAACTGTTCAGGGCAATTTCACACTGGAAAATTTACAGATTCAAAGGCAGCACTTTGTAAATATAAGCCATAAGATGAATAGAGAACTTTTATATGTGACATATATTCCCTTACTTTTCTTGTGGACTGCAATATTTTTGCCTCTATGATCTCTGAGTTCTGAATTCCCAAATGTCTTTGATTCATATTCCCATACTTTCTGCTGCAAGCAGAGAGTCCTGGCATGAGATATTTGAGACACTGAGAAAGTGTATCAAAGATCTGCTGTGTGCACACTGGGGTTTTGTTCAGGACCAGGATAGTCATTGCTGGCTACACACACAGATCCCAAAGTGCTGCCTGAACCCAGGACTGGGAGAGTAGCATGAAAAGCAATGCGAGGTGATGCCAAAAACCTGGAGGAGATGCCGACCTGCAAAAAAACCCAGGGTGTGTGTTGTGTAATTCAGTGAGCATGGGGGTATCTCTGTGGGAGTGTAACTGGGGCCGAGGTGAGAGCTGAGATACATTTGGATGTCTAGCAGCTAGAAACTGTGGGGTTTGTTGTTCCAGTACTTGATGTTTAGGTTTCACCCTTGATTCATTTATTGTGTGGGTGAATGAACATTTGCGCAGGTTATTTGCTGGGGGGTTGGTTTAGCTACTGTTGAAGGTCTAAATCATGGGTCTATGCAGTGCAGTGGATACTCGTGAGGGGTGTCAGTGTAGAGGAGATCTGTGTTAGAGGGTTGGGAAGAAGTGCAACTGCTGTCTTACTGCTGTTTTAAGCATTAATGAGAGGAACTCTTAATTTTGGAGTGGAAGTTCTTGTACATGACTGTTTGTCCTCAGAGCAGAGCCTTCATTATAGACCATAGGTTCCTGTTCTTCCTGATCCTGACTTGGTTATGTTAATGCCTTTGCTAAACTCTTGCTACTCTTACGAGTGTTTTAAAACTGCACTGAAAATTAACTTGCAACTTCGAACATTTAGACTACAACCAAACAGAGTCACACGGTAGTCATGGACATCAACAGAATGGAGTTCACCTTTTTTGCACAGTTCCCCTACCAGGTTAACACTAGTCCCTAATGTTCCCCAACATCTTGGCACAATAATGGTGAAGCCACCAGACAGACACTTTAAAAAGTCAGGAGGAAAAGCCAGGGTAGAAGGAGCTAACAAGTGTACAACAAAACTGTTCTGTTCTCCTCTGCAGTGCGTTTGAGAGGGAGGGGGGAAAACAGAGAATAAAAAATAAAAAACCCAGAAGAAACAGATGTATCTGCCAGAAGTTAAATACACATCTGTTAAGGATGCTCTTCTCATATTTGGGGTCAGAAAAATATGTACAAATGTAGCACCTTGCTGATTGACAGAAAATCCTCAGTTCTGGCACTGAGAATCTTGTTTTCTTGACAGCACTTTGTTTTAAGGCTAGAGGCAGAAAAATGTCTTATGCTTGTCCTTAAACTGGAAGGCCCTTTGTTCAGGATACTTATACCATTTGCAGATAATGATGTGCATTGCAGTTTCAGCTGTCTGCATATGCATTTTTATGTTTTTTTATGACAGCTCTGCGTACTGAACTAAAAGGCCACTTAGAGCTGTCAGGAAGTGACAAGCATTACCCTTTACATTTACAATTCTGTTAGCATGCGTTGTCAGGTGGGCTCACCATTCCACCGACATATGATTTTCTTTGAAACCTATGTATGACTTTAATTTGATACAGCAGTCTCCAAAAAAAAGAAGAAAAGAAAAAAGAACCTTATTAAGATTTTTCCTTTCCATTTATCTACTTTTTTTCTTTCATGTAGCCCTTTCTCCACTCTTCCTCTCCTTTTCCTGTTTCCCTAAGCAAGAAAGAGGGAGAGAAACCAAAGTAGCTGTCTAGCCTGGAGTGGTGGCAGCAAGCTCCTCCATTCCAGACTGTGATGTTACACAGCAGAGAGTTGATTTTTTACTCCATTGACATAGGAAAAAAAATCCTACCAGCATATGCTAAATATTGAACCAACTGATGCAAGTAGAAAGATCAGAACACCTGTAACTTACAATCCTGAAATGAACTACAATAAATGAATATCACTTTTTAAAGCTAGCAATTTAATGTTCCAGCTGAGACCAGTTTCCATCCCTGTGGGTGAATTTTGAATACATTTAAAATGAGTTGTCCCCCAGTCTCCTGTCTGTTGGTTTACTTTGCTTTCCAGTAGTTGCACTGCAGCTAACCTTCAAAAGTCCTCTTTAGCTTCCAAAAAGTCACTGTCCCCCAACTGTGTTTTGATTTCTTAGTACATTTAACAAGATTGCACCTGAGAAAGCCTCGGTCTTGGATGCACCAGTCATCAGACCCAGTGTCTCCTCTGCTGAGCAAGCAGTCCAAGTAGGTGCACACTCAAAACAAGAGAGGGAAATGGAGGCACAGAGCTGTGAAGAAGGATCAGGTTTACTTTCAGCTGGAGAGAAAGTGGTTAGAAGCATCCAAGTAACAATTAGAGCAACAGTCTCCTTGTGAACAGATTTTTGGCTGTATTTTTTATATGGTGATGATGCGGATATATTATTTAACTGCTGACAGTATGTTCAGTCTCTCTCAAACTCCAGCAGAAGATGCATCCCCAGGAAGATGCAGCAACTGTCTAAATTGCACTTCCTGGGTTGCACAGGTTGGTGTGGTGGTTATTGAGGATTGTGTTTGCCTGACTCATGCCACTTCAGATCGAGTCATCAGTATCGTGTGGCTGGAAGGACTAGGCAATATTAAAAGTAACACCACTATTTTTCATGCTAGTGTTTCAGTTTGCCTGTTGGATTTGTCCCAGGGTTTTTTTTGAACGTTATACCTGTGCCAGCCTGTTATGACAAGGTCATTAGCTCAGCAGATCCTTTCGTTACTGGTAGGTGGTGTGGACAGACCTGTATTTTTTTGTTTTGTAGTTCAACAAGGCATCATAAGAATTAAGGATCAGAGCACTGTGTTCTTGGAGTAAAACAACACACGTGGCTAAGTGCTCAGGCAACTTTGACACTGGATTCTTTTCCTGTCTTTGCATAAAGGCAAACCCTACATATTATTTTTAAGCAGCTGTTTTTATGCATAATAGCTGACATATCTGAATCCATGTTTCTCTGCTTCCTAAGCTCTTCATCTGTCTTGAATGTATGCTACTGACATGTTTTATACCTGGGCAGGCACAGACTCACTGAGGTCATGGCTGGTGTAAGCCATCCCCCATTTCTTCTGAGGACCTTCTTCTAGCATCCCTTAGGGTATTGTTTTCTCTTACAGTTTGTGTGTGCACATTGTTTTGGGAAGTTTAAGTAGGCACCTTGATTCGCATTTGCCTGAACTCAGTGATAGTGTCTAAACTTCAGTCAGTTCCTTCAGGCTTGAAGAAGGAAAATGGCAATAAATATCCAACAGCCTAAATGAGGTACAGTTTGGTGATGTGATATGCTGAAAGAAATGCTCCAAAGGAGCATTATGCATAGAGAGAGAGAACTGCTCCTCAAAGACACAAGATCAAAATACGAACTGCTGCAACACCCCTGCAGCTGCTGTGCAATTCCCATTGGCTCCCAATGAGATCCCCACTTGGTCTCCTTCAAACGCAGAAGGAAATGAGTTTTTCATCATTTCTGACTCTTTGTCCTAGCTTGCAAGATCTCCTTGCACCAGCCCCTCCTTCTGCCTGGGATGAGGCTTTCTGTTCTTAGGGGAAAGGCTAAAATTCCAAGTATTCTTTCCTTGTCCTTTGTCTCTATCTAATGTTTTGCCCTAACCTGTAGTACTCTGCAGGGACTAATTACATTATTCCAACATAGACATTTTCCATTAACTGCCTTTACAAGGTTTTCTTATTCTCTTCATCGACATTCTGACTTTATATCAAATTTCAGCTCCTTGCAAGCAAAGAAATAGAGTCTGTATGTGCACATAATCCTGAGTCTGCATATAAATGTGTACATTGATGGCAAATATTTGTCTTTACAAGGTATCCTTGAATATGGACCAGATTCCCTCTTTGCAGGTGTCCATTCCTCGAGGCCATGAAGCACTTAATAGTTTTTTTCTTTCTCCTATATTTTCCTGAGCGTTTTCCTACAGCCAGCTTTTATACTTCACTTATTGCTTCTCAAGAGATACTTAGCCTGGTCTTTACTTAAGTCTAAGAGTCATTAAATCGTGACTGTACTCACTAGAACTGGAAATTCCCTCTTAGAACCTTCTCTACACACAGTTGTCCAAAACTGTCTCAGAAGTGTGACCTCCAGATGTTTTCCTGTGCTTTTTGGAGCTTGGAGCTTATTCTAAACTTTTCAGATTGTCTGAAGCTTTTAGTTCTTAGAAGCAGTTTTGAGTTACAAGCATTCCCCCAACACTTTGGTAGATACTATAAGGTCTTGATGTGAGTAACCATCATACAACAAGTCACAGAGGAGAGCAAGAAGAACCAAGCTGCTCCCTTTCTCTTTCTCCTTTAATATCTGTGGGCAAGGAAAGTAAGAGGGGACTGCAATAATAGCTCTGGCATGAGAAGACTAGGCATCAGGTTAAGCTGATCACAAACTCCAAGTGGTTCAGCTCCTTAGGAGTACTGAAGTGCTCAGCATGGCTCTGAGTTTCTTTTCTGTAAAGTCACTTGCATGCTCTAGAACTGAGAACCATACAGCAGAATCTAGGACCACAGCAAAGACTCCCCTTGCAGAAATGAAATGAAGTGAACAGAAGTCTGGGTCACTGTTTGGCTTTCACTGCAGCCTCTTTGTGAAGATTTGACAGGCCCAGGGTGATGCCTACAAATATTTGAACAGTTTCTAATTATTTGCTTGGATTGCAACAGAAAACCCCAGAGAATAAGCTGGTATTCATCCTGCTTTTGTATGAGCCTGCAGAAGCAGGAGGTCTGTGTTCTCGGGCTTCCCAGACTAAGAGAGGATGGTGAGAGTGGGAAACCCAGGCACAGAAAACAGATGTGGTTTGTCCACAGCTATGATGTGAACAGTCAATAGTAAGATCCTGCATCTTGAAACTCCAAGTGCAAGACGCTATTCCAGTCTGTAATGATTCTATGATATCTATATCACCACTGGTCCATCTCCCAAGGGATATATTCATATATTGCCATCAAAATAGGAGGGATCACATGGCAGACATCCCAGAGAAGGTTGCATGAGACCCATCCTAGGGCTGGAAGCAGATAACTCAATTCACCTTAGCCACACAGGACGTCTTGCTCAGGTGCAGCCCAGTATGAGTCTAGTTGTGATACTTGTGCAGCTGTAGGTGCTCTGGGATACTTCATCGTTGTGGGACTCCACCAACACGGGGATCTCCATTTCCCAGTGTGGGCAAGCCACTCAAGAGCCAGATGTTGCTTACATAAGGCTCAGGAGTGAGAGATACTAGTGTAAGGCTTCATTTGGACCAGACTGAAGTCCCGGGGTAAACAGAATCATAGAATAATCATGATTGGAAAGGACCTCCTAGACTACCAAGTCCAGCCAGACCCACAACAACAAAAAACCTAAATACCTGATTAACTGACACACAAAATAACCCCCTACATGTCTGCTTCTATAGCAGGTCATGAAGCACCATGTCTACACATTTCTTAAACACTTCTAGGGATGGTGACTCAACCACCTCCGTGGAAAGGCTGTTCCGGTGCCTCATCACTCTTCCGGTAAAGTATGTGTTCCTAATATCCAGTGCAAACCTCCCCTGCCATTTACCCTGGTTTTGTCATCAGTTACTAAGGAGAAGAGGCCAACACTCACCTCTCCACAACCTCCTTTCAGGTAGCTGTAAAGAGCAATGAGGTCCCCCCTCAGCCTCCTGTTCTCCTAACTAAACCTGCACAGCTCCCTCAGCCTCTCCTCATATGACTTGTTCTCTAAACCACTCATGAGCTTGGTAGCTTTGCTCTGGACACATTCCAGTATCTCAATGTCTTTCCTATAATGAGGGGCCCAGAACTGAACACAGCACTCAAGGTGAGGTCTCACAAGAGCCTAGTACAAGGGCATGATAACCTTCCTTCTCCTGCTGACCACGCTATTCCTGATACAGGCCAAGAACATGTTGGCCTTCTAGGCCACTTGAGCACACCATTGGCTCATATAACAGTCCAAACTGAAGAGGATCCTCCCAGTGATTCCCTACTTGGTGATTCTTTGCTGAGGCTGCATCTTGGTGTAGTCCCAGCTGAGTGTTTTGCAAGGATGAGGACGTGTTCCAAAGAGGAAAGGGCTGCAGTAATTCATGTTTTGTGCAAGCTGTCTTAAAGTTTGGGTTCTCTTTTATTGCTGACCCACCAAAGAGTCTTTGTGTTAGGGCTTTCTCTGACTGGGCACTCTGTGACCTCTAAACCTGTTAAAGATAAGTTGTAATTTCCATTACATCTCATTTTAACAGCCTGTGCAGGGAGGCACCCATAAACTGTCGCAAATAGTCACGATGACACAGACATAAAGAGGTTATGTGATCCTTCTCTTGGAGACACCCGTTAACTTGCATGAAGTGTGGGGGATTTTTCGCAGCAAATCTGAATTATTCATAGCATCTCTGCGGGATCATAGGAATTGCCATGGTGGATCAGATTGCTTGTCTGTCTAGTTCAGTGTCCTGTCTCTCTCAGTGAAGAGTACAAGACGAGACATTTCAGAGAAGGATCCAAGAAACCTCGGGGACAGCAGCCATGGGATGACCTGCCTATGGGGAAAAATTCTTCCTCCCTTCCTTCCCCTCAGGCAGCTGGTGGGTCGGATATGCCCTGCGGCAAGATGGTTTATACCACGTATTCAGATTTAATCCCATTATTTTTATTTGTTATTTGGATTGCAGTAGTTTCTAGAGGAAGTCAGCTGGGTCAGGTCCCCTGCTTGTCAGCACAGTACAAACACAGGGAAAATGACAGTCCCTGCGTAATGCCTTTGTAGATGCTCTCATTACCCATATCATCATCTCTACATGTTCATCATTCCAGCTTCCTCTAGAATTGCTTCAGCAGTTTGGAGAAATTAATCTTGCTGTTACTCTAGCACTCCTTGAGTCCTCAAGTAGTTTGTTGGTTAACTACTGTAATTAGAGATTTCCTTGCAGAAGTTTAAACAGAAAGAGCAGAGCACCAATGGTGGAAGCACATCTGAAAGTTTATTAGTGTGTATTAATGGAGGAAAACACCCAAACCCAAAACCTGTGATGACTTTCGCTCTTTCCATGAGCTTCCTCTCTGTAACGTGTGTAAATCTACGGCTGAAGTTATATTTGCTACAACACCACACCCCACCCCAATCTCTCCACCCTTGAAGTAAGGTCATATTAAGCTCTGCAGTCCATCCTGTTGTTTTGCTTCAGTGACTGCTTTTGCACAAAACTTACAGCCTTGTTCTGACATTTTGAAATTTTAATGCCACCATCTAGGAAACAATAGTTTGGCCTTGTGTTGGCTACAGGCACGGGCCACGTATTCTGCAAGAGAATCCTATTGGGGACGTTGGAAAATCTGTTTAGTAAACTGGCTATAAGTAGAGTTTTCTGTGAAGGCAGCAGCTGTGTTGCACCATTTATTTCTTGAAAGGAGAGCACAGGGGGGCCCCTTTTGTGAAGGGTACGTGCATTTACTTTCAGAATAGAGAATGAGGTGGATTTTGATCAGATTAAGTCTTCTGGTTGCGTTTTAGGTAGTTTGTAATTTTCTTTTCAATTTAGCCAAATATTTCGTTGTAACAGAAGGCCAAACGCCAGAAGCTGAAATAAAACTCTCTAAGCAGACCCAAATTAGCTTTTAATTTTAGCTGAAACTTTATTTTTTCTGAAAGGAGGAAACAAAGTCTTCATGTTTGAGAAGTATTTTTTCCCAAGACCACTGATCATTGTCCTTTTCTTTTAGCAGCTTTCAACCACTTCTATCTACAGGTATTTTTCTTGGATTTCTTTTTCAGGGAACTTATTTCTCAGGTGTTTCATCCTGCAGCTGTTGGCATTACAGATTTCTGTTAGCCTCCTGTTGTTTCCATTCGAGGTTATTCAAGTTCTATTGCTTAAGTTATGTTAGTGCAGAGAGCTGGTGAAGCAATCTCCAGCCTCTTGCCTTTTCACTGTCGCTACCTTTCCTGTAAACGGTGAGCATTTGCATCCCTTCATTCCATATCTGAATTTCAACTCGGCTGTCAAAAGATAGGCATTTAACTTGAAATGTCAAATAATAACAAGGACAAATAAGACCCAAAATATTTTTGGTACAATCCGTACAGGGAGGGAAAGAGATAGAAAATAGTGATGGACACTTCATGTAGGAGACATGAACTCCTACAATAGCTGTAAAATTGCCTTGCAGAGGAAACAGGGGAAATGAAAAAGTCATTCCTTCATGCCCAGTGGAGCTTTTTCCCACATGAAATTTCAGCAGATTCTGAACATCAAGCGCACAGACAGCAAATGATTATTTTATAGGTTTACACATTAAATTATGTGTATTTCCACAGCTTGTCAGAGCAATTAGAGTAACAGATAAGACGGCTGAAGACCCCTTGAATTTAAAACAAAAGCTTGGCATAATGCTCAGAGAGCAACTCTAGAGTGTCTCCTGAGGGACTCTGCAGGAGTGCACATGGATGCTCAGGATGGGGTATGTCTTCCCAGGGATAATGCGGTCATGGGAACACGCACTTCTGCTCAATTACTACTCTTTAGGTCAACCTTAGCTTGGGCTGAATAATGGCTTAACTTTGCTGCACAAAGTGGTTGTGCCCAGCCTCGCTTACATGTCACAGGACTGGGGCAGCAGGGCACAGAAAGAATTTGTGCTGCCCGATGGGTCTGGTACTCCCGGTTTGGGTTCAAATCTAGTGAAACCTTTAATTGCTTTGGAAGACTTGTTCTTTGTTTGCATTTGTGTTTCATTTCTGCCTGCTCATTTTCAGGCACTGTTCTATTTATATCCACATCTTTTGGGAAGAAGAAAATTGCTTTGCTTGGACCTTTCAATCATGATGTTTTCCATATGGGTTGAGCTTTGCTATTTTCCAAGTGCAGGTAACTCCTCCTGCAGCAGCCAGAACTTCTGTCCGATGGCATTTTGTTGTAAGGAGAGATCTGAAGGCCTGCTGCAAACAGTGGCCAAGCACTGGCTTCAGTAGTCTCTCTTCTTGGCCTCTGGAAAAACTGATTGGCACACTAAATTTATTATATGGGGTGTTCATAATGAGTCCCATGACCACAGATTGCCTGGCTGATGTAGAACAGAAATTTCCAAACTGTGATCTAGGAATTAGCACTATTTATTTGTACGCCGCAGCAGCCTCAGCCCCAGGCTAAACTCAAGGTCCCACTGTGATAAGGGCCAGGCAAACACACTCTGTCAGCCTGATTTGCCCCAAGGATCTGCAGCCTAACAGGAGAAGATGGGGCCAGGGCTGGAGGAAGGCTTGCTGGTGGTCTTGAGAGCACTTGCTGGAGTTCCTCAAAGCTGATTGATCACTAGTTGCTGGCAGGCCCCCTCCTTTCCAGCTGGTAAATGTCATTAAAAGACAGCTATAAATACATTAAATACTTTCCTAATATTACTTTTCCATGTGATCTGCTGCTGCTGTTGCCACAGGGAAGCTGATCAAGAATGTGAGGAGGTGAGCTCTGGAAAGGAGGGGAGGGCTGCGCAGCCCAGCCTCTCCATTAAGACATGATCCATGCGGCGCAATAACCTGCAAAGGCAGAAGAGGATTAGTGAAGGACCATTTGTCTGTTGGTTACTACTCATTGATTACTTAAGACAAAGAAGCTTGGCTCTGGGTCTTTGCTCGGCAAATTATGTCATTCTTGTTCACAAAAGGGAGAGCTTACAGTACAGTTTCTAAATTGAAGCTGGTGTTTCAAAATTAAAAGCAGACAGGGCAGATGTGCCCAGGAGAAATTTATATCCACATCTTTTGGGAATCAGCTAATCGCTCTGCCAGGACCTGGAATGAGCCTTTCCTGTGTAGGATTCGATTGCACCACACCTATACGAGCCACGGCGAATAACATGGAATTAAAATGTTACCAGATATTTCCTCATCTTTGCCACGTGAAAAACGAGGGCAAATGTTGATGAAACCCAGAAATTCCAGCGCTCCAACAACATGATTTAATATTACTCTAGATGGTTTTACAAAGAAAGAGAGAGTTCAGAGTCCAAGTGATCATCTCTGGCTTAATAGGCAGACATGTAAGATACTAAAAGATTGATTAGAACCATCTGAAACTGGAACATATAGTATTACTGATAATTCCTGCAGAGATATTGCAAGGCAGACACATTTATTTTGGATCCCAGGTATGTTATAGTGATGTTATATTGTTTTACAGTAAAACTTGGCCAGAGCAGGTCAAAGAAAAAATAATTCCTCTCCTGTCTTCCCCCAAAACAGCCGTTTTATGGAGGACGTTAACAATGAAAATCTGCTCTCAATTTGCAGAGTTCAGAATGGGCTCATTTGCTGCTTCAGTTGTATGTTTCCTGTATTTTCCCCTTTAAGAAAAGCCTGATCAAACACAGGGTTCATTAGTGAATTGGGATATTAATAAAAAATCTGAATCATTCACTAAAATGGGATTTTTTAATAAGGTCAAATATATTTAGAAAATGTTTGACTCTCTATAAATTACGAGTCACGTTCTGGGGGGAAAATGATTTTCTCAAAATTTTACCACGACCCTTGACTGTAGATGTGTTACGTGTCAGTGTAGAAGTGCAAAAATTGGTGCACAGGAAGTGTAATGTACAGATAGATGTGTTGACTGCTGATGTTAAACTTGACCCTGGTCACTTGGTCACGGATACCAGCTGCAGGGTTCTTCTGGGGGGTGGGGGGAGTGCAGCAACAGTTTGATACCAGCCTCCAGAGTGCTTTGGTGGGGGGAAGTGATTTATCAGTGATAAACATCCTCTGTACCACAGCTCTGTGACTTCAGGCTTTAAGGTGACTGCTGATTAAAAAAGGTGGTGGCCTTGGCTTTCATATTACTAGCCTCAACTGCAGACCCGTGCCTCTCTGATCCGCAACCCCCTGGCAAAGCAGGAGGCCTTGCCCCTGGTTTTGAGTATATAGACCCCATGCTAGGTTGAAGCACACCCTTCAGAAATACTCTAGTTTTTAAAATTAGTTCTTAAATATTTTTTAAATATTACACAGTCTTTTTTAATGTTTCTCCTTAAATACTGTAGGGTCTTAACTCTCTGCTAGGGTGCAAATGGAGGTGTTTGGTTGATGGACTTGATGATATTTGAGGTCCTTTCCAACCTTAATGATTCTGTGACTCTGTGAAATGATGAGCAACACTACGCAATTGAAGCACATCCCAAAGACAGCACAAAGTAGCTTCTCTGTACGCAGGAAGCTATCACAGCTTTAGCAGCAGTTAGCTTGAATCCTTTCTGGGAATCTCTTCCTTCTGATAACATAAAGTTTGATGAAGTTTCTAGTCCTACCATTTCATGAGAATTTGCATTGTAAATCTGTTCTTGCTTCAGGAGTCAGACTAAATAGTCCAGCCATGGGCCCCAGGCCAGTGCGAATGCTGGGAGGGGAAATGTTACTGTTAGAGAGTGTAAAAGAGGGACTATTTTTCTTGTGGGTGTGTTTTAATTATTTTTATTTTATTTTTAAGTAGCAGCCATGTGAATCTGCTGGTGGGGTTGGAAAGTTGGATGTGATCTTTAGCAAATAGGTTTTGTGGGTAGCGTGCACGTGGAGGCAGGGAGCCATGAAGCACCCAAGATCACAGCCTGCCATGCACACACCATGCTGTTAGATGTGCCCTTCTGTCACCTCCATCCTAGCTTCATGCTGAGATGTTTGGCATGTGCAGCCCTTCCTCCCGCCCCTGCCCTGCCGCAGAGCAAGCGGCTGTAATGGAGCTGCCTGCGCCTGGTTACAGCTTCTGGCAGCTCATGGTGCCACAGATGGGGCTTTTCTTGGCAGGATGGGATCTGGCCCTGCTCCTGTTCTTGTCTGGGGTGTGCAGCTCCACATGAGCAGCCCAGGCTGTACTGGATCCCCTGCTGTCTTCTCTAGGGGTTTGAAAACACAAGGCCTTAGACCTTGCTGGAGATGTTGTGTGTTCGGAACAGGGACACCAGTCCAGCACAATTGTGCTCTTTGGGGTATTGTCCACCAGCAGCTCCAGTGCAAGAAATGTCTGTGGTCTCTTGCAGTAGATGTCAAGGTGCTGCAGGCAGCACTGCTGGGCTACTGGAAGGGCAGGGGACAGGCAGGCTCCTTGCTTGCTGTGCCTCCAGAAGAGACTGCATGTGGCTGTGTTTATGGTACGGATCACAGGCAGCTGGATCCCTCTAATGAGTGGACATGCACTTCATTACCAGCATAGGTTGGTCCCTACCAAGGAGGATCAGAGAATCATAGAATGGTTTAGGTTGGAAGTGACCTCAGAGATCATCTAGTTCCAACCCCCCTGCCATGGGCAACACCTCTCACTGGAGATGCCCAAAAGTCCAGGAGCTAAGGGGGTCTTCAGTCCCTGGCAGCAAGACCCCTCTGTAGGCTTAATCTGCTGATGTAGCTGAAGTACGTTCGCATTGCTGCAGCTGGTTTTTGTTTGGTTTTGGTTTGTTTTTAAGGGCTTTTCATCACCCAGGAGAACTGTCAGTAGGGCTGCTGTGAACACAGGAGAAGCGCAGTCACCCAGCTCTACAGTGTGAGCACTGACTGCTCGTGCTGGCAGCAAGACAGGCTTCAGAAGCCACAGCATGCAAACCCTGGGGCACTGTGCCTCCTGTTTCATCCTTCAGTGTAGGAGAGTAGAAACGTCCGACTGAAGTCTGACGGGAAGAATGCACATGCCCTTTGAGCGGGCAACGAAACCCTGCCAAGCCTTGCAGACTCAAGAGGGTGCAGCACAGACAGGGGAGGGGAAAAAACAACCCCAACCTTTCCCAAGCCTCAGTGTGTCTGAAGTGCACAAAGACAAAGTGAAACTACTGGGCCAAACTCAGTGGGCATTTTATGTGCTGGTGAAGGTGATGCTGCATGTTGCCCTATGGCCCTTCTGCTCCTCCGACAGGGTAGCAAGACTGGGTGAGGATACTCAGGGCAGAGCAAAGCCCCCGCCTGAGCATGCTCTTGACCAGCACCCTCTGGGAAGATCAGGCATGACAAAGTGGTTGGTCACAGCCTGCTCATTCATTACCTGGGAGACCTGAGGCACCTCATAAATCAAAGCAGCCCTGAGGGAGCCCTAAGTTACACTGAGACTATGGCAGTCCCTTACTCAGACCAAGATGTAGGAGTCTATAGGCAATTCAGAATTTGGTGGTTGTGCCCTCCACCTCCTAGGGACTGTCTCCACAAAGGAGGGTTTGGAGAACAGAAGAGTGATCTTAGACAAGAAAGACTTCTCCAAACTTGTAGCTCCCTGCTATTTTCTTCATCACATTAGTTGTTTTCTGATAACAATATTATTTGCCACTGGTCTTCTGGCAGTGCCACCAGCATCATTAATCAAAGCCCCACAGAGCTCACTGGTACCAAAGTATCTGTACTGCATCATCAATCATAAACGCAGCGAAGGGTGCACTCTGGATATCTAAAGAGAGCAAGTGATAACATAGTGGAGTGAGGGGAAGGAAAAGGGAAGAGCCTTAATTATCTAGTAGTCTTTGGTCCATTGCTCACATGGGAAAGATCTCTACAGCTCTATTTTGGTTGTATCTCCCTTTTAAATCCTTGTAAACAGCAGCTAAGATAGAAAGCTTCATTCTGCTGCTCAGGGTACCCCACTGCTTCTCGAGCTATTATTTTAATAAGGCCTATTTTACAATTAAGGCACCATGGGCTTTAAATTACATATAAAATAAAATGTGGAAATTGAAGCATTAAGCGTGCGGCTGCCGTCGGAGGCTCCACAGCCTTGCATTAAGTGGCTGCCTGTTCTCAAACAGAGCGACAGAAGGTAGAGGGTTTGTGCTACAGAAGGAGATGAACAATAACAGCCCCTTGCCCCTGGGGAAGGCACCGCCGTGGGTTTTGCTTGGGGCTGTGCTTCCCTCTGGGCTGGACTGGGTGGGGTGGCTGCAGACCTGGGTGCTGGCTGGGACCCTACAGAGGGTTTTTTCCCCTTCACCTTCTTCCAGCTCTAGACAAGGTGCCTGGCACCACCTTGTAAAGCTGAGTGGTTTCAGTTACGCTTGTTGCCATTGCCGCGGTCCGCTGTGATATGAGGAGCAACTCTCGCTCCAGATGGTTGTAAAGGTTAACGAGGAATTTATGCAGAGCTATATACAAATCAGACTGAATCTTCTGGCTGGGAACAACGAGCTGCTGACATAAATTCAGTTTTCTGAACATATGTAGCTTGGTCACTAAGGGAAATTGGAGAATGGCAAGCTGCACTGCAGAACATCACCTCTCACTGCCACTGGCAGCAGGAGGGGATGGCAACGCCCTCGGTGCAGGAGGAGTCCTGGGCCTTTGGGGCTGCTGCAAAACAGTCACCTCACCAGGAAACAAGGGACTCGGCCTCAGGTGTGAGATGTACAGGAGCCAGGGACACATGGCTGATGTCCCCAGGACCAAAGGAGAGGTTGGTGTTTCATGCCTATCACTCCACATAGTCCTGCTCTTTGATCAAAGAGCCTCTTTCTTCAGGACAGGATGCAGTCCTTGTGCAGAATGGGAAGGATCTGGGGTTTTGGTTCATAGCATGAGCTACAGCCTTTCACCTCATGATTAATCAAAGGTTCTGGCATCTCCTATGAAGAAAAGGGAATGCAAGAGCCTCTGTCTTTCCCTGTGTACACACAAACCCCTAAGAAAGGTAAGTAACAGCTTGTTGTGCCAGAATGCAGGGGACCTCCATCTGCCACCTGTGTAAGGTGCCCCAAGACCTACTCATATGACCAATTTTTATCTTCTCTTCACTAATTACAGTAGCTCGTGGCATTTGTCTGCTGCCCCACTGTGCCAAAAGCTTTCCCGCGTCTCCCAGGAACAGTGGTCACAATGGCATGGGGCATGTTTTCACTTAATTGTCTGGTTTTGAAGTTACAAGCAGATCAAAGTGGGATGCTGCAGAGAGAGCTAAGGAGTTTCTCTGTTGGCTTGTTGGATCCAGTAGCTGATGAGTTCCTTGTATGAACTGGCTGCACTGAGGACAGGGAAGCCTCTCAGAATTGTGTGTCCTCTGCAAGAGCAGAGAAAAGGCTCTTGATTTGCTTCCTTAGGATTCAACCAGGTCACAGAGGTGTTAGCAAATTATCTTCTCACTGAAAAAGAAGCATGCACGTTCATGTACCTCGTGATATGCAATAGGAGACAAGTAGTTAAAATAGGAGTAAAGAGTAAGTTTTAGTGCTGTTCCCTGACAATCCTTCCTGCTGTGCAGTTCTGCCTTACAGAGTCACTTTGGCATCAAGCATCATTGAAGGGCATAGATGTGACTGACGTGATTATAGATCCAGGGCTGACCATCAGCACAGGAAATAATTCCAATCCCTGTGTCTGAGACTGGGAAAAGCCTCCCACGACCACACAAGCTGCTTATTATTATACAGTGCTCTGGGCCACAAAACAGCTTCATAAAGAGCCCAACTCCACCCTGTCTGGGCTCATAAGGCTTTTTTGGCAGCATCTTTGTCATTTGAAGATGGGTTAGGAGCAGTCTGGAGAAGGCTCTCTGAGAGGCACCTCCAATGGGGGTCTGTTCCTGAGGAGTAAATGACTGACCACAGGTAGCTCAGCTCCTGCTTTCTCTGCCACTTTTCCTTTTTGGCATCTGAAGTAAACAACAGACTCCATAAAATACCCTACAGCCCTGGCTTCCTCCCCTGGAGCAGTGAGCCCAAACAGACTTACAGTGGCCAGCATTTCCAAGCATATTCCAGTTTACCAGGCTTGTCAACCCAAACAAGACTGAGGCTTTCCTTCTGTGATATTAAAAAAGCAAAAAACTAATCATAAATCCTGCTGGCACTGCTGGCTCACACCACTAAGCTAGTCCATGCCAGTCCCATTGTTAAACTGTAAGCATCAGTTTCAATACTGTAATAAAATACTGCATTTGAAATTTTACAGTTTCCCATTAACCTTCTTTCTCCCTCTCTCCTCCACCTATTACATCATCCCTCTCTCCTCTCCAGCCTGACATTGCTCTGACATAAAACTTGAAACTTCCCCACCTTTCACTTTTCCATTCTTCCCTTCTCTGTCAGAGCCTTTAGCTGTCACTTGTGCAATAGAACAGCTGAGCCAAAGCAATAAAGTGCTGCATCCTGTCCCCGAACAGCCTGGGCAAGTCTTTAAGACGTCCGTGCCAGACACCAGTGCTTCCCACACTGGTGCACACACACTCCACCTCATCCCCAGTATGTTGACTGAAAAACTCAGTTTTCTTCCTGTGCAGTCTGAAAACAGCCCCGCTTGCACAACGTTTCGTGCCAGAGCAGTGCTGTCCTCTTCCCATTTAGTTCTTTCTACAAGCCTGCCAGGCTTTTACGTAGGAGTAGGCACCAGGCTCTTTATTCCCTGTTTGAGGGTGCCTTGTGGTCCCACAGGACTTGAGCAACCTGGGCAAGTGGCAGCTTCTTCATGTGCCATCCATCATCCTGATGTGCACCAGTTCTCTCCATCCTTCAGGCTTTTTCCTCAACTCAGAGGTAACCTCTGTGAAATCAGTGAGGACCTAGGCCAGTGCCGGATGGCTGTTATCTCCTTGTTCTTGATTCACATGTTCTCACCTTCTACCCACTCCTCTAATTCCCCTGAGTCTGGGGCAAGGGTAGGCAGGGGATAGTGCTGCAGCACTGAGCCAAGAGGAGACTTTTCCAGTCGCAGAGCGTTGGTCCAGCTGGCCAAACTGAGTGGAAATGTTGCCATTGACTTTGTTGATCTTTGAGCATTGAGTGTCTCCTTTGCAGTTTTGGCAGCTGCGAAATCTGGGGGCAATAATAGAAATGGTCTGTAAAGAACAGAAAGTGGTTTTGATTGATTGGTGGCCGAGTGGCATTTTTATGTTCAAAGAACCATGTGGCTGTTCACTGCCTGGAACTAACAATGCCAGGGGATGGCCCACCCCTGCGGATGAGCTCCACCCTTTCCTCACAGACACAAGATCTGAGGCAGAATGGGGAGCGGTTTGTCTTGGGTGCAGGAGTGTGTGATGGGGTGAGGGGGCCTGTGCTGGGGCTTCTGCTCAGCTGCAGGCTGCCACCAGCCATTTGCCCTCCTCAGTCAGCTTGGCTGCCATTTCCATCTTAGAAAGAAAGCTCGAACCCTAAACCCAACCTTTGAGAATGTGACACTGGCAGCGAAGAGCTTGTGAACATGCTGAAACAAGTATTTTTCTATTTTGGGAGGAGTTGGTTTGGTTTGGGCTTTTTTTTTTACCTTTACCTCGTCTGTTTTGTTCTCTTCTACTTTCCCTGCCAAATAAGAAGAATTTTTGTAACTGCTCCTATTTGAGTGTTGGTTGTTCTGCATAGTAATGTGGATTTCTGATGTGTTTTATAAGAGCTGGGAATATGGACGACTGGCTGTGTTGTGAGATTTCCCATTCCTGCTTTTCATACAGAGACACACACAGAGTCTCACTGATCCGCCAGTGATCTCCAGCCTACCTAGACGGACTGTGCTCTCTAGGGATGTGTCTGCTGCATCCGCCTCAGGCTTTTCCTGAAGAGAGACAACTAATTGGGAAAAATTATGTTGCATTACGTGTGGTGGCTCTCTGATGTGGACTTTTGTCTGAGGCCTCCCCAACTTGCTGCAAGCTGATGACTCAGTAATGCTGCAAGGGCTTGTGGAGCATCGGGGCAGATGTTTGTGCTTTCCATCCTGAGGTGGAGGATTTTAAAGCTTTGGGCTGATGGTTCCAATTCTGCTTCACGATTAATTAATGAACAAGCCTAGTACGTGGGATAAACTGTTAACACTAGGTCTGACAACAGACATCCAGGCTTTTCAAATGCTCTATTGACAAGTTTACATTTAGAGGCTCTAGGGTCTTATTTACCTTTCAGAGCTTCAGTCTACACATTGTTTTTATTTTGGGTGGAAGAAAGTGCTTTGACATAAAGGGTGAACTTAGCTACCTGCATGCTTGTGTTTAGCTTGCTTTCCTTCCAAACTTCCCCCAAGGGTGCAGGAAAGAGAGGGGGAGAAGACCAAGGAGGCAGTGACTATCAGATTAATTACAGATGCTGGGCTAGCTGCAAAAAAAAAGTAGAGAAGGAGGAAACAGTGGAATGAAGTCTGACCTCATCCACTCTTTTCTCTAAAAGAAATGAGCAGGTAGACTATCACAGCAGGGCTGTGAGCAAGACCCCAGCACCACTTGGCAATGGATTTCACCAATGGTTGACAATTCACATGAGCCGAGATTTAGTTCACAAAGGTTTCACGGCCAGTAAATAGAATCTAGGATGATGGGGGAAGAGCCATATGTTTGAAAAAGGGGAGAGCTTCCCCTAAGCAAACAAATACTGCAACTCGTCTAGAAATAGCAAAAGAGGCTACGTGTTTCTGCAGTTGTTTTCAATTATGTGGCTGGATGAGATTTGTCCTCATGTGGAGCTTGTCCCATGCCTCTGACCAGTCATGGCTGAAGGAGGGGACACTTCAGGATTTATTTTCTTTCCGCTGATTTCAAACAGATTGCCCACGCTCTGCTTAATGTAGTGCCTGCTGCAGAAGTGGGACGAGTATTCTGTCACATTAAAAATAAACCCAGAAATAGCGGCTTATAAATTTGGATTTCTCTCCTGTTATTATTTATGGGTGAATCCTGTCAGATGCACAAATGCAATGCCTTTGTAGGGCAATGCTGGGATTTATATCAAAGGGGTTCTAACATATACTTCATGTACTCAGCTGCGACTGTTGTAAGCTATTTCGTATACAGCATGAGACAAATGATCTCTCCCATGTTTGTCTTAACTTAAAATGCAGTTGGGTTCCTTGGATTCACTTCCAAACCTTCTGCACGGGGGAAGGAGACAGGAGATTTATGCTTCTTTAATGTAATCAGTTCTAAGCATATCTGCAGACAAATAACTTAGGAATCTATGCGTCAAGAAGCACCTCTATTAATTTCAGGATCCACTGTTTTAGGCATATTTATGTGCATTAAAAAAGGGATTAATTTTTTAAACAAAATAAAAGCTGTTGCTCTGTTAAGAAAATGAATTCTAACCAGAACATTTTGAAATAAAATCCCAGAAGGCAGCAGTCTCTCCTACAATTAAACTGGGAGAAGGTCCCCTGAGGGCAGACCAACAAAATTTAGTAAAAATAATTGCTGTGCTGGGTCCTTGCTCTATTTTAGCTGAGTATAAGCAGACACACAAAAAATAACCTACTGAGAGCAAGAACATTCCTACATGAAACAGGCTAACAACAGAGCCGTGTAACTACCTGGCCACACCACTCGGCTTTTGCTGGCACGCAGCACAGATTTTTATACTTCAGCCAATATAAAATAACAATCAGGCTATTTACAAGGCTCTGCCAAATATTAACCTTATATCCAATTCTCTTCAAACCTTTCAAAGTCTCTAATGTGAACCATGCAAGTTCCTCATTACTTGATAATATTCTGTAACGACGATGTTATGGGCTAGTTATACTTTTTAAAAGACAGTGTGTTTATGCAAAGATAATGATGCGGTGCATTTTATGCTGAAAAACTCAGCAATTAATTAATTTATAATCCCCCCTAGTCTTCAGCCCCCTTCCTCAAAAAAAGGAATAAAATAAAAGATTCATTTGCTGGAGTAAACAGGTTCATGTTTGCCCTTAAGACAGAGGACAAAATTACTCTAGCATGTGTACTGTGGTTAAACCAAGCTAGACGCACACACATCCACAGCCACGTGAGAGCCATCGTAAAGGGAGCTGCAAATGAAGGAAGCACAGAGCTAGCTCTTAAAATCCAAAGGTTACCTCCAAAAAAGCAACATGGGGTGTGCAAGGAGCTATAAGGGTTACTAACCGTGGGACAAAGGCTTTGTCTCTTGCTGTGGGCAGCACTGTGTAGGGAAGGGGTCACAAGTAGGAAGCTGGTGGGAAGATGAAGGGTGGCGTAGAATGACCCTTTAAACCTCTCTTGTGTCAGACTCGTGTCCCTGGATTTTAAAAAAATAATTTGCACATTTTCTCCCATAGTCTCTTGAACCTTTTTAATTGTTTAAGGTCACTGTGGGTAACGAAGGAAGAGTGGGGCCACTTGCCACATCTGCTGCAGGGCTGGGTTTCTAGTGGTGACAGGAGCTGTTCGTGGCCTTAGGTGGCAACACACTGCCCTTCTGGCAGTGTTGGAGCCACACAGGTGTCCTTGCAGCCACCCTGGCCCACTCACAGGACTGACACTGTGCCCTCTCAGCTTTTCCAAAACTGGGACCCATCACCCTGTAGAGGAAGTGCTGCTTCCCACAGCTCAGTGAGAACTTTCTAATTGGGCTTCTCTCTTCTCTCTGAACATCTGTGAATATCATTTTGGAAATAGTCTGTATTGAATATTGGGTTTCTTGTTTGAAAAGGAGACTTTAAGTCTATTTTTTTAGACACATTTTTACCAGCAGTACTTTTAACAATAGGTTACCAGATCCATCACACAATCTGACTAAAAGCCTGTATTTATTTCCCTAATTTTATAAACATTTAATAGGTCCTTATTAAACACATCAGCCAGCATGATTTAATAACACAATCAGTCTAGAAGTTTAAGAAAATTGAAAACAGGATTTGAATGTAATACAGCCACAATTACCGGAGATTATAGGCAATCATTTCCATATGTCTGCAATGGGGAGCTGCTAATCTCTGTTTGCGTGGAGGTGATTTCCTCTGGAACACTTCCCAGCCTTCAACAGCGCTAGTGCTGAACAAATTAGATTTGAAAGTCCCCAATTTTATGACTAAGGTAATATACTCTGTGTATTTAGAGAAACACTGATTTCCTATTTTAACTGGCTTCCAAATGCTGGACAGAGACCTCAGCTTCATTTAGTTTGGCTCTGCTAGGGATATGGTAAAATACATATTGTGTTTAAAGGGTCAGCACACGTATTTTGGGGTGTCTCAGAGACATACCACAAGTTCCCCCCATCCATAGGAGGGAAAGAGTTAGCATCGTGATCCAGTGACGCCATGGCTGAGGAATGTGCAGCAATTAGTCCTGCAGTACCGCAGGCAGCCTACAGCCAGGGGACAAGCAGCTCCCTCCTGCTAAACTTTAGGAGTCCTAACACCTTATTCCCTGACCTACCGCTTATGAGATCCTGAACAGCTTCACTTGTGTTTTGTGGGAATTCGTCTGGTAAACTGGGCTTTTTGTGCGTTGCCTGGGCTCCGCTTTGGCAGTTGCCGTTGCAAATGCAACTGCTGTTGGGAAAGGTTTCCTGTGTGGAGCAGCCGGGAGCTGGGCTGGCTTCAACCAGAGCCAGTGACTAGTGGAGATGGGAGAGATGGCAGGAGCTTCCCAGCTGTGGACAAGCCAACACCTCTAGGGGATGGCGGGGGCTGCCTGGCCTGATGGTGTCTAAAGCATGTTTAGAATTTATTTTGCCACGCGATTCGCGTTTCTGAAATGTTTGTGGCAGATCCATAGCAGACAACCCAAATAAGAAAGTGAGGCAGGAAGGAAAGCTGTGCTAATCAGCAACGAGAGAAGAGCAAAGGAACAAGTGGATCCCACAAATGCATCTGCAAAAGACATCGCTCATTTCACCTCTCCATTGCTGGACCATGGCATTGGGGAGCTTCTTGGATGAATCAAAGCTGAATATCTAGGGCTTTTATCTTTTGAGTGATTATATTTGTGAAGCTCATAGCATTCTTGAACTATGAAGATCTGCGTGGCATCTGTCCCTACAGAGCGAGAGCATTCTTCTGCCATTTCACTGAATCAGAAAACTGGTAATTGCGTGCTGGAGGAGGACATGATAAAGCAGGTGCCTCCTTGTCTGGGTTCATTTGTGGCCAGCTGATCTTTCTCAGCTGAAGGAGGGAAAAGTGACCCTTAACAGCCCCAAGTCAGGACTTCAGCACATGCCCAACTCCATCATTGTTCAAGAGAGCACCTAAGCACATACCTGATTTGAAACACATGCTTAATTCACCTTGACTTCAATTCATTCAAAGTGCAGAGCAACACATGATGTCTGGCCACTGACTTCGCTAAAAATGCGACGTGGTCCTTCAGTCAAGCATGTGATTAAGGACTGTCCTGAATCAGCACCCTAATCTGAAATCCAGGAGTTTGTTTTGCTTGTTGTGGTCTCAGCAAGAGTTAATACACTTGGGCTGAAAATCTGAAAAAGTACAAGAAAGAAAGTGTCTCTCACTATTCCTGATAAATAAACCAACAAATCCCTGCAACAAACCACTCAGAGGAAAAGAACATAGTATGGAAATGCACTTCGGTAACGAGTCAGCTTGTGACAAGCATGAATAAGCTTCCAAGGTGAGCAGAACTAGCATTTCAGCTGCTGTGACACTAGGGAAGCCACCAAAGTGCATTTTACTTCCCGTTGTCCCAGTGTAGCTGTAACGGATGTTACGGATGCTGAGGTATCAGGGTGACGTATGGCATAAACCCTGCCGTACACCGACCTTGGAGGTAACAGCTGACCCAGCCTGAAATTCTATATCGTGAACAGCGCTAGGGTTAAGCAGATAAAAGGAAACACCTAGTATCTTTCATTTCCAGATAGCACAGAACAAATCAGAACCAATATATTAATCTGCAGACTTTTCTTCTGTGATCTGACTTGGTTGGACCAAAAGGAAAAGAACACATTGGTTCTCGTAATAAAGTAAACGTACAATCCCCGCACATTACTGCCTTTGTAGTTGCTTTCACCCTAAAAAGCCCAGCTCTCGTGCACAGTATACTTTCCATCATAAACTTGCCCGTGTATGCATTCCAGATGGCGTGAAGAGGGGGCTCGGGAATTCTAGTGGCAACCGCTAGAATTACGAAAATAAAGGTAGGGCCCAGTTTTATGATGAACCTTGATCTTAAGGAGTTTATAACTAGGCTGGCTCCAAGTTGTACTTGGAATACAGGAATATATTTATTACATCAGGAGATTCCTTCACCCACTAAAAAAAAATAAATCTGCATTGTTCTTTCTTGAGTGAAGAGGTTGTTTGCAGTTTTAAGATGTTTCGTGGCCTTCATTCCATATAAAAAAAAACCTGATTAAAAGGAAGTTGGCAAGACAATAGCCCCCTCTAAATTGTAATTGTTCTCCACTCGGACACAAAATATTCTCCCACATTCCAACTATCTACACTGATTAACTCTGCATGAGCATCATGGCATGCAACTCTTTTTGCCACGTATTTTTTATGTGGAATGTAGTATTTTCCTGAAAAAGGTCCATGGATAAGTTTTTGCATCAATACACAAAAACTTGGCAATTAAGGATGCTAGTGGCTGACTAACGTCAACTTTTATGGGAAAGGTTTTTTCCTTCTTTTTGTTTTTAGGTTTGTGCCAGCAAGAAATGTGAGCCCAACCAAAATGAGTTTTAGGAAGAGGGAGGCAGCAGGGCCCCGTACAGGAAGGGATTTCAGCACATGCCTATGTTCCACTGCTTTCACCGTGGGATTTAAGCACATTCTTAATTTATTTGTGAACAGAGTAGGGATTTTTATGAGGAAATCTTTACAGTGGACACTTTTTTATGATAACATGGTTGAGGCTACAGACTTGTAAACTGGAATAAGGGTGGTACAGTGTGAGGCAGGAACCAAAAGTGGAACCCAAATAGGTGCGTGAGTCTGCACATGACAGCAAATGAGAGGTGGAGATATGGAGCTTAGGGACACAGGTTAGTGGTGGGCTTGGTAGAGTTAGGTTAATGGTTGGACTTGATGATCTTAAAGGTCTTTTCCAACATAAACCATTCTACTCTTCATCTGGAGTGAAATCAGGGATACGGCTGGGAGCAGGGACCATCATTGGTGCAAGTCAGCTGTGTTACAGAGGCACCGAAGATAGAAGTGAATCCTTGTAGTTTTTGACAAAGAAAGTCTGCTGCAGTTGTCTAGACTCCGTGTAAATCACTCGCCCCATCTGAAGGTGATCGTGTCACCATCCTAAGATGCACGTTGGTTACAACAGGTTGCTTCAGGACATATTTTCTTTTACATGGTGAATGAGGAGCCCATGTGTTGGCTCCAGCTGGATCCCATCCCAGCTCTCTGACTTCGTAGCTCTTCTTTTCTATTTTCATGAAGAAAGGAATCTGTCAAAAATATTTTACCCCTCCCAGGGGTAAGGGGTAAGTAAGTAACAGGAACAGGGTAAGGCATGGTCTTATTCAGTAAATTATTTCTTATTAAATAATCAGGTGCATTGCCTTGAAACCAGCTCTTAACATACTGGTGCTACTGTGGTTGATTGACCTAGAAGCCAGTCTGTCTGTCCACAATTCTCCCTTGATTTTCAATTTGCCTTCTGAACTGTGGCTTAAAGACTCAAGCACATCTTGCAGTAAGACCTAAGTGAGTGAGCTAAACATGAGGCAGGAGCCTTAGCAGTTAATATCCTGGCTTGTGTTATTTTTTTGCTCTTTGAACTCTAAAAGCAGTTATTTGTCATTTACTTGATATCCCTTGACAATAAACGCGATGTCTGTGAAGAACTAGTTACTGATAAGCTCTCCAATAAGGTCAAAACATGCAAGCAGATGACAGCAACAATAACAGAGGTGTTAACCGCTGCATCCTTCTAGGTTTTTCTTCCGTAACTTTTTTAGATGGTGCACTAGTGTGTTTTTGTTGGAAGCATGTGGCACTGTTGCTCCTGCCATAATTCGTCTTCATGCACAGCAAACAGAAAGGATTTCAGGCATTTTATTCCCTTGTCAGCTTCAGTAAACGCAGAACAATTTACCTAAAAGAGCAATCTATCAGGACCAAATTTCTCAAAGCTTTTTTACTTTTTTTCTCATCCAAGAAGCAAAAGGTAACTTTATAAACAGAAAAGAAAAAGGATTATTTTTTCCTGCATAACTTCTAAGTTCATTTTCTTTGATTCCTGCAAGTGATGTCATGGAGCCCAGCTGCTGTTGCTGCGATGATTTCCCTTACTCATGTTTCCCCCAGTCATTTCAGGCCCTGATGGAATTACTTTGGGCAAAACCTGGTTTTTTCATGGCTGATCTCCCACATCAGCTGATACCAAGGGCTATTCTCTGGGTGCAGGCAAAGAAGTAGATTTTTATAGAATGTTTTACTGTTTTGCTTACAGTCAACCCCTCACCCTGATGCAGCTCAGCACGCAGCAGGCATAAAGGTTGATAAGAGATGTAGATGCAAAGCATTATGAGTTTTGGGTTCTATATGCTTGGTTTCTCAGTGGAGTCCAGCAGCTTCTGTGTCCGCTCCCCAGGTGAAGCTGTGGACAGTTAGGTCACTCCTGTTGATATTTGGTGTGATAGAGAGAATTCTGGTGACTACTTTTGACCAGTTCTATTGGCTACTCTTTGCTAATGAAAACTGCTATGCACACAGGTGATTCTTGACTCCCACCACCCGGGCTCCTCTCTAGACCTCAGTACAGCACCTTTGTCTACTCATGCAGAGATACTCGTCTGGTAAACGTTGATTTATTTTTTTAAATAACCATATGCTGTAGCTATCATTCCTCTGTACCACCACCCAAATGTGATAGCACTCCCTGGATTAGAGGGAATAACAGCTCATTGCCTTTTTGAGTGGTTCAAATCCATGTGTCTCCTCTCCCAGAAGATAGATCAATGCACTCAGCTACAGAGCTCTGTGACCCAGGGTATAGCAGACGGGTAGCAAATAACAGGATTATCTGCCAAGTAGCAGCTATCAGGACTAGGGGCTTGCAGAGCTGTTTTTGGAGCTTGAGACACCAGTCATGGAAAAATTAAGGTTCACCTAAAATATGTATGTAAGCTACTTGTACCTTCTTGGTTAATTCCAGGAGCCATACCTAGATGATATTCTTACATCCCTTACGTACCTCATGCCAATTGTTGGTTGATCAGGAGTGTGAATCGTGGACTTCTAAGAGCTTAAATTTATAACCCCTCTAAGTGTCTTTATGGAGCCATTTTAACTGGAGTATTCAGACTTGTTCGAATGCAGGTCTCTGTATCACTGCATACAAGAAAGTGTTGTCTTTCCTTTGCAGTTGTTTTTTGTAGGCTTTTTAATATTGCTGTTTACTGAGATGTCTTTAGTTTGTTGTTGTCTGTATTCCCATATTGATTGGAATGTCAGTGAAGACTGAGCTAACATGCTGAAGTGCAGAGAGAGCACAGGAAGGGGACCACTGCCATGGCGAGGTGCAGTGATAAGCCAGCAAATACAGGAAATCCCACCGTTAGCACTTCACCTGTTGGCTGCGTTAGGGATACAGTTATGCTGTGGTTTCTCAAAAGTCAGGAGAGACACTGGCAGCTCCAGAGTGACTTACCCCCATCAAAGACCTGAACTGGAGGTGCTTCTCTTTCACCCCATTAGCAGCTCTAGTGATTGAGTCTGACCTGTGGATCCCAACCTGCTCTGACATGCTCTTCCACCAACCCTTATTCGGTGTGTGGACCTTCAGCCTGCCTCCCTCCCCATTTACTACAGGGCCTCTGCCCTGCTTTAGGGAAAAATAAAAACAGATTAGTATTAGAAAAAGATGGAGCATGAAGAGGGAGAGGGAAGAGTAAGTGAATTAATCTCCCCTCGTGAGGCCAAAATTATTTTTGTTACTGGCGAAGGTTGGTTTTGCATTGGAATTTTTCTCCCAAGGCTTTCAGGCATCCATCAAAAACCAAACAGCTTCATTTCTGTAGATACAATGCTTCACTTTTTAGCTGCCAAATAACCTCATATATTTAATTTTCCAGATTTTTTAGATGCTTTCAGGAAGTTGTCACAAGTGACCCTCCCTGGATAAATTTCCTCTTCCAAGAAACCCGCTTTAAAAAAACAACCACCAAAAAAATAGGAACAAAAATGGTTCAGGCAGTTTTGTCCCCCTCAGAAACAATGCTCAGCTAAGCTTTGACTGCCTTTTGTTCAACTCAGCCAGAATCTTTCTGCCCCTTTTTATGTGCCGAGGGTGGGGGCCATTGATCTGCTTGGCTTCTGCTGCAGCCTGGCCTTGCCCGGGCAGGGACCTGGACCTGCTGCTTTTCAGCTGTGCCTGTCCTCTTCTCCTCCTTTCTTTCTCGTTAAATGGAAGTTGACGTAACAGAAGAGAGGAGCCTGCCAGGAGGGTGTCAGAGTCAGCAATGATCACAATCAGACATTGCAATCAGATTGCTCTACCAACTCCTAGGAAGAAATAACCATCTGTTTCAATGGTTATGGGGTGGGGGTGCGTGGGGGGATTAAAAAAAAAAAAGGCTGAGCCCTGTCCAGGATTTAGCATTGCAAGCAGGGCCTCATTGCCTGTCAGGCAGCATTTAAACAGGGTGTGAAAGCAGTTCGAGTTCAGGACCTTTTGTACCAGAGGGAAACCCAGTGCTCAGCTAACGTGCAGTAGCGTTGGGAATGAGGCATGCAACCCTTTCCACTTTTCTTCTGGGACCCGAGCTGTGCAGTGGCCTGGGACACCTATAAGTGATCTTAATTCACCTGGCCACTGGATTTCCATCCCTTTTTTTTAATCCAAAATAGGCTGAGGAAAATCTGTTGTTGTAATTGGGAATGGCTTGTTCTGCTGGGGTGAGGAAGCCTTCGGCCTTCCTGGTTGCCAATAGTCCGTGCTGCACAGGTGGCTGCCTGGCAGTGGCTGCACACTGGCCTCACTCTATGATGTCCTCCAAACCCAGTAAACATTACAGGCCACAGAGTGCTACAGTGCATGCAACAAAGGCAAAATTCATTTATTCGCTGAGTCAGGTGATGGATAGTCTGTCAATGTTTATACAGTAGACACAAGCCTAATTTTCAGGTATTAGTTGATTAACACTTGAGTCATAGTGTGTGTCCTGTGTCCAGTAATGTGGAACATCAAATATGTGGGAAAGATTAATAGTGTGCACAGATGTTACTCAGAGGATCAATTTGTCTGAGGTTTGAAGAGGTGGTACCCGGCAGATCAATAGGAAAGGAGAAAATTAGAGCAATATGTTGGAGGAAATCACAGCGGGTCTTTGCCTGGCTGGATTATCTGCTCCAAATATCCAGCTTCTCCTCACGACTTCCAAAGGCTGCAACAAAATGTTAAGCGATTCCCCTTTGAATTTGTTTCTTATACACCTAGAGCTTTCCCCAACGGCAAGTCCTTAGCAGGGGACAAAAAACATCCCTTGTGTGATGGGCTGAGTGGCCCAGGAAAGCTTTTCCCTGGCATTTTGTATGAAAACTTCTTCCCTCTATGATAAATAGTTACAGGCAGGAGAGCGATAGCAGTGAATGGTGCTCTGTAAGGGAACAAAGCTAGGAGCAGAAGGGCTCTTTCTGGACAAGGAGAAATGTTGTGGTACCTTTTTTCCCTGCTATCTCCACATGCTGCCCAATGAGAGCTATATCACAGCAGAGTATCACGGAATCACAGCCTTCACTGGGAAGGCTGGAGCAAATTCAGGTACTCATGCCCCCATAGTAGCTACTGTGCTGCAACGCTCCTTGACCTGCCTGTTCAGAAAGGATGTCTGCATCAAATGTGCTCTGTCCAACCTATTGAGAACTTTTTTCTGCAGTGGCAGAACAATATCTTATGACTTTAATGCTGCCACCCTTTCTCTTCATGCAGCAGAGGGTTATGGACCTGCCCTATTCCCATCACAATGCCACATGGCTCCTTGGGGAGTAGACTTAGAGGTCTTGGAATCTGTGGAAAGCTCCCCCATGGGAGAAGGAGAGCTCCCTGTTACCTGAAATAAGTAAACCTGGGTAAAGCTCTGAGGAGGACTCTCCATGAAATAGCCTTGCATCTGCAGGCATGATGACACAGTGGTCTGCCTTGTTCTTCTTGCTGTAGTTGTAAGTGATGCAAAGGTTACACACTTTAAGGGTCTGAAAGGAGGGAGAGACTGCTTGCAGTGGGTTATCCTGTGGGAGCACCTTGTGTGCCAGCCTGTGCAGAGCATTGAGGCTGCACATCCATTCCGTGTCCATTCAGGACAGCTGCTGAACCAGGAGCAGCCTGCATGCGGCTGACTCACACTTGCTGCCAAACAGCAGTGCAGAGGTTCTGCATATCTGTTTATCTCTGCTATTCAGAAAGGGTTCCTAGCCACCTGAGATAGAAAGCAGCTTTGGACAGACATTTCAGCATATGATGGGAATGTCAGCAGTGTTGTGCTCTTTCACATTGTTCCATAAACCCAGCTTTGTGCAAACTAACATATTTACATGCTTGCTTCCTAATATTGGCACAGGATTTATGAGATCTCCCTAAAATTGATGTCTATTCCTAACACATTTGGATGAAAAAATGACCATGCCCACATGAGGAGCCGGAGAGGAAATTTAATTCAAGGGAAGGCTGAGAACATGTGCATTTCTGCTGCTTTCATTTCAGACTCTTCCTGTGGCAAAATCATGGCATGTGTGACTGAGTTCCTGGTCCTTCAGACATACCCTGTGGAGGACTGTGCTTATACAAGGAGCTGCTTTGTGAAATTAGCAGGAAAGATCATAAAGTAAATTACATTTCGTAGAAGATTTTTGCAGGAATCCAAATTCAGGGGATTGTGTGATGTACAGCCACTCACTCAAACCAGGAGTATCACGGAATCACAGAATCACAGAACATTAGGGATCGGAAGGGACCTTGAACGATCGTCTAGTCCAATCCCCCTGACGCAGCAGGATCACCTAGACCAAGTTTAACAAGAACACATTCACGTGGGTTTTAAACGTCTCCAGAGAAGGAGACTCCACATCAGGAAATTGTCACCAATGCACTGAAGGAACCTCCTGAACTGTGGGTGGCTGACTGAGTAGGTCTTCCAGCAAATATCAGGGTAGTTAAAATCCTACATGAGAACCAGGGCCTGTAGCTGTGAGGCTGCTGTCAGCTGCCTGTAGAAGACCTCATCAACTTCCTCATTCTGATCTGGTGGTCTGTAATAGACACCCACAATAGTGTCACCCCTGCCAGCCTGCCCCTTAACCTGCACCCACAAACTCTCAACTCCCTCTTCATCTGCCCCTGGACAGAACTCAACACATTCCAGTAGCTGTCTCACATACAGAGCAACTCCTCCACCCTACCTTGCTGACCTGTCTCTTCTGAAAAGGACATAGCCGTCTATGACCACATTCCAATCACATGTAATTGCCACCAGATCATAATCACCTGAGTGGACACAGATTTCTAGCTCCTCCTGTTTATCCCTGTGCTGCGTGCATTGGTCTACAGGCATTTCAGGGAGCAAGCTGAGAGCTCCAATTTCACCCTAGGGCAGTGAGAGTAAGGAGGTAGGAAAGGAGGGTGAAGAAAAGGGCCAAGGGAGGGTGCAGGTGCTGGGCTCTGAACACCAGGAGGAAGATGCAGGTTAACAACGGGCTCACAGAATTGCTTTTTTTTTCCCTTCCTTGCACCAGGTCCAGGCCAGCCACTCCACATAATTAGGAGCCCTTCAAACATACCTCTGCTTCAAGAAACAACTGTCGCTTCCTCACTAAGGGTTGGCATAAACTGCTCTGAACATCATAAAAATAGTAAATTCACATTTTGTCAGCACAGGCAGTAGCAGCTGAGCTTACATGGCCCAGACCAAGTGCAGAAGCCAGGCTTGGCGATAGGTTTCCTGCGCAATATATTTATATAGACAGCTAACCCGTCGCTGGTCTGCTGGCAGTTTTGCATTTTCCTTGTAAACTGTTCTTATGTGCTACAACACATCTGGGCATTCTTAATTCTGACTCTCACTTCATTACCTTTCATAGGAAACTCTGGGTTTACAGCAAAAGAATCAATAGTTTGAAAGTTTTAAAAAGTGTAATATTAAAAATTTAAAAGGAACCAGGAAATCGTAGTCTCCATTCAGAGGAGGAAAAAAACCCAACCCAACACAAAAACTTTTTATTTGGGTAAGGATCAGGGCTCACAATTAATTATCTTTATGCACAGCAGTTTGGGATTTCTTCAGATATTTTACTAAATCTCTGTGAAGGGAGGCTTGTCTTCTGGAATCCACATTAAATATATGAAAGGAGTTTAGCCATGGCACAGTTTGTCAGCCAAGCGGATGCCAGCAAACAGCCTGTTGCCATTTACAAGGTGGGAAAGCCGAGGCTGGGTGCTGCGTCTGCGGGGCACATCCTGCTGCCCAGCTCTGCCCGCACAGGCAGCAGCCCTAGCCCCACGAGGCTGCTTCAGCGGAGGATCAGTTCCCGGCTGCAGTATTTCTTTCCCTTGAGCAGATCTAATTGAAATCAGATCTTCGTGCTGCGGTAGGATTCCTCTGGCAGAGCCGGTCTTGGCATTGTTTTCTTCACCATTTTCCTCATTACTGTTAGTACCAATCACCAGCACCAGGCAGCAAGGAACAGAAGAGAGGAGCAACATGCTGTGAAATTGTTGAAATAATTCAAAGGTTTCCACAGGAAACGTCATATCCAAATGCTTGAATGCGGCCTCCCAGATATAAATATAGAGAGGGAGGGGGTAAACAGCCAAGAGAGAAAGAGATTTAGTGATATTAAGAGGCTGAAGCAGCCGGAGCGGTTTGTAAATTGTACAGGCGGTTGTTCTCCGTGTAACCAGCATGTCCCGTAGCGCTGGAGAAAGAAGCAGATGTCTCAACAGAGCCTAACAGCCTGTTTGAACCTGGGCCTGGGGTCTGCAGCACCCTCCTTGCTTTGTTTTAATGCTAACCCTTAGACTCTTTCTGGGGCTTTTTTCTTGCAGTGACGAAAGCCTGAGAAATAAACGTTGATTGCCGAGTAAAAACGTTCTCGGTTCAGCTCTTTCAGCATGCGCTGAGAGCAGCATCAATAGCATCCATCTATTGATTGATTGGTGTCTTTCAATGATTCGAGGACATGTCTTGGGTTTAGCAGACAGCATTCTTCCAGTACAACCCGTTCAAGCTGATAGTAGCCATATTGTGTGACTACCTATGACTCTAAAACTTGCTATATTTTAATATTTTAAAGTGAAAACTCAGTTCAGTTACTGTGGGAAACAAAGGCAGATTATGTTTTAAGCCTGATGAGGTGGCTTAGATTTCCAGATTAAGGCTTTGGTTCCTAGCTGTAACACACTTTAGGAATGGTTCAATAATTCTCCTTGAAGACGGTTTATTAATGGAAACATAACTATTCCGTTAATCAGCATTTCCCAGAAGCACTGGTTATGCTTTCTGGAGGAAATTTTGTTTTATTAGTAGAAATGAAACAGCCTTCTGGTTTTGAAACTGTCATCTCAGAGTTTTTGTAGCTCCGTTGATCAAGAAAGATAAATTCTACACAGAAACATTTTAATGAAAATCATTTTTATTTCATTTTGGCTCCAATTTTGTAATGAGAGGGAGAGGATCTTTCTGCAGCTAGTGCATCTGAGGAGCCAAAAATCCCCATGCCATCCATGGGAGCAGCTGACACTTTGGAAGTGAGTAGTTAGGTCTTTGATGGTAGGCAGCCAGGTTTGCAGCATTTGCCACAGGACGTTGCCTTACAAGAGCAGAAAATCCATCTCTTCTATTGTCTTCAGGAGCCCAGCAATTCCTGGTCGCTCCCAGCACCCACTCCATGGGCTGCCTTTGTCTGTAAACAAACTTCAGCAGCTCCCCACCTCCAGCTCTCTAGTCCTTCCATGCAACTATTATCAGCAACGTGCCATTCCTCAGCCCCCAATTATTGTTGTCAGCTTCACATAAGAGTTCATCCCTTCTCTGCTCAATCACAGGCATTAGATTTCAGGTATTCATGGAAAGGGAGAAGAGTTTTGAGGTCTGCACAGGGTTCTTTTAATCACTCTTGTGATATTTTTAACAAAGAGGTCAGAAATACATATTTTCTTCTTCTCTAAAGGTTAACAAAATACAGGAAAAGAAAGAAAGAAGGGGCGTGGGGGAGCAAGTTCCCAATGATTTTAGTCTGGTGACTGAATGTCCTTTGTGCATCCGTTCAACTATTTTGTGGTTTGCATTTACGTCTGTATTTGCCCAATTTACAGCTTAAAAAAAAATCAATAGTAATGTTATATTTTCATGAAACCAGCGGTTTTTAACTGAGATCTCATGAGTAAATTACATTTTGTCCAAGTTGGATTACATCCAAGTTGGACTGCAGCTGCAGGCCCTGATCCTGCAAATGCTTATGCACACAAGTAGTCCTGCTCAGTTTATGCCTTGGGCTGCGGCTTGAGAGACCTGGAACCCAGTTCTAGGTTTGCTATAGTCTCCATCTTCCCCAGGTCCTTTGTTTGCTCGGAACCTCTGTTTCTATTATTTACTAAAACAAAGAAATAAAGAACAAAGACGTGCTGACTCAATGGCGGTGCTGCATGTATTTGTCATATATGAGATACCAGTTGCTATGGGCATATATGGGCTATAAAATAATACAGTAATTGTCCATATAATATATCTAATATTGTGTTAGCTCTACTCGTTCCAGACTCTCCGGAAAACTACTGACAGAAAATCTCCTATTGAGGATTCACTGTTTTCCCTCTTGTTCTTTGATACCCTGTTGTTTCTACATCCCCTGCTCCTGGCACAGGCAGACAAATGAAAGCAAACAAGAGCATGGCTAAACAGTTCCATGCAGGGTCTCTTTTTCGTCTGTACTTCTCTAGGGCTGACTATATGGAGCTGCCATATTACAAACAAATAGTAATAATAGGAATAAATTCCAATACAGAGTCTCAGAGATGCAAATGTTATGTCAGAAAAGGGAACCACTGGAGCAGGTGGACACAAATGCGACAACGCATGGTACAGAACAAAATCGCCCATGTGGCTGAAAGATGATCTTTGCTGTAGGCAGTTCTCTAGGCTACAACATAAGGTGGTACATGAATTAAGAGGCAGTTCTAAGCCTTGGAGACATTAAATGTGACTTAATATATGATTGCATGTCAGCTGAACTACTGTAAGTGCCTGTGTATCAACTCTGCCTCAACACCTTTCCTGCCAAGCTCAGGGAAACTGTACCACCCTGGAACTATTGTGAGGGTTATGAGTTTGTGTATGAACTGTTGCCTCAGCTCAGCTGAGGTACCACAGTTTGTTCTGCCAGAGTCATTTGGGCTCATTCCCGAAACCCTTGAAGTCTGTGAAGAGCTCAGAAGTCGCTGAAGGGAAAATGGGGAGAGGAGGAGATTTACCAGTTTGATAATTTGCAGCAAAATAAAAGAGCTGCCTGCCAAGCCATCCTTAAAAAAAGGCATTGGTGAAGACTTTGCCTATTGAAAGATGGAAATGCTTTCAGCATACATAGTGTTTTTACCATTCACCCCAGCATGGGTGAATGGCAGCGCTTATGGAGCAAGTGAGGAGTCCCACTGCAAACCTTGCAGCAGGCAGGGTAGTAAAAATCCAAATCCCCAAAGAGTTCACAGTCAGCGATGATTAACTAGCTCAAGGAAAAGTAGGAATGAAACACATTGCTTAACCCTTCATTTGGCTGGAAACCTGTGTAGTGCATGGCCTTCACCACACTTCTTCTGAACATTCATTGAGGTTTGCATGTTCCTTTGTAGTTTATAATTTTTACTCAGCAATGGAGCAAACACTGATCACTTTCCCCCAAAGCAGAGCTGAAGGAAGTTTCCTGATCAAACTCAAGAACTGTGAAGTGATTGCAGTGAATAAATGAATCCATGCAAAACAGACATGATGACGAAATTAATTTTTCTAGGTTGCCCAGAGGTCTTGTAACACTGCTGTCTTCATGAGACAGCTTTGTGAGGTAGTACAGCTTATCAGATACTGAACCTCAAGTATATCAAATGATACGTACAACTTCCTCACTAGAACATCAGCCATACATACACGTATGTAAAATAGCTCACTTTCTATATAAAGCCTTGCATCTGATGCATCTTCCTCAGTGCATTATATTCCTCTTCCTCCTCACCAAATGTTAATGACTGCAGGACTCAAACCTCCCTTCCAATCAATGTACATGCATCCCCTCCTTGAAAGAAGACCATTATCCTATGGTATTTAGGTGGAAAAGCATCTTAGAGTGGCTGTGGCAAAAGAGATCCACTGTGATTTATGCGAGGTGCACGGGGAGCTGTCTGATGTGAAGTCAGCAGCTGAAGGGCAATGAATAATTCAGCACTAGAATCTGTCACATCATCTCTCTTTCCATGTTATTGCTGTTTTTACGTAATTGCAAAGCGAAAAATAAATTGATGTCATAAAGAAAGCGGCATCGTTTGTCTGGAAACACACATAAGAGCTATAGGTACATTCCTGCTGCTTTGTGAGCCCTCTGTGATCTTCCTGTGTACAAAATTAAAAATGTTCTTTATTAACACTTTCTCTAGGGTTAGACAGGAGATCATGCAGCATGACATCTTTTAGGTTGGTGTTAGAAGCCCACATTCATCGAGAATGACGTCTCTGAATTGCCTCCTGCCAGCACTCCAGCGCCATTGCCCTTGCTCTGCGTTTCCCTGGCAAAGCTTTAATGAACAGCTGGAGCTGGGGTGGGAAATTTTGTTTATCCAACTGCAGACAAAAACAAAGCCAGCTTGAAGGGTCCCCTGCTTCAGGGGGACTTTGGGAAGAGTAGCTGTGTACAGTGCCGCATTTTTAAACTCTGTGCGCCCGAAATAAAGAACCCAACCAAAAGAAGAGATCTGGTCACTGGGCTCACTGGGCTCACTGCACAATGTGAAAAACTCAGCTGGCTGGCAGGGAGACACCCATAGACTTATGTCTTGGTGAGCGGAAGAGCCGTTTCAAGTGATGCTTTCCTCTTCTGTAGAGTGGGCTGACATTTTGCATGGACTCACAAGGTTTAGGCTGCATGAGAACCTGGAGTGCCCCAGCATTTGGGCATTTGGGGTCTGCCCCATGTAGACACAGGTCTGAAAATGAGAGTTCAGATCAGGATCAGAGAGACCCGGACATTGTCTGGGAAAAGATCTGACTTATTTGTTCTCATTTTATGGTGGAGGACATTATCCATCATTGTGTTTAAGTGTGACTGGTGCTCTGGGCCTTTCTTGATGTTATTATTTCATGACTGGAGAAAAAGAAATTACTTTGGTGTATTGTAGCTTTTTAATCTGAACTGTTCCAAAAGATGTCATAACCGGCTCCAGCCTCTGACTCTCCTGTCTTCTTTATAAAGCACAGTCCCTCCTCTGTTCTTGACTTTGTCCTTGTGAGGCTGATGTGAGCAAATGCTATTTCTTAGGAAAGTTCTGACTCAACAATGTGAGCTTTTCAAAGGGGAATGAATGCAATCTGTGAACTGAATTGGCAATGCAGGCAGATTAGAAGAAATGCTATGCAGTACCCAGATCATGCCATTTTAATATCTAAAGATGATTGCTTTTAGGAAGGAGACAATAGCTTTAGCATAGAGATGACAAAACATATTCTTTTTGCCTTTCCTCTTGGTAAACAAACTTCTTTCAGAAATGAAATGAAGTTGTATTATGCAACAGTGATGGAAAGGGGCAGACGTGGCATGGGGGCTGTCCCCCAGCTGGTAAGATAATAGGTATTTACCAATGGGAGACAGTGGGCTGGTGAGACCTTATGATTCCTTTTGTCTTGCAGGACTTCAAATTCTTTAACTTAGGTTGTCAAAACTGAAGGGCTGCTGTGAGGGGTTTTTTTTTCATTCATATTCGTTGTTTTTCTCAAAGGCCAGGTCAGCTGGAAAAGTCTTCAGTTTTGGGGTCAGGCATCCCTCAGAAGCAGATCTTAAAGGTGTGCTGGGGAGTGGGAGGAGTAGCAGAGTGATGCTGAAACAAGGGAGGAGACCTAGAGCGAAGAGGTGTGAGGGGTAATACAGGTTGGAAGAAAACTATTCAGCTAACAGACAAGATCTGCAATTCTTAGCATTTAGGCAAAACACCTCTGCAAAGACTTATTTTGAGTTCTCAGCTGATCCTGTGAGATCAGACTTTCCCCCAAATCTTCCTTAATTTGTTTCTATTGTTCTCTTCCAGCCCTGCCTTGGAGGGTGGAGGTTGATAGATCAAACCTGTCCTTCTTACCATTTGTACTGATGTTATTCCATCAGCAGAGTCAGAAATGACTGGTATCCTCTGCTTTCCATCACCTGTAGTAACATAGGGCTGGAATGGGCTGATAATGCAAAAATGAGAATAATATCCTTATTATTCCTTCTGGATGCTGGGAGGAAATCTTGACAGAAGAGAAACTTATAGATCACCAGCTGGGCAGCACAGGAGAGTTTTCTTGTTTATCAGTCCTCAGCATTGTATGTGACTACGCTGTGATGATCACCAGCTGACATAAACTAGCTGTTAACCCGTGACTCTTGATTAGTGCTCTAGTTTTCTAAAACCCATTTCAATTCTTTGGTTTTGCTTATGGGCTCTAGGACTTCAGCACATCCACCTTTCAACCTTTCCTAAGCAGAGTGACACTGTGAAACATCCTGTGCTACTTTTTAAATTTTTTTTTAAACAAAATAAATAAATACATAAAGGGATGGAACCCAAATCATTAGAAAGTTCTTTAAGTCAAAGAGCTGCAGCTCTGTAAGGAAATGAAAAGTTTTCAGGCTCTCAGTAATATGATGAAGTTGGGCAGCACTGCAGAAATTTTGGATTTAGAAATTTCTTATCAGAGTTAAAATAGGACAGAAAGGGAAGAGTTTTAGAAGTTCCTCTCAATGCTTTTGCTACTGCATATGTTTAGGGAGGTTGCTTCCTTGTTTTCTTCTGTTTGGTTTTGTTGGGATTTTTTTTTGACTGAGCCTATGAGGTTAATGCTGCAGGTGTGGCCCTCCCCACCAGGTGATCTTCCTTTCTGTTGGTCTTTAGCCCAGATTCTCCTGCTTCACTCAGTGCTCTCGGGTCTCTCTTGTGTCCTTATTCTCTCTGTGGTCCTTCTGACAGTGTTAGAAGTTGAGCCTCTTCCAGGTTTTGCACCAACATCCCTCTCTTCTGACTGTAAAGACAGATCCATCCCATCTTCCCTCATCGTTTCCTGCTTCCAGCCAGGCTATCTCCCACTGAAGGACAAAAGGTAAGAGACTACCTTCATTTTTGTTGGCTTAAATGACCCTGTATGAAAGCAGCTTTGTTCCTGAACTCCCCTGATAACGTAACAGGTTGCAGGTCCAAGGCAGAGGTTACTACAGTGATAAGTAGCAAGAATCACTTCCCTAGCTCAAGCAAGAGGTTATTTTTATTGAGAATTCCTAGAAGCTCACTGCTAATTGAAGCAAGAACTTGCCTGCATGAGCAATACCGCAGTATTTTCCCTGGAAATATAGAAGTGACAAAGGTGTGAAGGAAACAAGTTTGCACTAACTTCCAAAGACACCTTTTAAAAACATAATGCTATAAAAAAGGTAGCAAAAAATCCCCCACCTGCTGGAAAGTGTCCTTATACTCTTGCTTTATTAAAAGTTCTTTGCCTTCTTGAAAACAAAATCTCACGCACATAACAACGTCCTCCCGCTCGCCCCCGTACCAGCAATCTTGACTATTTCAGGGATTGTAAATAATGAGGACTCAGTTATCTTCGTGGAGGCGACAATGTTGTTCTTGAAAACACTTAACTGGGGTCTTGGTTTTAAGGAGAGCTATTCCTCGGTGCATTATTGCTGTGAGTTGTAAGTGCTGAGCTTCCAAGTATTTCCAAGCACACGCTTCACATTAAAATGTAGGGTTTTCTTCTAATTCCTTATCTGCTAATGGATGAACTCTACTGGGGTTTTGAATGAAACAGCATCAGAAAAACACGAGGATAATTTATTGTAGTTTACAAGCCAAGTTTTCCTAAAGCCACTGTTTTCTTAGAGCTGGTCAGACAAAAGTGAACCGTGACTGCCACCTGAATTCTATTTTATTACACATACCTGTAGCACTAAGGACCTGGGTAATCCAATGCAGGACGTAGGTGAGAAGAGTCTGATCCAAACCAGTAGCTGTCATTGTTGCATTCCTTTTTCTGGTACTTCATTCCTTGTAGTTCCATGAAAGGTTCTGCAGACGCTTTCCTGATGTGATTAGTACAGTCAGTTCAAGCTCATGTTACCTGGCTGTGCTCTTTCAGATCTGTTTGGGATAGTGAAAACATTTTGCTTCTATCTGCAACTAGAGTTGGTTTTTTTTACAAAATACAGAGGGGAGAAATCCCCCACAACTCAGCAGTTGTGTCCTTGAGAGTTTAATTTGGAAAGCAATCCTGTGCTTCCTATAAAGTCTGTTACAGTTGCTTGGAGGGCACTGGGGAAGGGCTCGTCGTTGGTTTTGTGCCCAATTTGTTTTCCAAAAGACACTTCTCTTTCTGTTTGAACAAGTAACTGTATCTGAGTATTGCTGAGACCAGAAGAACAGTGAGCTTTCTGGTTCCAGTTTGATGTGAGTCCCAGGGATAAGGAAATGCACTTGCTGAAGTTCAGGATACCTAGGAAGATCTACCAGGAACAACCATCACTGTACCCTAGTTGTAGGAATGGAGCCTGTCTGCTGCTGTGGCATCTGCTGAAGCAACAACAGCAGGCTGGAGCAGAGAGTTTAAGCTGGGGCTGTACTGCTTCTGCTGCTGTTGAAACACAGTTATCATCACAAACTGTGCAGCCCAGGTTGATAGCTTTGAGGGTCTCGGTCTCCATGAACAGCATTTTCATTGATCTTTTTCTAGATGAGCAACATCTTTTGCTGCTAGGGCTGTAGTCTTCTTTAGCAGATAGATCAGCTCAACCCATGTTCTTTGCTCCAGTGCAAAAATCCACACAAATTGAGAATGTTTTAGGCAGCTCGTATTGGTGGGCAAGACTAAAAGGAATTCAGTACTTCTGCGGAGAGGAAAGGGAATCCCAACTGTGGAGAAGTTTAGCGTGGATCATTTAAGGTCCACACAAACGCTGTGATGTTTGGGTCTTTTTGGTCACACTGTTGGTAAGGACTGTTTAGAACAGGACTCTTTCAAGCCAATCCTTTCCCCAGAACACATGCCAACGAATGAAACTGCAGCGTTGAGTACAAGAGTGCAAGGTGGCATACTAATGAGTCTGTAAAGATTAATGAATATAAGGAAGAGTAACACGCTATGAACCAAACAGTTTGGTGACTTCAGTGGGGGAAGTGTCTGTATACCTGAGGGTAGCGTTTTGATTGCCCTTTGATCTTAAATTCTGGAGCCCAAGTGGCAAACTCTGTGAAAGATTAATTCTTAGAGCCCATTTTTAAAATGTGAGCAGCCATTCCCAGAGGCAGATACGTCCAGTCTGTGGCTGGGGGTAAGGTAACACTATAGACCTTGCAAAAAGCAGCTCGGTGAGGCTGTGGACCTTGGCAATGTGAAAACATACCTCTGGACCCTGTAACTCCACTTCTGCCAGTGACTAGTCACCTGATTTCTGCTCTCATTAGATGACTAAATGGTGCTGCCCCTTTGTGCGTTGAGGGAAAAAAAGACAAGTAAACTCTGTAAAGAGTTGCCCCATCTTATGTCAGTCATCTGTGGACATTTCTAGTTCAAGAAAATGGAGGAACATGTCACTGTATACAGACATGGAATCCTTCAAGTTGGAAAAGACCCTTGAGATCATCAAGTCCAACCATCTCCGATACGACTCTTCAATGAGGATTTAATTTAAATTTTTTCCTCTCTGTAATTGCTTTATTTTTTTTTTCTGCAGTTGTATTATAGTCTTCTCTCCTCCAGCCCTTATATCTCACACCCATCCCTACCCCAGGAGTTGCTGACACCAAAGAATGACAAAAGCAGCATCAGCAGTTTTGCGTGGCAGTGCCCTCATGAGGACAGGGCGCTGTTGTATGGCAGAGCAGCGATAAGAACTGTTTAACCCGGTTTCTTTTCAGACTTAACTCTTAGTTAGGTTTGCAGGTTTTAAATCTCTGACATCGGACAGCTGCCTCCCTTCCTTCAAATGCTGCAACAGGCTACTATTTTTTGCAGAATATCATGTGAATTACAAATTTGGATGCTTATGCAGCGATAACAATACCTCACTGTGTCATTGGCATAGTATTAAATACGGCCTGGCACTGTTTGAGGTATGTGCCGTAGTCACACTGGGTACTGCTGTGTTTCCTGCTTTTTCAGATGACAAGTCAGGGAAACACACAAAGCTCTCGATGAAATCAAGGGTCAAGTGTCTAAGTATTTTTCTGGGAGAAAGGAGGATGATTTCAGCCTTAGAAGGTTTCTCTTCTGGTCCCCACTCCCTTGCACTGGGAGCTACGTCCCAAAGAAAACACTGTCTCATGATCTTAGACATCTGTGGCCAAGTAGCTCTGATACACATGGAGGGCGAGGTTTGTCCTACAGCAGGTAGAACATAATCCATTACCATTTGGAGTGCCTGGCATGGAGAGGTCAGATGGCTGAGGCATATGTGACAATATGGCAATCAAAATAGAACTTCTCAAGGGTTGTATGTAACCAAGCAGTGACATCAGAGCACTGGAACGGGCTGCCCGGGGAGGTTGTGGAGTCTCCTTCCCTGGAGATGTTTAGACCCTGCCCAGACATGTTCCTGTACGACTGGATCTAGGGGATCCTGCCGTGGTGGGGGGACTGGACTGGATGGTCTTTTGAGGTCACATTCAATCCCTAATGTTCTGTGATCAGTGCCTTACATGACTCAACCTTTCTAACTAAAGTAAAGAATTCCGGTGTTGGTCATACAATTTTAAAGTAAATGTATTTTATTTATTTAGTAAAGGGAGCTTCACTTCTGGGTTAATATAATTGGTGCTCGTGACTCTTCCCTCTCCAAACAGAATAGGGTCAAAGTAGTTTGGGTGATGCTCCCAGAGTCCCAGCAGAGTCATGGTTCAAGGGCTTCCCTCTTGTTTTTTGGCAGATAGGATGTTGGATCAGCATCCAATACTCTAGGAGAATGATCATTTTCTTCCTTCACATATCTCCTCAGCTGCTGAGCAGCTGAAGAGCTGACAGAATTAAATTACATTGCTGCTGCCGCTATTAACAAAGAGTAAAGAGAAACTGTTACATCTGGCTCCTCTTCTTTGCCAGAGTCTTCATTTAATTGTTTTCTAATTTGAAGAAAACCACAAATGACAAGATGAAACTGCTAGAAATGTAAATACAAGAGTCAAATTACTCTTGTCAGATTTCTAGTTCACAAACCACGGTAATGTGATTCTGCATATCTGACCAATAAATAAGAGTTGCAGCAATGGGTGCTGCTGACTTCTCTCTCTGAATTTGCAGTCCTCTAAGTCACAGTCTTAAAAATTATTTCATTTGAAAGAACACAGAACAGGCTGAATCTGAGGATCCAGCCTGGCAGCTCTAGATCCACTGCACGCTGCAGGACAGTGTTCGTCCTCAGCAGTAAATGGGGAATCCAGATTGAACAGGCTGGAAGAGGTTTCATTATTTATTCTCTACTACTTTGACAACTGTATTTTCTTTCCTCCCTTCTCACTTTAGTCAGGTAACGTTGAGATGTGTTTGAAGCATATAAAACTTTTCACAGTGGTACAAAAGGTCATCTACTTTCTAAATGCACGTTCAAAAGTCAGTAGTTATGATCTTTCCTGGAAAAAACCCCAAAATACTACCATGACTCAAAAATGTTTTTTCTCTAATAGACTTGCAAGGAGTTTAATCCTCAGATGTGAAATTAGAACAAGGTATTCCTGAGCGGATTGGTGATGAAGAATAAGGTTTACCCATTAAGAAGTCCCTATGGACAATAAAGACCATGTTAGTTTACAAATGGTTTGTCAGTCAGAAACAAGAGGTTGATGGTTACAGGACAGAAACACAAACAAATCTGCAACCTAATGCTTTTCAAATTGGTGCCAGGACACTGGTCCTGGTCCTGAGTTCCACTGGGCACACTTACATAGTCCGATAACGAAATCAATCACCACGAAGGGATTCCCTGGCTCAAAGAAATTCCCAGGTAATGTGAGAACCCTTTACTCCTTCACCAATACGTTGCAGCCTACCCATGCCGGCAGTGTCAGGCAGAGAGCTGACCCTTTTGTGAGACATCCCCACTGCAGGGTTGAGTGACACAGTTGGCCAAGCTGCTGAAACTCCTCTGTTTCCTCTGAATCTGCCCCATTTGTGGAGACTAACAGCCTTACCGGGCTGATGGCTATCTGCTGCACGGGTCAACTGGCAGGTTAGGTTGAAGGGCACCTCATTGGAGCTGCAATGTCATGTGCAGAGAGTTATCAGAATGCTGCTTGTCCAATCTGTTTGAGTTTGGTTTGTCTGTCGTGGAGCTCTTGCAGTGAATCTAAACATTGCTCATGACATGGCTTAGGCACAGAGCTGCAAGAGAGGAGCAGAGCCCTGGGGGGGGGCAGAGGGGAGCGCAGCCAACAAGCACCAGTAGAAAGTGCAGCTGTCACAGAAGAGAGAGAAGTTAAAAAGGGAAGGGGGGAAAAAAAAGGCTTGACTGTCCCTCAGGGGCAGGGGCTGCTGTCGTTCCAAATGCCGACAGCTTTCCAAACCTAAACCAAAGCTATAAAATATGAAATATAATGAACAAAAGTTGGCACACACCCATGTGGAGCTGTCAGCCTAATAAAAACAAAACTATCTGGCAGCTGGCACTTAGGTGCCGGTTGATGCCAGCTCTGGACTCCTGCAGAACAGGTCTTGCCTTTGCCTTCCACTTCTGGATGTCTGGTAGAATTTCAAATTTCACCAAAACAAATCTGTTTTACTAGAACATCCAAGAAACGATGAGAAGAGGGGGAAAGGGACTGACGAGTCTTTCTCTGTACCAGTCTTGGGGCGAGTGCACATTCTTTCCATATTAATAATTAATTCTTGACCATTAGCGAGATGAATAGGTCAAAACATCATGATGACAGCACTACTTCTGCACTCTGAGAGAGTCAGGGATTTTACTCTGTATTAGATTTAGACTGGATTGGGTGTCCTCATGTCACGTGTGCTTTAAGGAGGTCTGAAGGTCCAGACGCTGACTTGGCCTTCATGTTCCACAAGAAGTTGGGGCACATTTGGCATTCATCTGGACTGGAGCACCTCCATTTGTGTGTGGGAGACCCACTCAGTGACTGGAAGCAAAGCAGGGTAGATGGGGATGAGCAAAGCGTTCAGTTCAGAGGTGCACTGCTGCACCAGGCTGAAGCACTAGAACAGACACAACTGAGGTCCTGCACGGTGTTTGAAGCAAAGAACATTTTAAAGAGCAAAATCTGTTGTTTGTGATGCTCTGGTATTTTATCCTGTGCTCACTGGGGAGTCTGGTTCCCAGCTCTGGCTGAGAGGCAGGCTGCTTCCCGAGTCGACATAGCAGAGTGAGGTACCATGTGTGGGAGGAATCGTGGCAAACCCAGGCCTTTAATTCCCGTGTAATCCTAAGATATTATAACTACTTCATGCCCCCACACTCCAGGAATAAATAGCTACCTGCAATTGCTTTGCAGGCTTTTTTTCCACACTTACGCTGAAAACTGCTCCTCATTGCGAAGGCATCTACCTTGAGCGCATCTCGTTCCTCACAAACAAATCGCTCAGTGGAATCTCCTGTGAACCTCCCCCTCTGTAGCTTAGAAAGTATTTGTTCATTTTTATGAAGGGCAACCTCTCGATATTTAGTGCAAACAGACCATCTCTCAGGCACCTGACACTCATGGCAAACAGACAAGTCTTTCGGTAAATGACAGTGCCCCTGTAGAGTGGAGGAAGCAGTTGGTTACAGACATTCAAGGACAGAGAGTGAAACTTTCCGTTGGGGAGGATCATGTTCAAAGCTGATGCAGCCTCCTGTGCTTGTCTGCCAGCAGACCTGACCATGCTTTGAGGGTCTGCATCTTGCTCCTGTTTTTAACAAAATAGGTACCTGTGAATCTGTCACACAACCCTTCCCAAATGTCACTGGTGCTGAACACATCTGTACCGCTCATCCCCTTGGCTCATGGGCTCTGGTGATTGAGGCAACCTGCTTCCCCTCACAAAGCTCAACACTCCACACTGCAGCTGTATAGATCGTCACAGAAAGAAATCCACCAGTTGTCTGAGAGCATTTGAGAGGCTCTCCTGTTGTCGTTGTGTGCCTCACGATTTGCACTAAAGGCTTTGCGGTTCAGGGAATTCTGAAAACAGACACTAATAAATGTAGGGCTCCTCTCTCAAACCTGGGGTATGGCACCCCAAGAATGGCCATGAATAATGGGTCCTCTAGCCTCTGAAAACAGCCCCCATGGCACATACGCATGTGTAATCCTACACAGGGGTTTAGGGGCATTTCCATGGCCTCAGAGGTTTTCAAAGCTGAAAGGAAATTTTTATTACAAGTACCTGTGTGAAGTCATGATCAGTCATAGCCAACCTGCTAGGGGCTAGTTGTAGGGTAATACCTGTGCTATCTGCTGTTCATCTGGAAATCAGGTGTAATTAAGGTTGTTGTAGAAAGACATTTTTTTTGCTTCCAGTTCGCTCTGCCCGTAAGTCTGCCTAACGTGTGATGAGAGCCCTGCCTCATGTCACTCGTTGCAATGGGAGGGCTGCTGGGGTTTGCTTTTGGGTATCAATATACTATTGTGTCAGGATAATAAAGGAGCAAAAGTGTGAGTGTTTGTGTAACAAACCCGAGGATCCAAGTGAATCTATAAGGCCAGACAATCCAGACTTAAACCATAGATCCTTGTCACTTGCCAGCATTTTCAGTGGTGGCTATGCGTTTGCTTTTTCTGACTCCAGAGACTACTTTACTCTTTCACAAAATGTATTTTTCAAACCCCTGAGAGGCAATTTTGACATGGATATCAGATACAAAATATTGTCAGTGAGGGTGGCCCACTGCTGGGCCATGCTCCCATGAGAGATGGGAGGCTCTGGTCTCATTTTAACCATTTAAAATCTGGTTTTCATACCAAGCAAGTTGCACTGTACCCACAAAGGTCAGCGGTGAGAGCTGGAACACAGGAGGCTCCATATAAATATGAGAAGGAAATTCTTCATGGTGAGGGTGACAGAGCACTGGAATGGGCTGCACAGGGGGGTTGTGGAGTCTCTGAGTCTCCTTCTCTGGAGATGTTTCAAGCCCACCTGGACATGTTCCTGTGCAGCTTGATCTAGGTGATCCTGCTGTGGCAGGGGGATTGGACTAGATGATCTTTTGAGGTCACTTCCAATCCCAAATATTCTGTGATTCTCTGACAGACAGCTTCAGAGTCCAGCCACTGTGCTCTGAGATATGCTGAAATCTTTGCAGAAGTACCCGCTTTCCTCCTACAGGCTGCTGAAGGAGATTTGATGAGTAATTTAGACTAGACAGTTAACTTCTAGAGGGCTGAATTTAGACTGTGGCAGGTAAGTCCTGCCTGTAGAAGTTTCCAAGATGTGCTTTCTCTGAAACCCCAACTTTGTGGTTTGGGTGCCTGGATCAGTGCTGTGGGACATCAGGTTGGGTAACAGCTCGGATAACCACACTGGGCCCTCCTCCTTTTACAAGTGTCACATTTGAAGATAGAGCCAGGACTGAAGCGTGTGGTTTGCACATTCTGTTGAAAAAGTCAGAACGGAGAGAGGAGAAGTCTGACAGGCAGAGGTGCTGCTTGAAGCTGCAGAAGCAGATAGGAGATCTGCACATGGCAGAGGGCTTGAACAATGGACCATTGAAGATGGTCTCTCTGGGACAGCATGCGGGTTGTTTTGGCTGCATAAAGAATCTCCTTTGGAGGAGATCTTCTTTCCTCACTCTTGACAGAGGGAGACAGAGTAATGTCACTAAAACAATGCCTCAGAAAGACCTTCTAGGGAGGTTTCTCTTTAGTCTCTATTTGAAACGTTAGAAGCCCAAATTTTTTGTGCCTTTGTTTTAATGATACATTCTTGCAAGGATTCAATCTGTCATCAGAGGGTGTATGAAATTCCCTCTGACAATTATGGGGGTTCCACCCATAGATCAAAACAAACAAACAAAAAAAAAGAAAGCAAAGAGGAAGAAAGGAAGAAAGAAAGAATAGCTCCCCCTCTATCAGCAGCCCAAGCCCCACAAGTGCACTGTGCCAAGGGCTGCACAGCGTGTAAGTAGTTGTGATCATTCCCATCAGAAAGCAAAACTGTTAGCTAGAAACAATTCAGAAGTGTTTGCACGCACCCAAATTGGGAGCAGGTGCTGTACCCGTTGTGTGTTAGTTTTGCGGTGGAGGAACGCGCTGCCAGGTCAGCGACAGAAGGGCTTCAAGCCGCCTTCTCAACCCCACTCCATCCTTCAGCTTTCAATCCACGCGGATCCCCAGCCTGGCCATCCTGCGTGCTTTCTTGTCATCAGCACCATCAGTAATGGTCTCCTAGCTCCGGGTATGAGCCGGGTTGTGCGCTGTGCCAGAACGCTTTGGAAGGAAATCATTCCGAGTCAGCCTAATGCCATAACAAGCTCTGCAACAGCTGCAGCAGTGATATGCTGGCAAGCTGTGTTGACCTTTTAAAATGAATAAAGAATGACTATTTCCACAGTACATATAACTCTTGTCCCAAACCCTATCTGTGCGCCCAGACAGCGCAGGCATGCTGCTGAATTTGCAAGGAAGCATTTTTTATTTTACTTTTTTTTTTAATGTCAAATTTTATCAAAGCCTGTAAAATTCTTTTGCAAAGGTTAATCCTCTGAAGTTTAAAGTCAAAATATCCCATTCTAGAGGACAGCAAACAGGATCTGAGAGGTTAAGGGCTTTTGTAATGATCATACAGTGCTCTTGTAGCAGGAACTAGAATAAAACCTGGAAGTTTCAGGTCTCGGTTCCCTGTTAATCCAAGCTCCATCCTTTAAGGAATGTGTACTTCAAGAAACATGGTGTGTACACAGTGATCTGTTCCACCAGTCTGCAGCTGAGAAATTCCCTAACCCACATCTTGTTTACTAGCCCCTCAACAATCTCCTCCACAGGTTTGTCTTTCATCCAATACCTACTGCTCTCCTATAAGACAGGATGGTATTCAAATGTCTTCACAGCTCATAATCTGTCACCATCCCTTGCAGAAGGAAGTGTTTACTGAAAAACTCCAATTAAAAAACAAGTTCTACCATAATTTAGTGGAGACTGACTTGTTTCACCAAGCTTCTGGTGGCCCATCAGCTCATCTAGAAGGGATTCCAAAGTCTACAGGAGCCCACCAGAGAGGCTTCTGTTAGTGTCTGTGTCCATTGGGTACATGGGTTTCATTGCCCTGCAGCAGTCCTTTGGGCTGGGATGCTCTCTGTCCTTCCATGTTTTCAGTTTGGAAATTCCCAGAGTATTGTTTCAAATTTTTAAAGAGAGGCAGATATCGAGGTAGCCCTTCTTTGTTTCAGGCCTCACTGATGAAAGCAACCTGAGACCCCTCCTTTCTACATCACTTGCTTGGTTCAGAAATCTGAAAACCCAGCCACTGTGTTCTGCTGTCAGAACCTTCCTGTGTGATCCAAGGGAAAACAAATACTTACCTTAACCTTGATAAAAAAGGAAACAACAGCACTGAGACTCAGCAAATCCTGGCAATGAAGATGGTGGGGCACCCCAGTTTCACAGCTGTTGCAGAGTCGAGCAGCCCAGGTACCTTGAACTTTAGCCACTTCAGTGAGGCAGTAGATAAAATCCATCTATGGAGACAAAGCAGAGGAGACAGCAGGAAAACGTGGAATGAATGTATTGCTGTTAGTATATTTCCAGATCACATCTATGTCCAAGAAACACTGATGAAATTGCTAACAACTGCATCATCAGGAAAGTGGACACGCTGAAACTGCTGTTTTCTTGCTGGAAAGAGTGTTTGTTTAACAAAGTTTTCATCACCAGATAGGTTTTCTTTTAATATGCCAAATGATCATAATGTTTGCTTTCAGGATTTCCCAAATCAGGGGTTTTTTCTGTATTATTGAAACAAAAAAAGCCCCTCGATGCCTACAAAAATAGTAATAGTTAAACTAGATGTTTTAAACTCTTTCTGACAAAATGTTTCACTTGGCCTGAACTGTGTCTCCCACTCACAGCAGTTTTCATATTAAACTTGCGGCTCAGCCCGGGACACTGCTTTTTTGATAAAACTGACAGTGTTCATGGGCAAGAAGAGGCTTCCACCCCAAGTGAACATCCACATCAGAGCGCAAAAGCACCTTGTTGGTGGAGGTGCACTACAGTCTAGGCTGTTGTCAATGAATCGTGCAAGCGGGGCTGCTTGGTGAGGTTTCCATAATTCCCCAGGAGCACTCTTACTCTCTACCTCGCTCCGCACAGGCAGGCAATGTGCGCTGGAGACACTGTGGTCCATATGGAGAGGAATGTTGAACCCAAGCCAGATGTTTGTAAACCTTAACTTTGAAATGTGGCACAATACCACAAGCTGTCACGTTGTGTAAAAGCTTTAGCAGAGACAAAAACAGAACGTAATGTTTACCAGATGAGATTTCTCTGTAATCTTCTTGGAATTTTGGGAGTATCCAACTTTCATGGATTTTGAAATGAGCCCTGTATCATTTCATTTTTTTCTTTTTTCTCTCTCTCCCTTATGAAGAGGGATAAGGAAAAAACCCTGCTAATAAAAGGGAAGCATTTTACATGGGCAAACAATGGCTTTAGAATGTCCTTGGGCAATTTCAGATGGGTTTATATTTCCTTGAAGACTGAATCCCACGGAAGATGCACATTTTTGGCATCATATTTAAAAGCTTTTCCTGAAAAAAAACCCCAATTCTATTTCTGGAACAATTTACTAAATTGGTAGTAAGTAGGACAATACCATGGTATTAACAACATTTTTCATAATGCCTGGATTACTGCAGTAACATATGTTAAAGCGGCGCAAAGCTATCCAACATATTTTGCTTCTTTTGCCAAAAATAATTCAATTCATCCATATAAAAAGATGAATAAAACATTTCACTACTTGAATTAAAGACATACGACTCCATCCAGAAATAAAATGGTAACTTAAGATGTCTAAGGTGACATTTTTGCTTCCTGCTGAGAAACTTCTTATCCCTCTTGGTTTCCTGCTTTTAATTTTTGTGAGCCCCCAGTTTTTCTAAGGTGCCGATCTCCACAGCACCGGGCTGGGATCCTATTAGACCTGTTCTCCCGCCAGTTGCAAGCTAAAAGCCTGCCTGTGGATGTGATCCCAGGGTTTTTCTCACTGCTCTCGTAGCCCAAGAGGAGTCCGACTCCTGCTAATGGCAAGTTGCTGAAACCTCACCTGGGAGCAGGGAATGGGTATCTGAGGACAGCATTGCCCACCCAACAGAGACATTATTGCCTCTGAGCCTCAAATTAATAGTGTCTGTGGGGGGGGAGCCACCAGTTTCTGCCATGTCTCAGCTGGCAGAAGACCAAGAAGGGCTTCTGTCCAGCTGGCATGATGTACCGCAGCCACTGGGCTGCTCAGTATCACCCTGGATGGGATTGGCAGGGGTTGCGCTGTAGAATCTGGGATTTCTCCAGTGCTTTGACACACCTCCCCAGTACTTGCCTTTGCTGTAAGAGAAATGCAGAGCATATATGTCGTGGTGGTGAAGAAAACATTTGTTGAAAGAGTGACTGAAATGGTGCCAGCAGTTCTGTCTTTTTCAAAATATCCTCAAGATCCAAAAATAGCAAAAGCCCAAATCTGCAAAGAACGATGGGCTATTTTGAGGGTTGGGTTGGATCTGGTTCTCAGCATCAAGGAAACGAGAGCAGTGCATTCTCTTGAATCCCTGCTAAAACATAACCAAGGATAGTGATTTGTACCATTTCATACTCGCCCAAGTCACAGAGATGATTGGTTGTGTTGCTTTGTTTTTCTGTTTGTGCCAACAGCAACTGAATTTAAGGAGTTCAGTTTCCGTCCAGCTACTGAATCGGCGTGAGTGTCACCTGCGTGCTCAGACAATACAGTGTTTGATACAAATCAAATCATTAGCATGGTGGCTAATCTGCATTGCAGATCAAGTGCCTTCGATATTTGGCACTCATTAAGGCTCTAAGGTAGAGGAAAAGAAAGAAAGAGAGAAATCTTGAGACTTTCTCCTGCGAACGTTGTAGAACAAGGTTATTGATGCCTGTCCACATATATGTAGTTGCATGGAAACGAAAGCCTGTGGGCATGTGTTCATGTGTAAGTGCTTCAGGCAGGCAGAGCCCAAAGTTAGATGGCAAAATTACTTACAAAGTCAATAGGAACAAATGTATCTCCCAGTTGTTTATTCAAAGCACATAAATTAGACACCTGAGACATTCAGGAATGCATGATATGATGACTTCTTTGCTTACCCCTGTGTTGGAGCAATACTGAACTACAAAAGAGTTTGTCTGCTCCCTGCCCCCATCTTCTAGAGCACCAGGATGCTGTAAGATCAGCTAACAGCTAAGTAGTTTTTTCAGTACACAATTGTGGGCACAAAGATCTCCCTCATTCCCAGTAAACAGTGGCTTCCATTTTCCCCAGTAGCAGTTGGTTTGAGATTGTAAAGAGAGTTCCCACACAGCAACCCCCCAGGTTCCTGGGTAAGATTTCAGCTGGAATAGTTTCCTCCTAATGGAGCAGAGTCCTTTATTTGACTGTTATTCACTTCATTCCTTTCCTAAAGACCTCACCCAATGGCACTTCCACCAGCAAAATTCTTACAGGACTGCAGCTTGCATTTTGCCTGGAAAAATGAGTCCTTGCTGAATAATTAGTAAGTCATATGTGACCAACAGACAGCTCAGTTCTCTTCAGTAAAAACAACAACTGGCAACTTTTTAATTCTAGGAAGGGATTAGGATTGTCTTTTCTGGTTGTGCTTGATGAACAGATAGGACTTGTCAGACTGGATCAAGGTCACATATCACCCACTTCCGTGCCCAGAACCCCAGATATTTAACAGGGAAGTGAGGAATTCCTGCTGTCTGCAGATACTATCCCTTTTCCCTTAGAACATCTGGGGACATCTAAATCCCTGGTAGGTAGAAATGGCCATAAAACCAAACCCATGAAGTCCAGCATCCCTTCTGGAAGCTCTTTTTAGTATTTCATTAGCACTCCTTACCTAGCCTTGCTGATGGATGGATGGATGGATGAAGGTCTCTTTGTTATTAATGATGAGCCAGAGACACATCTCCAGAGTTTCTACGATTTGAAAGTGGGCATGCTGCTTTGTGTCACTGCTGTAGGTGTGTAGGTGGAAAAGTTTGAGATCAGTGGAGATTTGGGTGTGAATTGCCTTTGAATAGAAAGTTCCATTCATCTCAAGGTGAGCTAATAGAGCTTGCGCTCGAAGGATACATGGAAGGACACTGCAGATGGAGAACGAGTGCTGTACTAATGCCTTTAAAATCACTTTCTAGAAAGAAGATTGTTAATTTAGAATTGTTTTCTTAGCTGCTATTTTTTAATAGAAAACTGAGGCAGAAGACACAGGAGACGTAATAATTACCCATCAAGACTTGACTTTGAGAAAAAAAGGAAAAAACAACAACGTGAAAACAGAAGTTGTGAGGAAAGGGGGGCTTGTAGGAAATGTAATTCATTTATTCAATGCTGGCATTAAGGGAAAACCAAGGTTAAAAAGAAGGAGGGAAAAGAGGATGTCTTTGCAAAGCTCTAATAGATATGCCAGATCCTCTCTTTCGCTTTCAGCAAGTGTGGTGCATATTGTTGGCAGTGGCTCAAAGAAATGAAGTGTTCATTCCCTGGGAATTGTCTTTCGCACAAAAAAAGTAATTAGGGGAATAAAAGAATATGATGTATTAGAAAATGGGAGCCATAACAAACTACCAAGTAAGCTGCCATGGCTAATTCTTCTTCACATTCTTTTAACTGCTTTCAAACTCATAACCGCGTCCCAAACATCTCACATTTTCGATCTTGCTGAGAAATGCTCTATGGCCCATCTGATGAGGGCAGAGATGTCAAACATCTAAGTGTGTATTGTGTGTCCTAGTGACAAATATGTTCCCTTGGTGTAGGAAAAGGGCCAGAAGGTACAAAGGGAGGGAGAGTAATCTATTTATAACTTTTACAATGCCTTGTAAGAGGAGATCTTGGGAACTCTTCTCGTGGGGTGGCTGATTGTGCTCTCTCTGATGTGGACTCTGCTAAGTATGGGTAGGAATCCTATTACTGACCACTACAAAGGACTGTGTGGTTTAGTTCAGAATATAAAATTCATATTATGAATGCTGTATGGGGGTGGAGGGGGTGAGGGAAGTAATATTAGCCTTCTGAAGAAGAGGAGACTGCCATGAATAATGCAGCAGTGGCTCTCCGGGAGTCACACGAATGGATCGGATTTAAGATTCCTTTCCCAGTGATAAGGTCATCCATAGGGATGCTTTACATCCCTGCAGCAATTCCCAGGTACAAGTCTCAAGGCACTAAGAAGCCCATAAATGACTATGATTTCACAGAACCTGAGAGGCTGGCAAGTGTTAATACACACCAGGTCCAGATGTGGGAAAAGAGCAGAAGGACAAGAAAGCAGAGCTGACAACTGTGTTGGCACAGACAGAGCCCACCTCTGACCCCTGGTTTGTGCTGTCCTTGGTTAGAGAGTTGTTTGTCCAGCTCTTGTCTCAGTGCCAACACACTGGTCTGTGACGGTCGAATGGAAGTCCGTGTCAGTGACTGCCCCAAAACAGGTGTTTTGAAAGTCTCCAGGGCAATCTGGGATCTAAAATCAGCCACTGGGTCCTTGGGGATGGTAGTCTCATTGCTAGCCATTTTTTATGACACTGTGCAGAGCAGAGCAAAGCTGGATCCCTGTGGCAGCATCCCAGCCATTTCCAGCATGGAGCTGACACCCTGCCCACAGCCTGCTCTGTGCCCACCCAGACAGAGGTCTCTCGGGAGAGATGAGATGTGGCAGCTGAGGCAGGCAGGCACGTCAGGCGCAGCCCTGGCTGTGCTTCCAGGACAGTGGCCTGGGAGGGCTGGCAGTGCTGCTGGGCCACCCCTCCTGAGGGGCAAGTGCACTTTGGTGAAACTGACTGTGGAGCCAGCTTTGAGCACAGCTCTGAGTGATGTCACCCTGCCCATTCAGGAAGAATAAAGTAAAACTCTTGAACAGAGTCTGTGCAGTGCTTCACTGCTGTGTGACTCCCACTGCTACCAGCACCTTAGAAGTCAATACTGGGTGCAGAAGCAATGAGTACCTGGAAGCAACAAATAACCCCATGGCTCAGAGTCCCACCAGCCGTGTGCCAGGGCTCTGGCAGCTGCATGCTGACAGGGTGTGTGTGTGCTTGGGTAGGGAATGAAAAATTGGTGTTGCTCTTTAAAGGAAACCCTTGAATTAACAGCAGCAAAAACGGGAGGCAGCGCATCTTCAGGTCAAAAAGTATCCTTGATAGTCTCTACTAGCACCATCTGCAACAGTTCATCACTTGATGTGCACAAATAGAAGGGTTTAATCTTCAGATAAGGTTATAACTTGCATTCTCCCGTGGAGCTCAGTCTATTGGAAACAAGAGCATTTTACTAAGAATAAGCATTTTACCCAGGAGAGGATTGTAAGTAAACACCGATAACACAATGTACTTTGGAAAAACCAGTATTTTTCTGCCCCTTGATCTCACTCAGTCTTAAGCCAATTTTGGCAGGTACTGCTGTATTAAGTGGCCAGTACCCTGTAGTGGTCACACACTGTTTTACTGGAGGTCTGACAGCAGCTATAGGAGAAATAAAATTAACCCTTTGGCTCCAATGGCTACAACAGATCTTAGTCCCCATAACAGGGAAGAATGTCTAGCTCATGGCCTCATGGGGTTAATGGCAATCTGTTGCTGATTTCCCTGGACAATCAGAGTAGCAAAAGCTGGGCTTTTTAATGAGCCCCAGAGGACACTGCTGGCACACAAGGCTGTGAAGATCTGGACGAACCAAGGAAAAGTAAAATGAAAACAAACATGGACGTTTATTTTCCTAACTCACCAGTTGCAAACAAATTTCATTTAATAAACCATGAAATGATTCACAGAGTTTCTGTATATTGTTGTAAGAGCAGCTGGGTAATGTAAAAGTTACTTTCCCTCCTCTTTGGTATGCTGTCCCGTATCCAATTCTCATCCAAACAAAGCTGTATTTATTTATTGTTAATATATTTATCATCTTACTCCTCACCAAGCTTTTCTGAAATAAGTTTAGATGTAATTTAAGTCACCATCATGTGTAGGGTATCCAACACAGAGAAAAATGAGGGAATCAATGATGTTGGAAGGGACATCTGGGAGTCTCTAGTCCGGTCTCTATCTTCCCCTGCTCAAATCAGACCCACTTTGGACATTGCGTTGTGTTGCTCACAACAGAGCACGAAGGAAAAGCTCCTTCTGGTTATGGAATGGGACAGATTTTTGGGTGAACCGGTGAGAGAAAATAGTAAGCCAAGTTTCAGTTTGTTTCTTCCCCCCATATCTGAAACAAACTGGAATTTACATAAATGTTTCTCGGTTAACCTAAGGGAGAAAAATCAGCATGTATTTCCTATATCAGGAAATTATCCCTGCTCAGGGGAACACATAAAAAAGGGCTGAACTCAAGCATGTACTTGAGTCCCACTGTGGTAAAGCAGCACATGCTTTGAGTTAATCTCTTACTAAAGCACTTTCCTGATTCAGGATGACATACTGCTTGTGAACAATTTCTCTTGTACACATCCCTGATGCATACATAATGCTGGGTACCTGATTTTTCACTGATGCCCCCTGTTTTGTTTTTGTTCCTTGATTGGATGAATGTAAACCAGTGGAAAGGGCAATAAATCAAGAGAGATTTCAAGACAGCAGAGAAAACTCTGTCACTGTAAATCTATGAGCCAGCATGAGATATCTGCAAGACCTTTCTCTCTTGCAGTGAACCAAAAAACCTGTCACGTGAGTGCAGGGCCTTCACTCAGTCAGGCGCCTGCAGAAGTCATAGGGTTGGGTGAAAGCTGGTGTGCAGCGAGCTGCTGTCCCGGGCAAGTGAATGTCGGCTTTGTCTCACAAGTTTTATAAGGTTGCATTGAATTATGGTGGAACAATTAGCTGCATTCCAGCACCATGAGGTTCTTACTTCTTTCAAAACTGCCCTCGCTGCCAAATGTGCAAGCACATCCACTTAAAACTATGCAGTGGCTATTGCCACTGCTGTTAGATTTTTAAAAAATAATGATTTCTAGACCCTTTCAGCCAGCATCTCCCAGGCTTCCACGTAGGAGAAGATCAACGGGTGCGTTTGAAACGGCTCTGTGCGCTTGAAGAAACGACAGAGATCTAGCTGTGAGGTGTTACTGAAACCCATTTCCTCACATCTGGGCACATGAGATAGAGCACGAGATAGTCTTGTCCTTCCCTTTTAAACACATGCTGCTCCCAGTGGACTGAGAAAGGAAGCAGAAGGGGACTGGTGCTCTGTGGCAAGTTCAGATAAGCATCGTGAAGGCAGTAACACCTGCGAGTTCATGCACAATGGCAAATGAATGACCAGTGAGCAAGAGGGACGGTGTAATGTGGCACTGTAATTATGCTCATTAATGGCACTGCAGGATTACATCTCCACTCAGTAGTGTCTGTCTTTTGGAGAGGAGTAGAGCACAGCTGAAATGCAGCAATTGAAGAGGCTTGAAGTGGGGATAAAGATAAAAGCGAAACTCAGTAGTGATTTTCAACTTACACTTGGTAGTCTGCTGGAGCTTCATGGACTAACAACTGCTGATGGGCAACTGTTGGCAGTATGAGCTGCTAGTGGTCTGCAGCTCAGAAAAAGGTAGGAGAGTCCTGGCTGCTTCAAGGATATGGACAAAAGCAGCAGGAAAGGACTTGGCTCCTGTTCTCCAAGTGCTGGAGGTGACAGAGCTGGCTCGGTGAAGTACAGCCCCAGCTCTTGGAGCAGAAACAGGTGAACAGTCCTTTTTGCCACTTTCCTGTGAAACGCCTGAGCACACCCCACAGGCAGCAAGACAGGATGGGCAGGTACTTTGGTCCAGGTTTATATACCTGCAGGAGCTGCTGACAGAAGGCTTGTACCAAATCTTGCTATTTAGCATCACAGTTCACACTGATGATTTGGTGGGGGTCTCTGTTTAGCAATGAGGCCCATAATCTGCCTGATGGACAGGGAGCAACTGGTGGGCTGGTGGTTCCAGAGACTCTCAAGCCCAGTGGAGGAACAGCGCTAACCTTCACAATTCTCAGTCAGCCCAAATGACATCAAGGAAACTTTCCTGTCTCTCCACGTTCACCTTTAATTTAATTTTTAAACATTTAGTAAACACAATTGTAGGGCTTCTCATTAACTTTGGAGTCTTATAGTAATAATTTTTGATACACAACATTACTTACCAATTAGCTTGTCTTGTTCATTTAAATTTCTTCGCTCATATTTTAATGGGAGCTAATGATGCCTTTGTTGACTTATTTAATGTTATGTAAATGTGGCTATAAACTGTGAAGGGTTTAAAGAGCAGCTCTTTTTTTGCTTACTCGTCAGTTTTCCACAAATGTTTGGCGTTCTCACAATCTGCACACATCACCCTGATGAATGGGAGTAACTAAGAAGGCAAATAATAATAATTTTGTAAGATAAGCAGCGAGAAGTATTCACTGTAAAGTTTCATTTCTTCTCGCTGCTGATTACTCTCTTGTTTTTCTTTTTTTCTTTTTTTTTTTCTCTTAGTGGGGTCTCAGGGTTCTCTGTGGCAGCTAATCCGGTTTGGCGTGATGTTCAGAAGCTGCTCAGCATAGGTGGATGCTTGGGTTCTGCTGCGCTCAGGTTGCCAGCTCGTGAGGACACCTTTACTTTTGCCTCACAGAGTGGAGCCTCTCGTGTGAGCCCGTACAGGGAGTTTTGACTCAGCGCTCCCTTCCTGGGAACTGAGATCCAAACACACGCTTCGTGGTCTGTGTGGGAAGTCCACGCTAACACACACGTGCATGTGACTTGCACGCCTTTGTGATGTGACAGAGGTAAATTCCTTTACCTCTACAGAAATATGCCCTCGTTACAGGAAGCACTGACTCTTTCACATATCTGACGTTCAGAGCCCTCTGGAGAGAGCGATGCAGCTCGTTCAATGTCCCCTTTCTTCTCCACAGCTCAGGACTGCTCCCCTTTGTCTCCTTTGCACTGCGCTTTACCGGCTACCAAAGGTCAGCCAAAGGGGATTCTTAGAAACCTGGGGAGAAGCGGCCGGTGCAGCCTGTATTTGGTTACAATCACAGGCTGCACGGAAAAGCCATCCTGATTGCTAATGAGTGGAAGATGGGGAGCAGGGAGCCTTGTGAAACTCTTTGGCGAGGAGTTTGTAACCAATTGAGTCCTGGTTTCTCAAATCTGATGATAACGCTTTGAAAAAGCACTTCAAACATAGCGTAGAAAATTTGAATATTTAAATATTCATTTATTCTAATTTCCCTTTTGATAGGTACCAAGCGCCAGGCACACACTTCAGCAGCTATGAAGATCTACTGCACGCTGTCTATCAATGTGGATTTTAGCACCATTCGCTGTAAATTAGGGAATGATTTTCAGCTCCTTATCAATGTTGTAGAAACTCCTTTAGTTCAATACTTAACAACTGGGGGGCTGAGAGGGAAGAATTCAGACAATGAATGAACCAGCTTTACCTCCTTTTACTATATAGATCTGTTCTAAATGGTGGTGAGCCACGGCGCTTGTTTTTAGAACAGATGCTCCTTTTACCAGAGTGGATTTACAGGTATAAACTACGTTTGTCATCAACTCTTAAAAATGATTCTGGGGTTTAACTTAAAAAATGAGAAGTCAAGCAAATGTGACATTCACAGAGTCACAGAACATTAGGGATTGGAAGGGACCTCGAAAGATCCTCCAGTCCAATCCCCCTGCCACAGCAGGATCCCCTAGACCAAGTCACACAGGAACATGTCCAGGCAGGTTTTAAATGTCTCCGGAGAGGATCTGTACGTTGTATATGACATACTAATATCAAAGTGCAACACTTCACTGTTGAGCTGTGTCCCACACTGTGTTGTCAAGCCTTGAACGTTTCCTACACCAGTAATCATTAATAATGAAAGCAATATTAGCATATTAAATTTGTCATGCCATAACTGCTGGAGAAACAAGTTCAGCGCAGGAGCTGTCAGCGATATTATAATAATGTTCCCTTTGATTCCCAGTAAATTGTTTCTTAGATTCGTGCTTCCTTATGACAATTGTCAACTCTTTCACAGGCAATTTCAAACTTCTGTGCTGCTTTTTGCTGAGGATGTTGTTGAGGTTCTGTTGAGCATTGAAAACAGGCTCCACTTTTTTACTTAGGGTTGCAAACAACAGGTTATTTCTGCAACTTTTAGTAGCAGAAATGTGGGAATATGTCTGTATTCGCTGCTGTGGTTAATTGTTTGGGGCTAGATGGGTTCGGAAGTTCATGCCCTGTGCGCAGTGGTGCCACTAGCTTCACTGGTATGAAATGTACTTTAGCAGGGTCCGTTTGAACAAGACTCATCACTGTGCCACTGAGGCCTTTTATATCATCTCCCAGTGCTATCTGTACCAAGCATCTTGCAAACACAGAAATCCTCTCTGAGACAACAAAATCTCTTCACTGTTTATAAATATGTGACAGGTGGGTGTCAGGAAGATGGAGCCAGGCTCTTCTCAGTGTCACCTAATGATAGGACAAAGGGCAATGGGTGTGAGCTGGAACATAGAAGGCTCCGTATAAATATCAGAAGGAACTTCACAGTGAGGGTAACAGAGCATTGGAAGGGGCTGCCCAGGGGGGTTGTGGAGTCTCCTTCTCCGGAGATGTTTAAAACCTTCTTGGACATGTTCCTGTGCGACTTGGTCTAGGTGGTCCTGCTGTGGCAAGGGGATTGGACTGGATGATCTTTCGAGGTCCCTTCCAATCCCTAATGTTCTGTGCTTCTGTAACTCTCTAAGCTGTGTTGTCCTATTTGGGTTTCCCATAACTGCAGCAGGAGCTCTGCTGGCAGGGAGTTCACTTCAGCAACTACTAAGAACCATTACCTTGTGCTGTTTGTTGTCCTGCATTAGTGACCTAGTGCCAACTGCTGTGTGTGATGTGTCCTTCAGTGCATTTCCACTTTCACCTCCTTACAAGCCCTTTGCTTTCTGGGGTGTCTCACTGCTGGAAGGTGTGTTTTTGTGACTGTCATCAGTGTAAAGTCCTTCAAGATGTGGAAAAATACCCGAGCAGGCTAATGCAGGCATCAGAGCAGGAGTGTCTTCTCAAAAGAAAGCTATGACAAAAAGCCATCTATAACTGGCATTTCAAGCATATTTCTCTCCCTCCTCTTTTGTTTTATATTCCAGAAGTTGTTGACTGTCTGAAAAGAGGTTTTTTTCATAAAAACCTTTTCCTCGTAATAAGATCATAAATTCTGTGGGTGTTGCCATTATGATTTCTTGGTCTGAAGTATCATTGATAGATGTGAAAGGAGGATGCTTAGATATTAGTTCTTGAGGGATATTTATTAATCTCTGTGTTTACTGGAGGCAGATGTTAGAATTATTTTTTCTTGCTCTCAGATTAAATTCATTCTGCCAGTCTCAGGTGCCCAGCAGTCCCTGGCAGAGCCTTATATAGCTTTGGGAGAAGATGTGCATGTCCCAGTGCATGTTGAGGAGAGGTCAAGTTTACTCAGACCACAGTTAAGTGGAAAATTATTTGGGCTGTGACTGAAAATGCAGATTTCAGAAGGACCCAGAAGTTCACGTAAATTCAGATCCGTCCCCAGGCTTCTGCTTCTGCTTTAGGTTACCCTAAAGAGTCTTAATCTCAGGGGTTTTCAAAGTAGAGCAGAAAAGCCTTATGAAAACAGGATTCTGCTATCAGACTACTTCTAGCTGCTGCCACTGAAGTTGAAAGTTAGGAAATAAAAATTCATCTGCAAGCTTGGCTGAGAGACTCGTGTGGCTGCATCAGGCTTCTCTTCAAAGAGAAGGTGAGAGAGTGTGAGGACAAGGAGGCTGGTGGCCAAGGAGGTGCGCCACAGATTTGTCACAAGGACTGTAACAAGTGCAGATCTGGCAGCCTGTTTAGGTTGCACTGAGACCACTTTGTGTGTGCGGAGCTGGTGCAGCAGCAGTCAGCGACAGGGAGGGAGAGGGTTCTATTTCCTAGCAGGCAGGTAAAGGTGAGGGTATTTTGTAATCACACGCTCAAAGGACAGAGAGATAAAAAGACTAAAAAAAACCTCACAGCCTCTGCTGTCAGCACTGAGGGAAGCCCTCGAACCTCCTCCTTTACTTTTTCCTTCCTTTGTTTACTCTGCTTCACCACAGAACTCACTTGTGTGACGATCTGCATTAATTACGTTGTGCAAGGATTAGGCACTTGTGCCTTCCCAGAGCTAGAAACAACCTGTGATTTTAAAGCAAGTCATGTTCAGAATGTGCTAAAAAGCCTCCATTCGATCCTACTTCTAATACAGCAAACTGCAGCTGAGCTCTGCAATGGGCCAGTACGCTTCAGCCCCAGCCCTGCTTAGCCCACTCCATCTGCAGCCGCTGGCAAGTGAAGCCAGAGGCCATTAAGAAAGCTAATGCTTAGCCATTTTTGTTGATGGATTCAGCACTAGAACAATATTTTGCAGGGAAGCTGGACAAAAATGCTGTTAGTTCTCATTAGAGATGGAAGAACTTTGTGAAGCTGGAGGTTTTTGCAAATCAATCATATCGCTTTTTAGGGACGCAAACAGAGTCTGACTTTGCAAACCATTTTTTTGCCTGTCATTGAATTCTCGGGGGCTTTCCCCCTCCCCACACCACCGATGATTAATAAAAAGCAAAAATACAGAAAAATCCAAATGTTTCTCTAGCTCAGGGGAAACTTATTCCTTGTGTTAGCAACCATAATGCCCACCCCTTAAAAATGTAGACCTTTCCCTTTCAGAAAATAGGCCAGGCTCTCTTACTGCCTTTTTCCTTCTGTTTTGCTCAATTATGCCTTTAATTCTCCCTTTCTTTTCCTGCGCGATCGCTGTGCTCCCAGGTGCATGCTAGCCCAGCTCCTCTCCTTTGCACCCATGCTTTCCTCGCTCATAAATAAATTTCCCATTGAAGTTTCCATTCCAGTCCAATTTCCACTTCCATTTTTTCATACAAAATGAGTCGGTGCGTTTACTAAATCTTATGGGTCATTAAATGCTGTCGTAGGAAGGCCTCCGTGGGTAACGTACGTGTTTTCTAGAAACCCATGTGCTGTCATTATAGCTGAGTACCCAAGCCTCCAGTAAGAGGAAACTCAAGATGCAGGAGAGGGAAGGGGTAAGCACCACACATTCACTGGGAGGCTAACGGGCCTTTGGAGCCCATAACAGTCCTCATCTTTGCAGTGCTGGCAGCCCCATACTCACAGCAGCTTCTCTCTGGCTGCTTGGGCCCATCAGCTAAATGCAGATGACTGGCCCATGACCAATGCATCTGGCACAGAAGTTACTGGAGCAGAGAAAGTGCAGCAAATGCCTCTTTTTCTCCTGTCTCTGGACCCTCCCTTCCAGCTTGGCCGAGCATTTCTCCCAGGAGGGAGGCAAGCCTGCCCCTAGCATGTCATAAGTTGGCTTCATGCCATCCTCTTGGCGTGACCTCTGCGTGCCTGACCCGAAAGATGACCGTGTGGGCAGACTGGAGAGGTAGACATGCTCTTCCGTGATGTGGCCATGCAGATGTACAGCCCCTTGTCCACTTCCACTAGGGAACAGGTCTGCCCATCTTAGTGCATGAATCTTCCATAGTCTGCAGCAACCCTTTCACATGGCTGCTCCTGGCACCCTGCGCTGTGATGGCATCGAGCACAAACCATTGAGGGGGGGAAGTTATAACACGCTTCAGCTTTGCAAAACATGCTGTTAAATATTTATTCTAAGTGTATCTGTACCATTGTGTGATTAAACCTTCTCCATTATTCACAGCAATAGATCCTCTTATCATAATGACTTGCTGTCTTTTGAGCATTAAATGCCATCTCCACATTGCTGCTTGAGTTTTTTCTCCCTGTTTAAAAAAATACTGAGCTGCAGCAGTCTGTTTCTTACTGAATGAGCTGCTGCTCATAAGTGAGCAATCAGCATTATCTAAATAAATGAAATATTCTTTGGGGCTCAACAAAACGCTTGTTAGGTTGAAACTAATCTGTAGGAAACGAATGGTGTTTGTTAGTCTTTGAGAACACAGAGGAGATTCAGTTCGCGTTAGTATTTCCAACAGCGCCAACACAAATGTGAGAGTCTCTGAGATACAGAGCTTGTTATTGTTATCAGATGAGGGGTGGAAAGGAATGTGGTGTTATGTAATTCAGAGTCGTTATTTAACGTGGAAGGAGCCGGGCTGCACCGCGCGCTCAGAAGAGCTAGTTAAAACACACAGTGAAAGCTCTTCAGTGGCACAAGAAGCAGCCCTGAGCGCCGGGGCTCCCAGGATGCTGCAAACCCAGGCCATTCCACCAAAGTATGTGGAAGCCACTTGGAGTCAGCACCCCTGAAAAATCAGTCTGAAATGTGATTTACTGAGTGGCTGCTCTGTTTCATGCTGAGTGTTTTCCATTATTGTTTTTGCAAGCGAGGGCCAGCTGACGAGAGTCGCTCCCTTCGGAACCATGAACAGAGAGTGTTCTCTGAGTGCAAAGCTGCACTGCCACGGCCCCAAAACTCCATTGAAAGCTGCACCACTTTCAAGCCTCATAATTTCCCGGAGACCACCATGCAGCTTTATCATAAAAATTTTGATTGAAAACACGCAACATCTTTCGTGCTGCTCCACAGCCCTTTTGTGTCCCTTTAAACAGACCCTGGACCCCCACCCACCCACAAAACGCGGCTCAGAACCAGGCAGTGAACCTGCTGGCTTCACTCTCACCTTCCTTCCACAAGCCAGGTGTTTTCTACTCTGCTTCATGTTGCTTGTTCTCTTTTGAGGACATATTGCTTCATTTCTTTTTCTGTCCAAAAAAACCTTCCTAAGAGTAGCAGGTGACTTTGCATTTTTGGCTGCTCAGAGACCAGATTCCCTGCTAGACTTCTCAAGCAGAAGTGAGAGAAGAGATGGTCCAGTGCTCTGCATGACAGGACAGTCTTGCCTTGAGAAGAGCCTCCTGTGAGACTTTGGTAAGCAATTTAGACTAAAATAGAGGTTCTGGGGAACGTGAGCCAGGTGAGCTGCCCTTTGGAGCTGCTGCTGGTGAAGCAGCTAGCAAGGAAGCACTTAGATCAGAAGTTTAAAGTTAGACTTCTGGAGATGAACCCCACCTTCAGTAATTAGGAGATGGCAGTTGGAAATGTGCGCTGCTTTCTGACCATCTGCTGGGGTGAAAGGCCCCATTTTCCATCATCAGCTCCCGTGCAGCTGGAACCAAGGTATTTTTGGTTATAAACTTTGAGATACAAAAGCAATTTGCAACTTAGAGTGGAGAAGACCTGACATTTTAAAGGCAAACGATCAACTAAAATAAAGTGAAAGGATTATTATGTGCATATGAAGGATGGGGAATAAATGAGATATTTGTAAGTGACATATACGGATTGTTCATGAAGAAATGATCGCTATGAGTAACATGAAAATTAGCGCCGCGCTGCGCTTTGGCACGCTCAGCCTTCTGCTGCTATCTTTGGAGTGTGCTGTTGCAGTGTGACCACTTCAGTTGTGCCTACAGCTTCTGTGCCTACTCCTTCTGGACTTGTAAAGCCATTAGGTTATGGTAAGTAAACTAACAGTTCCTGATACAGAAACCTCAAAACTAAGCTGAAAAATATTTCTGTCGTCATAAAAAGTGAGAAAGTTTCCCTGTTGGAATTTACTGATGACCAAGCAAGTCGTGGACCAAAGGTCCCTTTTTTGGCCCTAGATCTACAACACTTTAAGCCGATCACCCATGTCCAGTCGTGTGCCTTCGAAGCAGCGTGTGCTCAACTTTTAACAAGGTCTCATCTGCCATCAAAACCAAACAGGCACGATCCTGCACGCTGTGCTCAGCAAAGAACCTTCAGAGGTGTCACTGCAGTACCACACTAACAGCTCTTTCTTCCCCACATGTGCTGATTTCCAACATCAGTCTGACCCTCAAAATAAACAGCTAGTGTGTTGCTTAACCAGGAGGAGCGCACTGGGAAGAGGATGAGAACCCTCAGAGGAGGGAGATGTGAAGATGTACAGGTGTTAGGAGGTTGGAGGCAAAGCAAATGGAGCTGCGTTGTCTTCCAACTTGCGGCACTGTTTGGTTTTGTTTTGCTATCTGCCGTTGACTGTCACATTTCACGAGTTAAGAAACATGTTATTTCTTTGTTTATTTTGTCACTCTTAGGTAGTCTCTGGAGGGAAATTATATCACTGTTTCAGTGGAATAGATTTAATTTGTTTGTGTCTTGTTGTCTATAGCATCTATCTAACTACTTATCTCTGAAGTTACCTCTCAGTCAAAGGTTTTCTGCTTTGTTCACATTTTAACAGGAGGGAATTTGGACTTGATTGCTTTGAACACTTTCTAAGTTTGGTCAGCTAACTACGTATTTATTTTTCTGTTCTAGACAGAGAAAATGGGAACATAAAATGTATGGAGCCTGCAGAAGTTCAGCCACGATTTGTTTCTGACGCAGATTGCCCAGGTAATCTTATCCCATTCATACAACTAATGTGGCCGTGAGGCTCTGATGTGTCGAACGGTAAGCACCACGCCACATACCCTTAAGGACTGTGGCTTAAAAGATTTCTTATTTTCCATCACACGGCTCTAGCTTTCGATGAATAAATATCAGGTCCTGCTCGCATTAGCATCCATGGGAGTTTTCCTGGGTTTAAACGGGAGTAATCTGAGTTCCTGGTGTATAAGCATATTTTATACAAATGGTAGTCACACCGCACCGTGGAGCTCGGTGGTGCCGCGGGGTAGCTGTGCGAGGGAAAACGTTTCTGATGCGAGCAGGCTACAGAGCGAAACATGGCCAATTCAGATGGAGAATGTATAAACCCACCATCAGCGTCTGGGCAGGGGATGTCATTGCACACTCCCAAAGATGAGGGCCGGAAATCCAGGATCGGTTTGACAATTTGTTTGGGCTTAATATCTGTGGGTCAGCTCATTCACACCTTCTCCAAGCAACGTGATCTTTGAGAATATGTGTGTGTGTATGATAGATGCGTGCATAGAGTGCCCAGGATGAAGACTGCAGAGGATGTAGAGAAACGTGGAGAAAAAGCAGTATGCTATAGGTACACTTCTCACCTCCCCTACTAAAGCATAGGAAGTCAAATTTCATCCCTTTATCATCATTAACGAAGTCTTCCTCTGTCACGGTCTTAAACTTTTTATTCTCTTTAACCCAAGAGATCGTGAACTTCTTCACAGTGAGGGTGACAGAGCACTGGAACAGGCTGCCCAAGGGGGGTTGTGGAGGCTCCTTCTCTGGAGACGTTTAAAACCTACCTGGATACATTCCTGTGCAACTTGATCCAGGTGATCTTCTTGTGGCGGGCGAATTGGTCTAGATGATCTGTAGAAGCCCCTTCCAATCCCTAATGTTCTGCGATTCTGTGAAGCACACAGGCTAGGTTTGCGTCCAGTCTTCTCGGGATCGTAGTGGCTCTCTCCTAACCTTTCTTAATCAAAACATCTTGTGGCATTTGGCCCTGCTATTTCACGCCTGACATGAAGCATGTTGTAAGTGGCAATTTAACACCTTGTCTTGCAGACTCTTCATGGATCAAAACTCATAAACTACCTCATTAATTTACAATAGTTTGAGAACTTAGAGGCTGGCTAGCTGTGGCTTCTTTAGAAGTGGTAGTTTAAGCACTACCCCCACTCTATTTTATGTTTATTGTGTTTAAAATTCTTCCCTGAATAGGCAAAATATTAAAGGTTGCTCATTTATCTGAATAAATCTGCACACTGTTTGACTACAACTCTCCTTCCCACATGCTACCTCCCTCCTTTGCCACATTCCCACTCTTCCTTTGAATCTTCTCCAGATCCAGTGGATGTTGAATCTGCATTCTTCTCGGGGCCGTTAATGAGTGTATTGATTAGTACTGGCTCCAGTATCAGTCCCTTTGGGAGACCAATTGATACTTCTCTCTCTTTTGACATAAAACCATTGATGATAACTCGTTGGTTCCTAGCTGTTGGATAGATTTTTGTCTACCTTATTGTGTGATTATGCAGCCTGTGCAACTCCAGCCTTCTTATTGAGTTCACGTGTAGCACTAAACTAACAATTTAGTAAAAATCCGACTATGCCACGTCTGCCTTAATTAATTAAATTCTCAGTATAATTGGGCCTGAGCTTCCATTCACAGACCTTTACCACCTATTCCATGGTTTCACATAATCTTCATATTTCTGTCAGGTTTTTTTCTGTAGAATCGTGTAATGCTTTAGGTTGGAAGGGACTAGTGAGGTCATCTGGTCCAAGCCCCTGCTCAAAGCAGGTTCTGTTAGATCAAGCTGCTGAGGGCTGTGTTCAGTCAGATCTTCAGCACTTCCAAAGCTGGGATTTACCCAGGCTGTCATGGTTAAAAAACCACACTCTCCCTTGTATTTGACACTCCCTTCCATTGGTCCACCTTGTGTCCATTCCCCCGTCTTACTGCTGTGACCCTCCAAAAGGCATCTGGCTCTGTCTTCTCTGTATCAGACAATTGCATGGCCTCTCATAGAATCTTAGAATCATTAGGGATTGGAAGGGACCTCAAAAGACCATCTAGTCCAATCCCCCTGCCACAGCAGGATCACCTAGATCAAGTTGTACAGGAACATGTCCAGGCAGGTTTTAAACATCTCCAGAGAAGGAGACTCCACAACCCCCCTGGGCAGCCCCTTCCAATTCTCTGTCACCCTCATTGTGAAGAAGTTCCTTCTTGTATTGATGTGGAACCTCCTATGTTCCAGCTTACACCCATTGCCCCTTGTCCTATCACCAGATGACACTGAGAAGAGCCTGGCTCCATCCTCCTGGCACCCACCCTCCACATATTTATAGACATTAATGAGGTCACCCCTCAGTCTCCTTTTCTCCAAGCTAAAGACACCTAGCTCCCTCAGCCTTTCCCCATAAGGGAGGTGCTCCACTTCTTCATCATCCTTGTTGCTCTGTGCTGGACACCCTCCAGCAGCAACATGTTCTTGAACTGAGTGGCCCAGAACTGGACACAATGCTCCAGGTGTGGTCTCACCAGGGCAGAGTAGAAGAGGAGAAGAACCTCTCTCTATCTGCTAACCACCCCTCTTCTGATTCACCCCAGGATGCCATTGGCCCTGTTGGCCACAAAAGCACGTTGCTGGCTCATGGTCATCCTGCTGTCCACCAGGAACCCCAGGTCCCTTTCTCATACACTGCTCTCCAACAGGTCAGTCCCCAGCTTATACTGGTCCCTGGGGTTGTTCTTGCCCAGATGCAAGACTCTACACTTACCCTTGTTATAGTTCATTAAATTTCTCCCTGTCCAGCTCTCCAGCCTGTCCAGATCTCGCTGAATGGCAGCACAGTCTGCTGGGGTGTCGGCAACACCACCCAGCTTTGTGTCATCAGCAAACTTGCTGACAGTGCATGCCAATCCCTCATCCAAGTCATCAATGAATAGATTGAACAGGGCTGGTCCTGGGATTTGCTCCACAATGTCCACGTCTCTGTTATAAGTGGGAACCTCTAACTGGTCACAGTACTGCTACGTGGTCTCTCACGTGCCAGAACTGATCCCTGAGGGATGCCACTACTTACTGACCATTTCGTCTGGAAGCATGCTGGATAATTGTCTGCTCGTGGTGGTAAGAACTACTGGTACGAGCTGGGCCTGGTGGAAGGAGATCCTGCCTCACCGACATTGGCATGTGAGTGAGGAGTTGCAATGCTGCTTGGCTGAAAGCACTCAGAGTCTGCCAGGAGAGCTGGGATGAGGCTGTGAGCTGACAGCTCAGAGCAGGCAGGTATTTTGGGCGAGACAAAACTAATACTGCCTTGAAGGGCAGATCCAAAACCCCAAACAATTTAGCAAATCCATGATCCTTTGGAAGGGACATTTCATCTTTCGAGGTCCTTTCCAATCCCTAATGATCCTATGAAATGGTGTTATCACTTACCACTTCCAGCTCCCAGACTGATGGGCGACAGACACAGCAGAGCCTGCTGCAGTGTGTCAGTGGCAGTGTAGATGCTGCCAGGGACAAAGTTCATCTTTCAAGTTTTATGTGGACCTCTCCACACTAGCAGAGTGGGATGGGCCCACCAGATCAGAGGACTACCCACTGTGAGCACAGTCTTGCTCCTGGACCTGTTGCCATGTCTCACACACTCAGCCCAGCTTATGTAAGTATTTGCTGGCTTTGGGGGCTGTGGTGTCCTGGTTACCCACCCATCATCCTGAGCAATGAGAATGTGGGAAAAGAGCCCCTTCCTGATGCCTCTGGCACAATAAACTTCCAGTTCCAGCCACAGAGGGGGAACCCTTGCTGGGGAGGAGCACTTAGGCAAATTGTATCTCCACAGAATCAATAGGACTTTGGCACATGCTGGATGTTTAAGCATGTGCTGAAGCGTTTACTATTCAGGCCCTCATTTAGTACCCATTTAATTAAACAGGATCAGATTCTCCGCAGAAGTAAATCACGGGAGTTTCTCCCAAAGGAGTTTTCCCAGTTTGCAATAATTGAGGAGTTGATCTAATGTCCCAGCTCTACTTCTATTTTCAAACACCGGGTAGCTGTCTGTCTGTCTACCTAACCCGTGTTATTTTTGCCTCCTAAGTGATAAACTATTCAAAGGAGAGATGCTGTCAGGAACAGCCCAGAGGGACACGGGTCTCATTAGGTACAAATGAAGTTCTGAGCCTCTCGTAAATGAAATGAAACTTCTGATATTATTGTTGTTCAAGTCTGAGCTGATATAAGCACCTCTGCTGCTTCTAATACGGGCAAGGATTTCTTTGGAAGTTTAGTGCTTCCACTCCAGATAAAAGCAAGTCATTTGCTTCTTTCATCATGTCGCTACTAATTTCCAAACAGTCAAAGCTGCTGCTAATTTATTTACTGAACACTGAAGCCCTGTTAGCAGGGGCTGCTACTGAAACTGCTTTCTGGCCTTCGGCTTTTGTTTGTTGACAGCCTGATTTCCCAGTAGGCCATTTCCACCTGTGTTTCTGTTGTTTTTAGTGCATGTCTTTCTTTCTTCTTCCCAGTGACTGTCTCCCAAATGGCTCCTGAAGGCTTTTCTCATCTTCCCTCGCTCTCTCATCCCCTTCTCCCTCCCAGCTGCAAGGACTCTCAGCTCTGCTTTCAGTCATGCTGCAGTTAGTGGTTGTCTACACTGCTGAGCTCCCATGGGGCACTAATTTTTGTTTCAAGGACAAGATTCAAAAGAGTTTGCTACACACAGGTTGCAGGGTGCACCTTCAGATGTGCCTTCAAATAGACTTTGGAGATTTGAATAGATGAGCTCCTGAAAATCAGTTTTTAAATTGCAAGGGAGCCCTATTAAGTGCTCTAAGAGAATTTTTTTTTTGCTTTTCTATTTTAAAAGCTGCATTAAAAAAGTGATGGGTTTTTTCTTCCTCTCTCCCATGACATTGGGTGGAAATAGAAATTAGGAGACCGCTATTTCCCTTTAACTTCATGCATATCAAAGGGAAAGAGATGACAGGATGAAATGATTCAGAGAGTGGCCGGCACAGTCTCTATCTGGAGGAGCTAGTGAAGAAAGTTATTGAGATGTTGCGATGGTTTCTCTGCAACAAGTCAGTGTGCCGGGAGCTCTAACTGTGAAGGAAAGGTTCTCAAGGTTCTCAGATGATTTCCAGGTATTGAAAACTTTGGAGGCTGCACGGCGCTGAGGACTTATGTGCTAATTTTGCTCCTTAAGCTCGTCTAGCCTCCCTGTTCGTGAGGGTGCCGCAGCATTTCCTGATGCACACTTCACTCGTGGTTTGCACTATCTTTATCTGGACCCCAGCAACCTGTGTAAATCCTCCTCAGATCCGTTACAAGAGGGCTCACAGCCAATGTCTGGTGTGATGAGCTGCAAAAAAAAATCTCCTTCACTTGTGTGTTAAATCCAAGTGGGCATCTAAGATTTGCCTGAAGGGCTGGTTTCTAATGAGTGTGTGAAACTCAAGACACAACTGCTTCTCTTCGGACATAACCTGCAGCCTGGAAGGCTCTTCTGGTTAAAACTGCTGGCTCCTTGATTTCTCAGACTGAACGTTCACGTCTAGTGAGTGCTTTGGGTTCGGTTTTTTCCACTTTTCCTCAGTTTCCCACTTGTAAAACAGGTGGTAAGACTATGTGACCCCAAGCAGGCTCTGTGAAGCTGTTCAGAAATAAATATTGATGGGAAGATTTTCAAAGCGGTACTCAAAGCAAAGCTGACGCGTGCACAGCAAACCTCCAGTGTCCAAAGGCGCGCGCTGCTGGGAGGCCGCGCCTGCACACAGCACTGCAAGGCTTTCGAGCTAGAATCTACTGACCTTGAGTGAATCTCTCGGCTGCTGTGTCTCTTCATTTCCTAATAGCATAGCAATAAGACTAATATTTACTTACCTCACAGTCACATAGTCAGAATGAATTAATGTTTATAAAGTACTTGGAAGTCCTTGGATGAACGGTCTCAGGGAAGTGTGAAGCAGAGCCCGCATTGTCATTTCCTCGCGGATACACACACGTCAGTTACATGGGTGTTCAGAGCTGCTCACACAAGCATCTGCAACGTCTCATCTCAGCGCGCTCAGGTTAGCGCGGGATGCACGAACAAACCCAACAGTCCTTGACAATTCATGTCACCGCGCTTTGAAACGAGTGTATTTTCTCTGAGAACAGAGCTTATCATGTAATCTCCAGTGAAAGTTATGTTCTGCCTTTTTGCAGTTGCCATGATGCAAATGTCATTTGTACTCTCCTTCTTTATGAAAGTTAACAGTTATTTAAGAGATCAAAGTTAATTATCACTAAGGAGATCATTTTTACCTATCAACCCACTTTTGTAACCCCACTAGCACGAGTAGAAGCTTTATGCTAATCAGTTTTCTAATTTCCATAAATTACTGATAGAATTACTTTTTTTTTTCCCAGCATGAAAGTAGATCTGTTGGTGAAAGCTCTTGAGAGGTAAAGAGGCAGAGAAGACGAGGCAGAGCCTATTTTCGAGAGTTCACCAGCTGAATGTGGTACCATGGAAATGAAATCCAAATCATTAGTATCATCGCCCCACAGAACTCGTGGATGCTGCAGCTCCCCTGCACTGCAGACGTCTGATGCCCAGGCATTGTTTCAATTTAGCGTGGTGATAGGAATGGAATCGAACGTGAGGATCGCTGCGTGACCCTATTACATGTGAAGTGTCTCTATTAGAGCTGCAAAGACAGCATGCCAGAGGAGCTGAAATGTGTTGATGGAAACAAACACATACACCTTCTTAAGAGCAGCGCTCAGAAACTCTGCCGCGTGATCCGAGCGTGTTCTGCTGGAGAGGGCAAGATAGTCTATCCTAGGGGAAGGTGATATTAAGAAAGAGAAAGAAACCCCCTCCACCCCATCACAGCTCTGTCTGTGCCGTGAGCTTGCCAAATGGAAGCTGCTCCTGTGGAAGTTGTTACTGCTGTGACTGACAGCTGCTGTAAAATAACCTCGGCTACAGCACCGGAGGAACAATAAGAAATCAAAATGAAACAGATGTGGATATTTTGGGTATCCCCTTCGTCTAAAACTTGAGTAAAATAATTGCTTAGTAATTAACAAGCTTGTTGCTATGCTGCTCCAGCCTTTTAGACTGATCCTGGTGAATTCCAGCATAAATTAAATCATCTCCAACACAGAGCCTTACAACCCAGAGCTGGAGATGTATCCTGGCATCACTTAAACCACTCCGTGCTTTTGGAGCTTCATTCTGAGTTGGTGACAGATCAGTTCATCTTCCAGGGGGCGTCAGCAGAATTCTGCTTGACCGCTGCACACTAGAGTAGGGAGGGACCTGGTCTGTCATTTCAATCATGCTGAAGTCCCAGTGTCTTCTGTCTTTGCCACCACATCTGTGGCATTTTCTAGGGCAGCCCTCTTCAGCCAGCTGAATCGCTCAGCTGTTGGTCTGTCAAGTGCCCAAAGCACTTTCCTTTTCCCACGCTCCAGGAAGAGAACAGCAACAAGGCAGAGCCCATGATCAGCGCCACAGCCCCTCTCTGTCACAGGCACCCCTCACAGCACTGTCTGAGCAGCCCTGCAAACCCAATAGGCATCCTGAGCTAAACGTAAGGGGCACCTGGGAGCACCTCAGGAACAGGAAGGCACAAAGGAAACCAAAAGGACCCCGGCTGAGTTTTTGTGTCACTGCTTAAAGAAAAGCAACACAAAACTGTATTCTCTCTTGGTTTCTTACTCTTCAACCTTCACCTCTCCTGCACGTGTGCACCTGTTTCTCTTCAAACACGTGAGCCATCCCATTGAAGTCAGCAGGACTCTTGCGGTGCTCCCAGCAAAGCGTGCATACGCCTGGATCAAGTTGGTATTTACAGAAGGTGCCTTCTGAGTTGGCTTTTGATTATTCACCTGTGGCAGGGGGCTGCTCCTTATTGCACCCGCGGGCAGCCAGGGCCGGTGTGATTTGTTTCCGTGTGAGAAAGATGCCAAAAGTTTTCAAAAAACAACCTTTCAGGTTACCGAGTGTTTTGGCTGCCACATGCTGCACCGAGCTGCGTGTTTGTGGTTGAAAGGGAACATAGACTATGACACTAAAGGCACTAAAGGATTTAGAAAACGTAACCTTTGGGTGTATGGTGTGGGTTTTATTATCTCATTTATTTATTCTGCTGGATATCTGTAGGATAATATGATCAATGAGTTGGAGTCCTTCTTGTTCATACCAACAACAAATCAAACCATTAATAGGCCAATAAAACCCCAGGATTTGGAGAGAGGGGAGGAGGGGAAGTAATTGCATTGTTCTGATGCTAACGAGGCACATCTATCTTGAAATAACTGATTAAAGCCGGGGCCTCTGCACAAACCCCACGTTGCTAACGTACGAGGTGTCTGGTGCAGGGGAACAGGATCGCAAAGTCACGCCGGCAGCTCTGCACTTGCTGCATGGCCTCTGCAAGCAGAGTGTGGGAAGCACCTCTGTCTGGGGGATTCCATCCTGCTTAACCCCTTCTGTACCCCACAGAGACAGGCTGCTAGTGAGGTGGGTCAGGAGCAAGGAGGGTTCATGGGGCGTGTTGTGCAGCTGGTAAGTAGTCACAGAGCTGCGTGATTGCATAATGATAGTCCCATTCACTCACCTGCCTATCAGCTGCGATGCATTAAAGTTTGAGCTTTCTTCCCTTGGGTCCACGAAGAGACGTTTGAATGTTAGCTTATAGTCTTTAACATTTCTCCTAACGGTGGGCTAAGTGCAGCGGGGTTAAACAGAGTCCCCTTTGCTTAGTAAACCATTAGCTAATGGGTGTGTAAGCCCATCAATTCTCTGTTTATTCCCTAACCTCATTAGGCTATGCCTGCTGTGCATAAGAAATACACCTGACAAATCAGAGTGATAGTTGAAATAAAATAAATATCAAGTGTTGTTATAGCTGATCCATAGTGTTTAAAGCAGAAAGGGCATAACAGTGATTTGTAAGGGCGGAACAAGCTAGCATGTGCTGGCTCACAGTAGCTCAAGCAGGCTGATATAAAGCCTCCTGCAATCTTGCTGGTTCACCTGTAGACTTCAGCACTCAACTGTCTCTTACTAGCCCTATGGGCCCCTCTAGAAGTTCACCTTCAACCACCATCTCCAAGCACCTTCCAGAGGGACACAGCACTGTTAAGTCATAAATTAATTATTTGGGGGAGGGAAGGGGAGAGCTCACAGACTGCTCCCCCATGAAGGCAGCCAGAAGCTTCAAATCTGTCTGTGATATCAGGCCATTGGTTTTTGTTACTTCGTAGCCTCTATCTGTCTGTCTGTCTGTCTGTCTATCTATCTATCTATCTAATCTATCAATCTATCTACCTAGCTAGCTACCTAGCTAGCTATCCATCCATCTGTCTAACAGTTTCACTTGTGAGTAGAAGTGTTTAAACAGCCAGTAGCAGGTAGCACCTTTCCTTGTGCAACTACCAGGTTTCACTCAGGTGACTGTGGGGCTGCAGCCATGATGGGAGCTGCCCCTTCTTGCTCTGCTTGTGCTGGGTGATGGGCAGCTGCATCCCTGGCTGTCCTCAGCCCCTCAGGTCTCTCCAGGGGCTGCCCACACCAGGCAGTGATGGTTGCAGCAGCCCCACATTCCCATTGCACAAGGGAATAGCTGCACTGACTGTGTGTTGCTAAAAGCTGGTACTGAAATGAAGAGATTATCAGAATTTCAAGTAAAATGGGGATTTGCATTTAAAAAAAAAAGGAAAAGCACTAACTGGTGAGGCTGAAGGCAATGAGCAAGGTGCTCGACTCAAGGTGGTTGAGTAAAGTGTAGAAAACTTCCTGAGGCAAGTGGCCTTTAACTGAATCCAGCTTGGGTGCCCTCTGCCATGTGGGTCCTGAGCAGCAGTGTGAGGGGCAGAGGATGGAGAAGCCTTGGAATCACTGTGGTTGGAGCATTTGGAAAGCCTTTCAGGCCAAGGAAAGCAGAGGACCAGGTTCTTGTTTCAGAGGTACAAATCTAACCTCAGGTGGGAAGGAGATCGTGACCGTAAACATTGCTACCTGTTTTCTGTTGAAGAAAACAACCCTTGTGCTGCCAAATCAGGCACCTCAGGGCTGGATATGCTATCTGTGAGAGGAACGCCCGTGACTGCTAAAACCACATCTGGGCAAGCTGAAGAGCTCATCTTGCATTTAATTAAGGGGAAAAAAAAGAAGTGTGAAGGAGAGACCAGGTCAATCCACACTGGAACCAGCAACTTGCCAAAGCTCCCCAGTTGGGTAAGTTGTTGGATGGTGGGTTTGGGGATTTGTTGTTCGAAATCCAAAGATTGCAAGAGCTGTGATGGGCTAAGGAGCTGTGAGAAAATGAACAAAGCAGGTCACTGCTGTTGGGGTGTGTTATCCACAGGCTTTGGCATTTTCCAGCTGAATGCCTCTAGCCTTCCTGGCCCACCGCTGCTATTATTTTTACATCATGTCTGTTGAGGAGTGCATCATTCATAACAGACCTATCACCAAGAGATTCCTTTTAAATGCTTAGGGGAGATAGAGGGCTACAAACCCTGGGAAATCAGCTATGCCTAATATATTATGTAGAAGTTCTGTAATCATTATTGAACTAAAGTGCATTGAGTAAGTGGATAAAATCAGTCCCACTGTAGCATTTAGTCTCCAGAGAGCACGGATAAAAATGCCTCACACTTAAGTAGAAGAAGGTAACAAAATATTTCCAGTCCCAGCAACTGCGTTTTCCCCTCTGTATAAATAGGGAACCCTCAGGAGAAGGCAATGATGCAGCAGAGGTTGAAGGCAAAGTTAATGGTGACAAGGTGGGGGAGCGAGGCGGTGCCTGGGGCAGGCTGGTGGTGAGTGATGGGAGTGGAGGGAGCGATGTGCTGTGGAAATGAGACTGAAGGCAGAGCCCTTGGTGGCAGGGGCAGTGGGCAAGGAGGCAGTGGGGCAGAGGGCAGGACACTTGCAAAGCTGCATGGAAACAATCTGGACCTGGGAGGGAGTGGAGATGAAAGCCACAGCACAATGACCGGGGAGTTTATCTGGAGCTAATTCCTAACCAGATAACTTTTGCCCTTTGGGAGCACAGCTGTATGTAGCTACAGGTGTAAGCAGTCCTTGCATCTCTCGCAGACATGGTCAAGAGCTGCCAGGCTGCAGGGCTTAGAGCGTAAGAAGCAGCTGGACATGAATTCTTGTGAGAAAATTAGGGATTAATACATTTAAACAAAACAAACATAGAAGAGGAGATGAATAATTTAATTCCCTTTAGAGAAAAGAGCTTGGCTGGATGGGACAGGTAGGACAGAGTTTACCACATGTTTCAAGAAAGCGATCATCTAAATAATTTTTTTAATAAAAGCTTCAAATGTGCTTAATTACTGCAAATTAGTGATAAAGCCTGGGTCATTTATTGACACTAAGGAGAAAAAAAAACAGTATGTAAGAGCATTTTTGTTTGCTGCTCCTGTTGTGGGCCAACACCACAAAGGCACCCAGAACTGCAGTCCCTGTTGTTAGCCTGTGGCCTGGGTGGCATCAGCATTCGTGTCCCGGGAAGACTGTATTGCAGTTGTCTGAGCCATGTGCTCCCTCACCTGCCATTCACGTTGGAGCGGTGCCATGAGCTCCGCTCTAATTGTGTCCTCAAGGGCACCAAGGAGAGGAAGAGAGAGCAGGGCTGTGGGGCTGGGACTATTACTTATTTATCTAAAGTATTGACCTGCCTTCCCCTACTGAAATATCAGCGTTAGATACTGGGGAAAACGGGTGCCAGCTCCTTCTGGGAAACAGAGGAAGGAGAGATGTCAAATAAGGCCTCAACAGGCAGCAACCCACTGAGCTAATGGTGGATGGGGGCTGGCAAGGAGGTGGTACCAGGCTCACACCTAGTGGGTTAGTCATAGAATCATTAGGGATTGGAAGGGACCTTGAAAGATCATATAGTCCAATCCTCCTGCCACAGCAGGATCACCCAGACCAAGTCATAGAGTCAGTCAGGGTTAGAAGGGACCACAGGAATTAGAAGGGACCACAGGGTTGGCAAGAAGGCAGCAACCAAACTGCCCAAGTGTCTTGTTGGTGCTTTGTGTCAGGCTGCTTCACTGTATTGGTCTAGGTGACTCAGCTGTGGCAGGGGGATTGGACGAGAGGATCTTTCAGGGTCCCTTCCAACTCCTAATGATCCTGTGGTCCTGTCTCAGAGCTGTGGGCTTTGCGCATGGAGGCCCTTCCAGTGTTCTCTGGCAGGTTTTGTATAATTTTTATTAGCGTGGTGCTGACAAAATACGTTTGTGAAGGGAGAAAGAAGCAGCAAGTGATGCTTCTGTACTGCTGCTGTGGATGGAGCTGAACAAGGAAATGGACAGTCCTCAGGGACTCCCCATCACCCTGTCTTGACATGCACCCAGGCCCCAGTGGGAAAAGCACAACATGAAATCGAAGTGGGAAAAAGCCCCAGCAAACCATTTGGATTCTCCATGGCAAGGAAGGCATCTCTCTGAAATATGGCACAAGGAGAGCTTTGCTGCTTAGCAAAGCAAAGGCAGTAGCGGCAGCATTTGTTTACTTTGCATTTAGCACAAGAGCTTATAGAGGTGAGAAGGTGCTCAGAGCCCAGAGCTCCACGCACTAGAGGAGCGGCCTTTAGCCTCTCTAAAATGGTAATGAGGGCAAATAAACTAAGATGCAGTGGATGCAATCTTTAAACAACCTTGGGCTGTGTGGCATTTGCTATAGCTGTTCCCAAAAAATTCCATTTCATGAAACTGGAGAAGTCTGGAGCTGAGTTAGGGGCCTCTGTGGGATGCGGTGCCCATTGTTGGTACTGCAGCACAATGTGAGCGTTATAAGAGGACTGGAGAACAAGGGGCAGTAAATAGGAAGGCGCTGAGGAAATCAAGAGTGTAACACAAAATGTGTCTTCAGCTAGTCCATGAAATGCTAGAAGACACGTGGGCTCTGATGCTAAGCAGTTATGTGAGTGGTTTCATGAAGCAGCTGTGGCAAGAGCCTGTAGAGACAGACTCTAAAGGGAATCAGCAGACGCACAGACAAGGAAACACCGAAGGTAGCTCATTCTGCTGAGGTTTTTCTTAAAAAATTAAAAATTAGAAGCACATCCTGACAAAAATGCAGCCAATCCCACTGCCTGCTGCAAACTGTTCAGTCAAAATGATGCTACAGTTGCTGAGAAACTCAAGAAGGTACCGACTGAGACGGCAGCAATAAGTCTGCTGTTGCCTGACCTAAAACCTCGTTCCTGCATGTTCTCACTGGGATGAATGAAGACGCTCCTCTCCCTTTTAGCACGACTCGCCATGGGACACATCTCACTGCAGCCACACCTGAGTGAGCACCCTGCAACTGGTCCTCACAAGGTTTTAGACTTGAAGGGTTTTCTTTTGGCGTTAAAAAACCAACTCACCAGCTATTACTTGTTATATGGTCACAATTTGCATTGTCAGGAGAACATCGCTGGGTCTGATGAACAGAATCTTCTTCAGCATCCGTCTGAAGCAAAGCCCGATAGTTCACACCAACTAGCCTCCCCCCAGCCCAGCTTCTTTGTTTTAATTATTTCCAAAAGGCTGAAGCAGAGCTCTGCTTCTGCTGCACCAGGAACCGGTTGCCTAATATTACACCTCGAATTTCATCTTTAAGAGTGTTTTGCAGCTACGTGTGAACTGACATCTTCCTAGTGAGCTGAGCTGCGGTGAGAGCTGCCAATATCCACACCATTTGAAAGAGAACCAGGAGAATTATCTCAGGCAGAAGAAACAGATCTCTTGTGCTGACGGAACAAACTCATTTGGGGTCTGACTTTGGCAACAGGTCTCTTTTCTCTAACTACAGAGTGGATCAACTGACATGTAAGAGATATCCAACACTTTGTGTTGCAAGAAACCACTCCCAGATGCTTGTTCGTTTGGCAAATTCAATTTTGTAAAAGAACATTTAAATGTCATCTAAATTGCAACCCCAGTGTTCCTGTTTCTACCTTGGAAATGTTTGGAAACTTGGTGTTCAAAGGCTTTTGACTGTCCCTGTGCAGGTGTCCATATGACAGCCACTCCTCAGGCCCAGCACCACTGTGTCAGTCTTCCCCACACCGGAGGTAACGCTCCTTGTGGTCCTCTCCTGCCAGAGGAGAGGAACAATATGCAAGGCCTAGAAATGACTTATCAGCTAATGGGTTTGTCATTTAGGAAGGGTAGCAGCGTGGTGACACTTCACAGGAGCCTCCTTCCTGGTCAAGTTGGGGAGTTAGTTACAACCTTGGGGCTGGCCTTGAGCAGGTCACTTAAGACCACGGTCCTGGAAGTGTTGCTGTTGACCGAAATAACACCAAGATGAAAACTTCAATCTCCCTGGCCCTGGATCTAATATGCCTTTGTCTTGTACTTCGTGATCACGGTGTACAGAGAGACAGCTCTCTGCAGCTGGCTACCTAAAGCTCGATTTGCCCCTGAAATCCACCAGAAAAACACTCTGGCCCTTCGGGCAGTAATAGACTGAACCAACAGAAATTATAACAATAATGAGAGCACGCAGTATTATGAAGGGAATCCTTCGAAAATCACTAGTAGCAGAGGAGTTTCAGCGCTCCAGCATTCACCGTGTTGCACTGCATAATTCCACAAATTTCTGCGTCTTCTCAATTCAGTAGCCACTGGCTTCTATGTTTTATTTTTTTACCTCTTCTGGTAGCTAGCAGAAGCAGAAAAATAAACACACAACCAGGAGCTGTATTCACAGACAGGAAGTAACTTTAATTAAATATTGTGAAAGTTGAAAAGTTTTTACAGCTTGAATTTCTGCAAAAAAATTATAACAATCTCTACAGTAGTTTCTCTAACAATAGAACTGTACAGTGTGTGTGTCTATTCAAAAAGATTTAGATAAGAAGGTGAAAGGTTAGTAGTTTCAGAGATGACTTCATTTTAGCTGCATCCTAGTACAACTGTGAGGAAATAGGCAAACGTTACGCAATCCAGTCATTGTGAAGCTTCACCTTGTTGAAACTGAAATCTGAATGTTTCCACTTAAAGCCATATTCTGTAAACAGCTGCATCTTTTACTTTGTAAAAGATAAGGGAGGTGCGGGGGAGGTGTTCTATAAATTCCCGTTTGTCAGATCACTCTAGATAGCTGCAACGAAAGAGAAGTGTGCACATTGTCAGAGGGCCTTCAGACACTGGCGCAGAAGACTACAGACATCGATGGCTGGCACGGGTGTCGGAACCGCTACGACTCTGAGTGGAGCTCTACGGGAGTAATTGATGGTGTCACTGGACAAAATATGGCTTTAAATTTGATTACATTGTCGTGCTGTTGCTTACTATGTGAATTAGAATAATCGCTTGGAATACAGAGAAGCAATAAACTGATGTCTCTCGCATTTTCCAGTTCTCTCCTCTTTTATTTTCTCACCATGAAAAAAAGAAAAAAATCCTGTTTTCTCCCCCCCCCATCCACCCCCCCGAGATCACACTGTGACGTTCTAGTGAAAACCATTGCAAAACCCATACAGGAAGCATGCACGGTTGCAGCATCGTTGTAAATGATTTCTCGCTCGACTAGAAAAAAGTTATATTGTTTTAAGGTAACAAAACAGTTCTTTTGTGCTTTTCAATTCCTTTTTTTGTTGTTTTTCTTAGAATGTTAGTGATGACTGACAGTTCTGGTGCACAGTACAATGTACAAGTGAAATGGATATGATTTGCATTGTTAAGGCATCCAATCTGCTGGTTTATATTTATGTGAAAGACAGAGAACTATACAAGCAGACTTAAGAAAGAAAGTATTTTCATTGAGTTCTATGAAGTTTCTCCCCGTATTTAATGCACAAAAAATGCGTCACTCCAAAGAGGAGAAATCCCATGCATATTAATAGAGTAAAACAGCATTAGTTTTTGTTAAGCCTCAAAAGCAAAGGATACATTTTTTGTTTTAAATCTACATAACTAAATGCTACAAGAATAATATGCTACTTTTTGCCATATATTGGAAAAAACTTCTTAACTTACAAATAATACAAAAATAGACAATGGCTTTTGGGTGGAAATTAAAAAAAAAATGGAAGCATGGTTTTAAACAATCCTAAAAAAAAAAACAACCCAACCTGTAAATGAAATGCTTTAAAATCACATTTAAACAGCTAATACAACGGTGAATGACCAAACGAATCAGCACTTTTCACATAGCAAACATACACAATAAAATAAACTCGACAGGGGGAACAAAAAAAAAGCAATGTACAAATTCCAAAGATAAATACATTATTTATATGGATATTTTACAAACTCCCCCGCAAAACAAAACCAACGAAAAGAAACAGAAACAAAAAAAAGCGCTTTTTTCTTTAATTAATTTTGCGACTATGTGCAAGCTAAAGGTAGTGAGCTCTTTTTGCAAAATATGCAGTAAAATTCTTTTTTTCTTTTTGTGATATTGAAAAAACTGTCTTAAGACATTAAAATGTATAAATAGAACAACAACTTTGGCAAAAAATCACAAAAAATCTACAGTATTTATAACTACATACAAAACACAACAGCAAAGAAAAAATATCAGGTAATGCATCTTCAGAGCTTTGCTGCCTCTCTGACTAATAGTTTTTAAGAACACTTCCCAGATAATGATAGCAAAATCTTTGTAAAACAGAAGCTATGGTTTTGATGTGAAACCTTCCTAAGAGCCCCGTCACCCCCCCACCCAAACTCGTGTTTCCATTTACTATTCAAAACCTGTTGCTTAATCTATTATGATACAAACTGAGAGGGTCGGCTGATACTGGAGCAATCCTAGTGGGAGGCTGAATGGAAACGCGTGCTTTGGGATTGCGAGGCTGCAGAGCCGCAGACAAGTCTGTTCTCGTTCTGCCCCATAAAAACAAATAGGCCGAGGGGAGTGGGGCTACGCTGAAAACGCCCCACGCGTGATGGCCACCGTCCGTGTCGTTAGTTGGCCGTGCAAAACCCAAACGGTGTTTGATGCACAGTGCAGGTGACACTACACTTCAAGAAGGCCGCTCATTTGGAAAGAGCCTGGTCTAGGAGCTAGAGACAGCACCACGCTTGGAAATCCTGCAGGTTTAGCGTCACATCCAGAGGCACTGGGTTTTCAGTTCAAGAGGAAACACGATTCTTACTTGCATCCATAACTTCCCATTCACCAACTTCCCTCGCTGCATGACTCACATGATTATTTAGCCGGGTATTAAGGAGGGAGGTTACTAATCCCACCGTCACCATCCAAAAATATCAGCTTTCTAGGGAACGGTATGTATTTAATTAGAACACTAAAAATACATTGTATTAGCAAGTCACCACTGGAAAAGCAACCTGTATGAACCGACCCTTAATTAAATGGCCATAATTCTTCTACGAAAAACTAACTGGCACTTCTATTCTGTCCCATACAGACTTGTATGTAAATGACACCACTTCGTTTATCTTTACACAGCTTAAAAAAAAATCATAAATTAAAAATGTGGAGTTCCCTCTCTAGTGTCCTCTGTGTCACTGAATGATTTTAAAAAGACAAATGGTGTTGAGTAAAATCAAGCCTTAAAAAACACAAAAACCAGAAGGAAATCAAAGCAAGCCCCCGCCCCCACAGAACAGAAACAAAACAGTGGATTTCTTTACCAACATACAATAAATATATCTCCCAGGTATTTGGGACGGACAACTTGAATCAACACCTTGCAGTTGTAGATTGTTAATTTCAGTAAGTGCAAGGATGGTGATTTTTTTGTTCTCTTTAAAAATCCGTAGTTATTGTAAGATTCTTCTTTATTTCTTTTTTTTTTATTTTTAAAAAGGCCTGAGTAAAAAGTTCCACTCTGGGACTTGTATCGGATTCTCTCTGAAGCAGAATTCAACCTCTTCATTAATAAAATTCTTCAAGGCAATTCTTTCACATGGGGGGAACAATCATGCCAGATATAGCTGTGAGAAGGAAAGGGGAGGGGGGGACAGAGAGAGAGGAGGGGGGAAAAGTTACTTTTGTGCATTTTCAAGCAACTTTTAAAATCCTCAGAGCTTTTAAACATTTACTAGCCACACACTCAGCTGTACTGTGAATTGCATTTGTATATAAATACCATCCACTAGAGACAGCCGTGTACACAGCAATCACAGGAATCCTCATTCTGATTGGAAAGTGGTTTAACTTGCGCGTCACGCTAGTCAAATTAGTGATTTTCTTGCTGGAAAAGTGCTTTTCCCCCGATATCAGAGCCAGACCCCAACTTAATTTTCTGATTTTCATTTCAAAATCTCAAAATGCTCAGGAGGCTGAAGGCTGACCCAGCCGCTGCCACATAGTCTGTCAAACTTTTCAAAGCAAAGCAGATGCTTGCGCCATGTGTGAGACAACGGCTGGAGTGCCACAGGCCACTGGTGCTGCAGATTGGGCAGGGTGTCCTTTGCACTAGGTGCACTAACAGTGGTTAACTGCCTAAAAGCTTTGATATTTCCATTATTCTCCTAAGCCTGCTTTCTCTCATGAGTTCAGTGCTCAGCCCTCCACTTGTGTAGGTATTTCCAGGTGCTCAGAAAAGGACTTCAACTATTTTCAGTTTTGAAATTGAAATATGTCCTTAACTGGTGGTTTAGCTGACCTGCATCTCATGGTTCTGTTAAACTGTAGCAGTGGTTGCCAACTACACTGAGTCATAGGTTATTGCTAACTTAGAACGTCTTCTCTTCTGCTGGTCAAGTAGAATCATCAAGTATTTATTATGCTCCATAACCTCATTTTCTATGAAACTACCACCTCTCTTGAAGAGACCTTCATTAAAAGTCCACAGGTACAGCCTCCTTCCAGCTAGCTTAGCCTCCACCTCAGTGACCCTCCATTTACCAGGGTCTCTGTGCAGGGTCCTAGTGTGGTACTGTGAGCAAGCCCATCATTACAGCAGGTAGTCACACACGTTCATGATAAAGACAGTAACACAATGCATCTGTAAAATACCAGTTGTGCAGCTATTTGCCAAAAGGTACAAAACAGATTTGCCTTCAGGTTGGCGGCACATTATTTAGATTCTAGAGCTGCCTGCCATCTCAGACATCTGGACATGCAATTTCTTAAGGAAGAACTCAACCCTGTGACTGGGGCTGATTCATTGTGCTTTAATTACAGCTGCAATTATTTGATAAGAACAGAGCCAAAGTAAAAGACTCACAGATTTGGGGTTGGAGGGGGAGAGGAGGGAAATGTTTTCTCCACAAACACCACCATATGTGCAAGAATTACAAGTCTAATCAGCAAGAGGAGAACAGCTCGAGTAAACTGCACTGATTAAATGAAATAAAATGAGAGGAGAAGGCGAGAATGCAAAACACATCCCCATGCTTGCAACAGCCATCCTCAGAGGGGACGTGTTGCAACTATACAGCAGCATTTTGATTCTTGGAATTTATCATTCAGGAATGGTTTTATGTGGGGTCACTGTCCTGATTGTTTCCGCTCCACAAAAGGGCTCCTCAAGTAGCCGAGAGTGAGGATAAAAGGGATTGCAAGGTGAGTGAAGTTGCTTTAAGCTCTACAGGAAGACCCTCCTGTAAGTAGCATGGAGGACACTACTGTGCCTTAGATGTTCCTTGCTGAGGTGTTTCCTGCCATGGGATTTTTAGGCTCCACCACGGAGATAATCCAGAGATGTATTTTCACATTATCTCCATAGCTACCCTGTCTCCTTATTCTCAAACCATAGAGGGAATTCAATATTGCCTTTCCTTTTGGAGTCCTTGATGATTTAATCAACACTGGGCGAAACAACAGCAGCTTTGTTTAAAACAGTCCTCAGAAAGTTTGATTTCAGCAGTGTCTGAAATAACAGGTTCTGTATCCTCACCACTGGGCTTTCCCTGTGGAAGATGTGACTGAAAGTGAAGCAAACCCACACCAAGCAATGCTCTCTCTCTCCTGAGGTTACTCCCTGCTCTGTTCTTGGGGTTCTTACATGTAGGCTACTGTACAGCCCCTGAACCACAGACCTCTGCGGTGCCAGTAAAATAGGTGTCAACAGCAATGGATGGAGGCAACCAGACGAATTCTGATGTGGCAGCCCTAGAAGGCAGCTACACCACCACCTGCAGATGAGAGTGAGTGTGATTTTTGCTGAGTGAAAGACTCACGTGGCCATGGACCTGAGACACGGGTTTAGTCCAAATTAACATTTTAGCTGATTGTACTACATCAAGCAATTTGATTTCTTTCTCTTTCTTACCCAAGGATAACCATTTTATCCCTGTTAGAAAAGCACTTGGAGATTTCTGGGTGGCAGCTGTTTAGCAGAACAGAGAGGTGGGACTGCAGTGCTGGACATCAGTGTGGCATGTCACAGCACAGAGAAAAGCAATGCTGACAGCAGTGCTCCGTTCCTTACTGCTCAGATAAACAAGATGTCGAGCAGATGGGGATGGGTAGAGTCTTCCTACCTGTGAGGAGTACAACTGAGCACAGTCAGATGGATAATTAATCTTCTGAGTGCACTTCAACCTTTTTTGACCTTTTCAGCCCTTTCTGTATTTAGTGAAACTTTAAAGCAAGACGTTTTGTTTGAGAAGAACTAGCTACACTTCAGGAAATGTCAAAATGGTATTCTGACAAAAAAATTCTCAAGCTAAAAGATCCATCAAAACCAACACAACTGCACCAAAATGTGGTCAAGAACTGTCTTTCTCCTGGGACAGTGCAGCTGTCTCCCCTGGACAGGAGCAAAAACAAGGGTGGCATGATTGTACCTCCTCCTTTCATGGCTTAGACGCGTCCCTGTAGTTACACGTCAGCCACGCGTCTTTTGCCATTGGAAACAAACGGTACAGATGCAGATCTTGGCTCATTTTTTCAAAGCATTATTGCTTTTGAAGAGCTCTGAAAGTCTGAATTAAATTACAAGGCAAATGGCAAATGATATCTTTTCTGCCTAAAAGCTTTGATATTTCCATTCTTTCCAAGTCTTCATTTAGATCACTCTACTTTTATTCCGTAAGTGCTACATCTAGTCATGCAAATTCTCTCAGTTGTAGCATGTTATTGATCCTGAAAACAGAGAAACCAGTGGGAAACCATGTAGGTGTGAGATCACACCACCTCCACAGAGGGAGGGCAGAGAGTAGAACAACTCCCACCAACAGGCATTATTTCTTCTATCGCACACTAATTTGTATTTGCTGCCAGCATATTACAGGAATAATGTATTTTGAGTTTTACAAAATTGCATGGCAAAGGGAACAGCAGATAAGCCTGGCTGTTGTTTTAGTGAGTTCTGCTGATATCTGAGCTGCATAAGGAAAGCTTGATTGCTTTCTGATGTATCCAGAAGTCCAAGAGAGATAAGGCAACCTCCTTATACATGGTTGTTTATTTAAGCAATAAGACACAACAGGCAGAGCATTGCTGAGTGATTATTGCAAGCCTCAGGTGGTGTCAGAAGGCCTAGGACTAAAGGCTGTGTGTCTTTAACTCACCAAGAAGTTCAGAGATGACCTAGAAATGAACCATCTCTTCTGAGACACTTCACTCCTATTACAAAAACTGAATTGCTAAATAAAAATCAGGGGAAACACTCAGATCTGTGTGGTTTCTGGGCATTACAGATCTGGATGCGACATAACGAGGAGGCAGTCAGCAAGCCCCAGTTGTGTCTAGTGCTCTCAGCTCATTCCATAATTGCTTTTCATAAGAGAGTATGTGGAATCTGAGAATTCCATGTCTTTGGAAAGGAAAAACAGTGCCTGAAAAAGCTTTCTCCTGTTACTTGCTCTTTCTCTCCACTCATAACAGCAAACTGGGACAAGGTGAAGAGAAGAAAAAAAACATTGACATGTTCAAAAGCTTCTAGCCCTCAACTCTTAGCACCCATTTTATTTTTTTAATTCCGCAGTGAAACATTTTTAGCTGTTGCCTTTAACATTTGTAGCCTGTCAGCAAGGCCAAATTTTTAAAATATGCAAAAAATTAATCTCTCAAACACTCAAAGATGATCTTAAAATTCTGTTGTGTTTTATTCCTGAGGCAGCCTGTATTTATAACAAAGTCCAGGACAAAGGTACTGGAGTTCTCCTTATACCATCCTAATATTCTCTGAATTTCTCTGTGTGTGTGTGTGTGCATCTACAAGGATTCCTCCTTCCAATTCACCAGAGTAGAATGTACTGAGGGCAATGCCCAGTCACGACAGACCCCAGCTTTTATGAATGAATTCCCTCTGCTCTGCCTGCATATAGATTTTTTTGGCCATTAACAGTGCTGTCAGCATTATGCCCACGAGCCCAGCATTCCTCTTTCCAGAGGCCATAATGACATGTGGAGTCTGTGGATCTATCCTCCCCCCCTGCTCTGCACAGCTCTTTCTGAACACATCTTTAAAAATGATGGATTTTATTCCCTGCTTGATGCTCTTTGGATTAATTTGCACAGGCACGTGGAAAGGAAAACAGACCTCAGGTCTGGGGGAAGCACAATGCATGCCACAAAATCTTTCCTACCTCTGGCACAGCTGGAGGCAGCTGGCTGCATCTGCTTATGGAAACTCCTAAGCGAGCGTGAAAATGTCTCAGCACACTAATGTGTGGTGAGGTAATTACATGGGACGGTTTAGGCACAGTGTTGTAAAACAGGCTGAGTCAAACACTGAAATGGGCAGTGCTGGTCTTTGCAGCATCCTCAGTCTGACAAGCTTTAGCCTGTCACTCCCTCGGCTTGCAGCAATGCTTCTGAACATATTTAGGTGCTAAAACTGGAATACTTTGTAATGAGTGAGAGAGGAAGGGACGCAGAAAAGGAGCAGCCCCTTGATACCAACAGCTGAAGAGGCTTCAGAAAGGCCCTACACCATTTATGGAATTAATTGTCACAGAAGCACGGTAATCAGTGGAAACTAGCGTTTGCCCTGGCATGTGTTAAACTGGAAAATGCTGCTGTTAGTTTGTAATGTGGCTCCTGTTTATGAAAAGGCAAAGCTTTGCGCCAAGCTCTGTAACGGTCTGTTTGCTCTCAGTAGGATTTCTGCACAAGTGCACTATGACAAAGGAAAAAAGGAAGGGAAGATTGAGTGACGTACTTCAGGAGAAGGCCAGCCCCTGGAGAGACCCTGCAGTGGAGTACTTGCTAGAGTCCACAAAAGACTGGTCTGATAAAGGACGACAACAGGGAATAAGAGAGGAAAGAAAGAAAAAGGATGGTATTAGTAAGCTGAAATATTACTCGTTTTTATCATAACAGTAGGTCCGTGCTTTAAAAGACACAGCCTCTCAGTTCAGCAGTATTAGTTGAGTTAGAGATAGGGTGGTTGCCAAACACCTGCGTGGTACTAGCTGGGATGGTGGCAGAGTCCAGATACTCTTTACAGAAGGAAGCTTTAGGACAGAGACTGCCAGGGAACCCCCACTGTCTTCTATCCCCTTTGACAACTCAGTATTGCTTAGAGCCTTGCAAGGCATTGGGAACTCATGGTTTTGAGAGCAGATATTTATGCTGCAGACTTGGTTTCACCTACCTTGCAGGCTATTGCCATTGGTGCTGGTGCAGGTGGGAGGAGGAGAAGTTTGCGGTCTCACAACAGGTGCAAAAGCACTCTTCTGTTTCACCGCTGAGACCATGTTGGCTGGTGAGAAGGAGAAAATCCCAGAGGAACTGCTACAGTTTGATGGGAGGCTAGTGGAGGAGGCCATTGTCGGACTTGATGGCACAACTGGAACAAAAACAAACAAGCAAACGAAGGGCAATCTTTAGTATTAGACCATCACCAGGCTGCAGAAACAAGACAATTCTACTTCTTGGATGCACTAGGTTTAATTTCGCATGGACAGGGGCTTTACTGAAGTTAGATTTCTGGTTGATCTGGTGATCAATCACTACAGCAACCTGACCTGCTGTATATCTGTTTTATTTTGCAGATATACAGACATTCTCATTCAGAGCCATCGACTGGAATCTCAGCGGGAACAGTTGAGCAATGAAGCCATTCTAATAAACATCAGATGAAGACCCGGCTTTAACTACAAGACTGAACAAAACAAGAGTGTTCAGTTTTTCTAAAGAAGTGTAGAAATAAGGCTCTTTTTTTTTGGCGAGGGGGGGCTGAACTGATTATCCAAAATGCAAACCTGCTATATAAAAGGTTCAGTTTTAAAATACATATATCCTTAACTATTGCTTTAATTTAGAGTAGAATTAGTATCTTTGGTTCCTGTGTTTATAACTTATCGTCGAGGTTATCAGTGATTTTGTTTTCATTAAAATAAAGCCAACTACTTTTATATTCAGACAGCATTGCCCATTTCTCCTTTTATCCAACAGAAAAAAAAGGGAAAGGACCAGTAGTAAGATTTCACACTTTCATTATTTGTCCTGTTTATATACACGAGGGAGCTATGAATAATTACACATTATTGAGTAAAATTCCTATCATCTGGTCTTTGAATTATTATTTTATTTGCATTTATGTAGATAAAAATCATCCTATTTAAGCTCTTATTTGAGAATCTGGTATCATATTTGTTAACACTGAGGAAATCAATTAATGGAAATTAAATGTTCAAAGTTTCACAGTCTGACAGATACAATCTTAGTCTGAAGTCACTCTGTGTCTAGAAGTACTTGCTAAGGGAGAGCAATCAAAGCACCTAAATTGAATTGCTACTATACAGCAATTAGTTTATTGATTTAATTAAGAATGCCACCTTTTAATTTTCAGGTCATGATTGAAGCATTTTCTGATTCAATGGATTAGGCATTAGCAGAATGACAGATCTTCCACGAAAACCTCCCCAAATATAAAGAGAATAGAGAACAAGGGCTGGGAAGTGAAGTGCTGCTCTAAAGAGGACTTCGTTCATAAATATGAAATAACACACTTCTAGAGTATTTTAAATGCATTACTGGCATCTGCTTCCAAAAGGAGATGTCTCATCAATCACGTTACATTATGAATTCAGAGTGCGCAGATTCTATGACAGCAAATTCAACTTAATAAGTAAGGTACTTTGTAACACTACATGGTACATTATTATTAGTGTACAAAAATAATAACTGGTTAGCAATTCCCAGATTATAAGTTCTAGTTATGTGGGTAAATATTTTCTTCTAAATTTGCAGCAGCTAAGAAGCCTCAGAGGTTGGGTTTTTTTAAAATCAGGATTACTATCCCCTTTTTAATTCTAAACTCTAGCAATGCAATTCAATAGAATTCATTATTGCTTTCACACCACTAAACTTAAGATTTGCTGCATAAACCCTGGCATGCTCAGCAGTGTGTTTGCCTTGTCCATGCTGGGGCCTCAGCCTATAAACCTGTTTATGTGGCAAGACTTTCTGGCCAGATTCTGCTAGCAGCTTTCCACAGATGTCAATGGAATCCCTTATGCCACATGAGTCAGGTCATAGGGATTGAGCAGGTCCTATTCATTTAATTATCTCATGTAAATAGGGACTACTGAGTTATGAGTGGCTGATGGCTGCCGAAGAGGTTCGTAGACCTTTAAAAATAAATACATTTCTATTGGTAAACAGGTTACCAAACCTTTAATATCAAAATGCAGAAACTTAGTCCTACTCTTAAATATTCCCATAACTGGGACTGTAGACCATAAGCCCTTTATGCCATGGAGTACGTGGTTTGTGTGACTTGCACCTGTGTGGCTCTGACCATACAGACATTAAGACACAAACTCTAAGAGCCATTGTCATATTTTACTGACTAATACTGAGCTCTCAGTGAAGTCAGTGTAATACCTGCTTACAAAGCAAAGGGACTATAAGCAATCAACATTAGGCCCAATAGTCACTGATAATTTCTATAAAGTTTATGAACATAGTATTTGCTCAGAGACCTTGGAAACATCATCATGCAGCTTATGGAAATGTCAGCCTTATTACAGTAAACTTGTCTGCCCTTCACATCTTACAGCTTGGAAAAAAAAAAACCCCGTGGTTTTCCTGCAGCAAATATCCTTTGCTTCCTTCACACCCACTGCAACAAACAGTTATGGACAGACAGCAGATTTCTGATCCACTGCAGCAGATATCGTCACTTAGGTAATTCCTGCTTTCTAGCAATGTTGAGGACAGCATTTACTATTTACAGAGCATAAGGTGTGCCACGAAACTATCACCCAAATCACAAGACACATTATTCTTTCAAAGCTCTTATGAGACTCTCAGATAATGGTAATAATAACAACAATAAACCAGAGAAGAGCATTGCTGGCAACACTAGCACTTCAAAGGTCAGTGACTTGGAAAAGAGAGAAAGGACCAAGCTCTGTTTCAGACGCTCAAAATAGAAACTAAATATTGAGTATCACAGAAAAGTCGCTATGTCCTTCTGCTAAAAAAATTCAGAAAACCCATAAAATACTCACTGGCATAAGGAGAATTGGCAGCAGATCCATTCAGGAAGGTTGGAGAACCGCCTAAATTTGACATTCCAGCATTCCCATAGCCATTCATGCTTGTTGTGACAGAGTTATAGTTTGTCTGCTGAGGGGTGGTGCTTGGCACATAGCCATGAGGTGACACGCTGCTTGAGTTGCGAGTAAAACCTTTTGTGGGGAGGGAATACATTTAGAAATTGATATTAGCCCAAGAACACTTCCTTACAAAAACATCTACAAGCAAGTAACGTTGGGCTACCAAGGCAGCGGTCTACACCAGCCATGGTGTGCACAGGGAGAGCCAGGACTGAGGACCACTATCGCCAGGTAACCCACCCTGTGAACCTTCAGTGCCTAGGTCATTGCTGATGGGAGCACAAAGCAGGAGGAGGGAGGCTACAGCCTTCACAGCCCCTCAGGCAAGCCATGCCCTCAAGCAAAGATTACCATGGGGATTATAGGAACACTCACTCTAAAAGAGCTGTTTGTAGGAAACAGAGTAAACACGACCTACATTTTCTGAGTGAGGAGTACAGACTGACTTAAGGTGTGCTAAAAGCATGTGAATTTTCTTAACTGTCTTCTGATGTTGCTCTAATTTAATGCATCTCAAATTAGATGCTCACTGCATCTACTACTGCAAAGTAGTGGGGTTTTCCTATTGGATTTTTTGCCTAATTTTGCCTGCCCTTCTAGAAAACAGCTTCATTTCAATACTTTCTTATTAGAGTGGTTTTTTTAAGTTGGATAATAAATAGAGCTAAGCAAAGGAGAGTCAAAAATGCAAATGGTTTTTTAAAAAAGGTTTGGGGTTTGTTTTTTTTCACTCTTAGCCATTGAAATGAAACCAATATTAATTTTATATAAAATGAAAAATACTTTATTTTCATAACTAAAGATGTTCTGAAATTGTCTCTGTAAATATTTTTTTGCTAGTTTCATAATTTTAAAAAGTCTTGAGCTCTAAAAAAAAATAAATCAATGCCAATATTATGTCTATTGCAAAACCAAACCAAACAAACAAATATTCAAGGGATACTTTTCTGTCACAATGGAATGCTACATGCCCAGACTGAGAGATGCTCAAGGAAATATTTAAGAAAGTACTTGGGTTACATGCTCATTACATATGTGTTAAAGTTGATAGAAACACTTTTAACTAGTTGGATTTAAACACAAATAGAAGTGTTATTCTGAGCAGATGGAAAAGCTATTTTGATATACGCAGAAGTGCTTTCCCCAGCTGGGGTAGAAGTCACTGTAAAAGACTCATTTCATGACAGCAGTGTGTCATTCAAGGTTGTGCATGTGTGGAGGATCATGTCTGCCTAGATGTGCTTCTAGCCCTCATTTTCAAACCATTACTCTTTTACTGCTCTGCAGGTTTCCCCGACTCTTATCCGAAAAGGTTCATAGAGAGAGGAAGACAAGTCTTCTTCTGACCCTGATTGGTGGCTTGTGAGGCTTCAGAAACATTGACAGCTAGTTGACCACTAAAGGAATTCACTCCCATCATTCCTGCATGGACTGACGTGTTAGCAAGGGCAGGGAGCTGGTTGTGATTGCGGGGGACACTGTAGAGTGCTTCTGCAATGTCTGCTGCTCTTTTCAGGATTATTTCCTAGAAGGTAAGAAAGGAAAAAAACAATAAGAGTTAACAAAGTGACTGACAAATCTTTTCTTACACAGTAAAATGAAACATTTCCTTGTCCAAAGGCAAAAAGTAGATGCTTTTCCTTCTAAACCAGTTGGCTGGCTGATCGCTAATGCTTATAAAATCTGCTGCCTTCATGATAAATCCTGACATCTGTGGTAAGAGAGTCGGGAGTTTCAGTCCCAGCAGCCCAGTTCTGTTTAACAAGATCAACCGGCAGAATGAGGCCAGAGCCTGGACTTACTCCACCTTAAAGCTATCTTTGGGGTAAGATTGAAAATCACTGGTGACCAGCCATAATGCACATCACTGGCCATAATACAGAGTATCTGGTGAAAGTGGGCAAATACCTCCGGGGTTAATAACACGTTGCTTATATAAGCCCTAAATTCAGACCCTTTAAAAAAGGAAACAAGCAAACTTATCCCCACCCCAACTATGCTATCGCCCTCTGTATTTATTCTTGTCTCATACTGTAGTATGATATACCTTTAGCCCCCAATCTATGCATGAGCTAAGCAAGAGCCATGTTTAGAACAGAAGGCATTTACCTGGTTGTTATGTGGCATACCATAGAGCGCTTCTACTAAATCAGCAGCCCTCTTCAGTATTACTTCCTGTCAATATAAAAACAGATGCATTCCTCTCAGTTCAATAAACTCCTTGTGGGAGAAAACAGATATTAGAATCTTTAATATGTTTGTATTAGTTGCATCATGTTTTGCGGTTCGGTTTGTTTTCTCTTTTCCTCTCACCAGGTACACCTTAATTGTAACAACTCTCAGCAGCCACTGAATGGTGTTAAATCACTAGTTCATCCTATTCGCACACACGCTTAATCAAGTCAAAAGGTGAAAATCATTGGTGCTGCAAAATAAAATACATCACTCAATTGTCTCTACCATCTGCACTATAAACCACTCATTGGTTTATTGCAGAATACAATCCTGAGGTCATTTACTAGATTACTGCAATCAATGTCATTCAGAGCATGTTATGAATCCCTTCAATGTGTTTATTTTATTCTTAATTGCATACTGCAGGAATTGTGACCTTACCCAGCAAGCCACATTCAAAAGATAACCAATCAGTCCTGTGTTACTGGTAAGGTAGCCTTTCAACTTCTTTGGTTTGGGTCAGGGTAGGATCCACGTACATAAAACAGTGCACAAGGGGAAAACACATGCAGTAGGAGAGAATGGCCCAGTATGGTGAAGTGTTTCCCAGAATAACTCCCAGTGTGGAGAGCAGAATTTAAAACAGTCAGAGATTTTGATCTCCATTTGGGGCAAATTTTCTTTTCTCCATTTGCCTACTTGCTCCTTTTCACTTAATAGTTCCAAGAGTATTTTAAACTGATATTCTAGTAATAGTAGCATTTCTTGTGTTCTTATGTTTTACAGTGTGGAAAAATCTCTATGAACCCTGGTAGGAAACATAAAAATGCATTGCAGAATTAACCCAGAAGAAATTTTTCTTATTATTCTTTCAAAGCATCCAGCAGACTCCCAATTGCCTGATCAAAAGCAGCTGAGGCTGCCCTTTGATTAAAACAAAATATTCTTGTAAATCTCAGACCCCAAGTATTGCTAACCCAGTACATACTAGCACAACGTTATTCACCAAGGTGTCTTTGTGCAGGTAGCTTACAAAAATAGTACCAGTTCTAGTGATTTTTCAGTTTCCTACAAAGTTAAACTTTTAAACCTAAAATATTTTACACAATAGCCATATTTTATACCCAAAAGAAACAGTAATGCTCAATTTTAGTATACTGTAGACTCTGATCAGAAAATAGAGATATAATTGCGTTCATTTTGCTGTCACCATAACCTCTTCAAAAATCCTTGAACAACTCTTCAAATGACAAGCTTTTAGATGCATATTAGCATTTTTTTCAATTTTAAATTCTCTATAATATACGATAAAATAGTTGTCATACTGCAGTAACTACTTATGACATATATAATGTCCTAAATTCAAAAATGAGATGGAGGATTTTAGTACTCCCAGTAAACATTTAGGCTTGCCTTGTGCTGCACACACCCCTCTTCTCAGAACACACATTTAAATTGTTTTCCACATATGCAGTGAGATGTAATGTATAATTGATGGATTTTTAAATCACTACATTTGAATATTTGAAACAGATTCGGACGAGTTAGTTTGCTAGAGCTTTTTTCTGGTTTTGGGTGGGTGAGTGGGTGGGTTTGGTGTTTGGAGCATTCTTTTTCTTTTTTGGATTTGGGGTTGTTTTTTTTCTTTCTGTTGTTAGGGGTTGGGGTTTTTTATTGTGTAGCTTAAACCACAGTGGTTGGTGGTATAATCATGGACTACAGACTACAAATAACATCCAGGTGCAATCAAATATTGCTGCACAAGAATAAACAGAACATGGAGTTGCCCATTTTGCCTCATTCTGGAGATACAAACTAGAGAACAACACAAGTTACTGAAAAATGTTACTTTTTTCATTGTGGGATTTTAAATGGAAAATTGCTGCACAGGTGTTTCACTTTGCAGACTACATTTCATTTCATTTGCAGTAGAAATTGTTTGCTCTATATATTTCACTGATTGAAAATTAGAATGTGATACTGAACCTAGAAAAATTGGAATATTGTTAAGCTAAGCTGTCATTATGCCAAATTACTAAAAAAATATAAAGTTGAAATAGCCATTTCTGCAGTACCTGACTAATCACAGTTATTTATGCAATGCTGAGCCACGAACCTTAGAATGCATCTAAAAAGAGATTGAAGATTGTGTTAAAAAATGAGGTAATTACATGGAATCTTACAGCTGTTCTACCTAATACTAAATATAATCCAGTTCTTAACATTGGAAATTCTTTGATGCCATCTCATATTGCACGTAAATAAAACTAATTGTCATAATGGTTTATTGGAATATGCTTGACAACTAGCATTCAATTTTCCTCACTAGTCAATGGTTATATTTTTTCAACATTTTCAGAGTCCGTAAATTTGCGCTTCATAATTTCCCTAGCAGTATTTTCACACAATAAAAGTATTTCTTTTTTATGATTTCTTTACATTATACAAAGTAGATGTTACACAAAGCCTCCTGTGTCAAAGAGTGGTATCTTCTATTCCAGTGCTGACACTAGTTCTTATAAACACAAACTAGCTTTAAAAATACACAATTAAGTGCTATGACAGACAAGGTATTAACTTCTTGTTTTCTGAATGCATCTTGAACTCTTTGCAGCCCTGCTTAAATTACCACAGAAGCTACTGTTATGACTCCACGTACAAAGGAGCCCCAAAAGTCCTCTATAAGTTAGAGCAACAGACCTTGCAAGGTGCTTGGATTGCGGTGACCAGAAAATTGTTCTCACCTCCATGTCATTACGCTCACAGTGAAGCAGCCCCCGAGCATGTTTGTGTTCGAGATCTAATATATTGCCTTTCAATCAGAGCTGAGAGCCACTGAACACATAGACAGAACATGACGAGCAGGTCAGGAAAGCAATAAAGATTTTACAGAGCTGTCCAAGGTGCTAAATTTACTCAATAATGGGTTTGGCACCATAGTGTTAACCTCTCATTTACTACCAGTTTGAGAGACTAAATTGAAGTAGCTGACTTCATTTACCTTGAAATGTATATTTTATGACATTATGTAAGTAGATTGAAAGGGCACTGCAGTTTTAACAATTTAAAGGCTAGAGCATGTTTAAGATGAAGTTCGAATATTTATTGTATATTGCACTTAAACTATATTGTATATTAAAATGCATTGATTAAATTTGTAAAAGGTATTATAAAAACGTTCTAATATAAAAGCTAATATAAAAGATCTATATCTTTTAAAATTCATGTAACCACTGCAATGGTGATAGACAAACAGACACACAGGTGGACAGATCAGCACACAGACATACCAAGAAGTGAGTATGACTCACGTTCCATAGAAAGAAATCTCTGCAAAAGCTCTGTGTCTGTTACTCCAGATTTTCTTTTGTTCACAGAAATTTTTCTTTGCCTTCAAATTAGAAGCTTAGGTTTTCATAGCAGTAAGTGGGCATCGTGTAAGGTCCTTCCAATTGAATATGGAAGTGGAAATATTTCTTGAGAGAGACAGAGTTTGACTAAAGCTAATATCTAATTTATGGGAGCATTTGTCAAGAAAGATACACTCTTCTATTAATGCTGAAAGTCTGACAGCTTTTGGTTTAGGATAAAAGACTTTCGGCACTTAGTTACAGCTAAAGTGAGGGTCTTCTTTTCTTGTATTTTACTGCAAATAAGCATGATTTTATTTCTATAAAAATAACAATAAATAAAATATTGAAAAGTGGAAAGATTGTTGATTAAATACGATGCATGAGAACTCTGACCTCCACACAGACAAATAGCACTGATCCAGTGTCCATTTTTACTCCAAACTGAAGCTGATTTTCTACTGAGGGACTTTCACTTTTGTAATTTTTAAATTTTTGCAGCAGGAATGTGAATAAATATTTTAATCCAATTTTCTTCCTGATAACGCTAAGGAATATCTATGTAAGCAAAAGAGAAGGCTGCATAGTGAATCTGCTGCAACTTTGTGTATTCCAAAATTACTGTAGGAAAGATTATATAAATCTCACTGGAATTACTGGGCTTTTGAAGCACAAAGACAGAAATTCAGACTGGTTCCACTTCTGACAGATTGCACCTTGAATCCACATTACAGCAACTTTACATGTTCTGTTTGTGGCATGCATTGCCTTCGGAAGGAATTAATTAGGGTCATGAAACCTGCATTTTTAGTTTTATCATGATAAAAACATTTTGTGTCAACTTTTATTATGACACAAAAAGGTGGGATATTTCTTCTGTGAACATCTACTTACTTTTTATTCAGCAACTAGTGAAAAAAACCCCACTTTGTATCTCAAAAGGTCTGTGAGTCTAGTCAGACAAAAGGTATCTAGAGTTACACTGGATCAGTTGGTTGAAGTAACTAAATTAGATAATGTTCCAGGTACTTGTTAAAACTAAATGAATTTTGTCAAGAAGAAGCTGACCACAGTACATAATACTCATCAGCCACACATTGTGTTTTGAGACCACCAAAGGATTTATGTACTTGGGGAGGGTGTGCGGGGGAAGCTGTTCAAGCATACTCTGAGGCATTTATCTTATGTGTTGTCTAGATATCATATCACCTTCTAATGCTCTTTAGCATTGTAATACAAGGGAGAGCTCATTCATCTTCTGAGAGGGTACTTAGGGATGATGATGTCATTCATACTTCCTTGACTCTCTTGTCTGACCTCCTGGCTCTCCCTTCTCACTTCCTACTCTCATGGCTACTTGCAAGAAAACACTTCTGCAGAGACAAAATGCTGAACATCAGACTGCGTTCCCTTCTTCACCCTGGAAAGGTCACATTCTGAAATTTCCAGTCAAAACTGCAGTAATTTGTGCTCAAACTTTTCCATTGTTTTTCAGTGGTTGAAACTATAAATGTGCTAGTTAAGAATATGTATGAGACCTAAGCTTTAAACTTACAATGTGCGTATGTGTTAGACTTTGAAATATACAATTATGAACATCTCTTTTAATTGTAAAGGCAAACCCAACATTTTGTTAGAAAGCCATTCAGAAGGGTGCCACAGAGCTAAAATGCCAGCCATCTAGCTTGGTACACAAGAGTTTCAGCCTGTCCAGAACCTCCCTTCTCTCAACATCTGCACTGAGCACTGAATTTTTCTATCATTTTTCAGCAATTATAGTTTATAAAGACTTATAAAAGCCATTGAAAATGTAAAGATCCCCCATTTACTGTAGAACTGAGGGAATTATGCCAGCCTAATGGGAAGTATAAAATAACAGGGCCATTTCACTGAGAAGACATTTGTACTCACACAAAAATGAAAACTTCTCTAGCAAGCAAACAGCCAAATGGTTTCCATATATTATAATTGAATCACACTGGAGAAGTAAATACTATATAGATGTTGCAAAGACAGGAAAGCAAAATGAAAGAGAAAGACAACATACTTCACTTGAGGGGTAAAAACACAAAAGCTTTTGCTTACCGCTGCCTATAGGATGAAAGTGCACGGAATTTCTGTCACTGAATTTCAATTTGCAGAAAATAAGTCTACAGTGGGAACCTTAGCTTTTCCAAGTCATTGTAGCTCATCAGCCTCCACCCAAACTGACAATCACAGCTTCAATCTACAGCACTAAAAACAGTCATGCATGACCTTACCACCTGCTCCACAATGAGCCAACCTTATAAATAAAATATAGAAAGCCTATATGAGGCAGCAGAAAGAACAAACACTGAAGTGCAAATGCAAGCAGGCACCTAGCCATAAACATTGAGAATCGATGATTAGAACACCTCTTAACCACAAAGGTGATAAAGGCAGAGCAATAGGGAAAACACATCCTATTCAAACAGGCTGTAGTGCAAATACTGCTGACAAAAGAAGGAACAAAATTATGATGATCACCTGTATGTCTGTCCTTGCAAATCTCCCATCTTGCCCCTGTTAATATCTTGTACTTAGATACTAAAAAAAGGTACCAGCCAGCTATTTTAATCCACACTGCTCATACTGCAGGGCTTCACTTCCAGAAATGATAGGCACGCAAAAAACAGCAAGAGAATTAGTACCTAGTGCAGATGTTTAGTTTATCCAACCAGTAGCATGGAATAAACTGGCATTAATGCAGTTGCATTGGAATAACTCTTGTATAAACTGACATTTGAGAGTCTGGATGTTCCCACCATATTATCATCCACTGAAGCGACTGGCATGTAATTTGGATGGGTTTGAAGCTCGGTAGTTCTCTGCTAATGTTAGGTCTCTAAATCAGAGGGAGAAGAATGGGTATGTGAGAACAGATATGCAGAACTATAATCACTCTGCCAGTGCTTCAATCTCCTCTTCAAGGGACATTATCCAACAGTAATTATGTGACTCAGAGAGCAGTAGAACTTTGATTCTCCTGAGTATGTTTACAGTATGCCTTGCCCCAGTCTTCTAAGTTTACCAGGAAAAGGCATTTACAGCTAGCTGCAGGAACCTTTCAAAGCTGTCAAATTTTAACTCATGAGACCAGCCTACCTTCCACACACTCAGCACAGGGCTAGTAGATATTACTACATTGTACTCTTGTATCTATGAACATCCTACAACACTTCAACTACTAGCTGTCAGTCATTTTATGGGCTCACTAACACTGTATTAAGAAAACACTATGGTAATTCTCTGGCATCTTCTACAGCATTTCCCACAGGTCATCTTGCAGGTTCACACTGTGAGGATCTAAGGACAGATCACCTCACTGTAAACACAAAAGGAAACACATCTTTAATGCTGTACAGAAGGCTTCAATATCTATCCCAGCATGTAAAGACCAGTTCTGCTGCACTTAATTTTCTTTAGTTATGCAATCCCATCATTCATACTATGATCAGTTTGTGAGATCAAGTGAATTATTACAAGAAAAAGTAATGAGATACAAGCTGGATCATGAATGGGTAAGTCACATAAACCAAATTAAATTTCCAATAAAAAAATTCTTCACCAACTTCCTCTACAGAATTTCCTCCATCCCACCAGTTTTACAGTGACTCAGTCTATTCCTGTCTAGAAGAAAAATAATTATTCTTCATTTATCCATGAACATACAAACAAACAAATTAGAATGTTAGATTCTTTTCTTCCTTCTGACCTCAGCGGTTTCCCCCAATGAATATTTTGCACTCTACAGTTTCTGCAAGCGCCACAGCTACCCTCAGTCCCTGGGCATGTACAAAGCAATCAGCTAGGAACCTCAGGCATTTATTTTTGAAAATTTCTCCCAAACTATTCGTACCGGCTTCTACAGTGCTTTGAAGCAGATGTTCATTATCGAGATTAATGAGGTTTAGGGTTGTTGGTATTTTCTGATTTTGCATATGTAAGATTTTCTGATAGTTCTTCCTCTGCTCTTCAGAGTACCAACATTCCCATTTTTTGAAAACAGGTGCAGATGAGAGTTGCAAGGAAAAAAAAAAAAAGAGTTATTACTCAAAGTCTTCTGCTGACCTTTTTAGACCCATGTAGTTTTGGAAAAATGTCAGTCTCCTTACGTAAGAAGAACGTTTTCAGTTGTTTGAAGGGTTAAGAGTCCCCAGGCTAGCTTAGAAGCTATATTCTGTGGACCATATTATTGTACCTATTAGAAGAATTCTAATTCTGGAATACCGTGGATTAAAAAATGGATCAAATGTGCCTTGTGATTTCATGTGTGGCACAATGTAGACACCAAATTATGCATTTGTAGGAGCAAAAAACATTTTACTTGACAAATAGTCTTTTATCTATTTTCTATCTTCCGTTTACACAAAGACTTTCCAAACACGGGTCAAGTTGTAGCACTTTTAAATTGTTCTCCCATTAGGTCAAATCCAGATTGTATTGGGTGGCATAATTCACTTTTTATTTAAATTTATAGAGATATATAATTATGTTTAGTATCACAAAGCAAGAATATCTGGTGAGTTAAATCAGCAGAACTATCTGGCAACTAAAGTGTACATTGTACACACATGTGTTGCCCATTTCATTTTTAGAATTCATCTCAGTTTACAGTGAGGTGATTTTTAGAATTCATCTTTAATAACATATTTACCCATAAAAATATCCAAGCAGGCCCAGCTAGGTTTTTTCTGTAAAAATCGTGTTCACCTAAATGCAGTTAAAGACCCACCTGCATTTACTTTGAATGAAGAGGAACAAATCCCAACAAACCAACAAAAAATTTTTAAATTAAATGACAAAACCAAGATCTGTGAAATGGTCACTTTTCTGGATTGTTGTCTTCAGGTAGGAAAAGTTAGAAATTGAGAATCTGGGTAACATTTAATAGCTGGAGGAAACCTGAAAAATAAGATGCACTGAAATTCTGACCTACAGTGATATTCCACTGTGCTCTGTGAAGGCTAAGTGCATATAAATGTTGAAATAGAGACTGGAATAACGTTGGTAGGTTTTAGTATTACATTTAAAACACTGTTCAGTCATAACCCCTACAAATTACTACCTTCACTTACATTTTATCATTGGAATAATTAAAATAAGTCTCTTGTAAGGGGCATTCTCATTACAATAAAGGACCACTTCAGACCCAATTGAAGTGAAGACAGACCATAGATGAGGTGTAGATACCAAGTGGTAATTTCCAGGGAAGCATAAAATGCCAAATGTGTAACAACTATATTTTATAACTATGTGTTTAAAGGACATACAGTATTTTACAGCTCAAGGAGGCTTTGCCTCAGAAAGATCACTTCATGAAGTGCCTCCTAGCCTACATTCTAAAAAATTTCCAACTTTCGTATCAGAAACAAGCCATTTTGTTCATGATAATACTATTTTTAATTTAAAGCCTTAAAAAATCAGCTGAAACTATCCAAAGCAAGTATAATGTTGATAAATTCAATACATCCAACATTTCACAGAGACAACACTACCTTTCCATGAACACCCCCCAGTGTAAAAGCAAGCACACCATTTTATACAATTGAGGGCTCCTTTTTCAGGGGTGAGTGAAGACATTACCATTGTCACTACACCAGCACTTATTTATGGAAGTGCTTCAAAACTCACCACTGGTTTCACAAATACATCAATATTTCAGTAACTTTTATGATCATCAAAACCTCTTAGCTCACTCTCAAGCTAGTTTAAAGCTGAAAAAATGAAAGAAAATCTGGATTATCAAAATATTAGTATTACTTCTTCCCTTTTTATTAAAAAATACTTTTAGATACATTTTATTTGCCTAAAGCTCACATTTGGAAAAAATTAATCACCTCAATTCTGTAAAATATTAGGATTTCAAAAACCACAATGCAGTGTCCACATGAAACTATGAACATGGCATTATTAGTGAAGACCTTGAAGTCATCCTGAAGAAAAAAGCTAAAAGAGATAAATTAAAAAATACCAGTATCTTAGAATTTCTGTAACATATGAACAAAAAAACATGCTACCTATATGTGGCACCGCTTTAATAAACGCCTGTCTGTTTTGTTTTTATTCTCCTCTCAGCAAGCATCTCATTTGTCATCTACAGTCACGAATAGATTCCAAAACATTCTTTAAAACAAATCCCAAATGCATATCCGTGTTTATACAAGCAGCATGAGACTGTGTGCTATTGTACTTCGAGGACATTTCAGTCCAGTTGAGTTAGATCAACGTTAAGTTACAAGATTGACTTTTACAACAGAAAGAAAAGGTTGTACTCAAACAACTGTTATTGCCTGAATGGAAAAAAAAATCAATGAAAGCAAAATGAACAAGAGATTTTGTCTGAGTTGCAGTTAATACTACTGAAGAGCTATGGATATTAAAAGGTCAACAAATAAATTAGTCCAAGTGTTATGAAATGAATGATTTGGCTTATAATTGTATTGAGTGCAAATTGTTCACTGCCTATTAGACCAGGTAATTTTTAACCATGGTGCCTCAATTACTGTTCCATAAGCAATAATATAGTTGTAAGAGCCACTGGTTCGATTGAGTGACCTATAAGACGCACCAGGACAGCTGACTTCGCTATGATGGATCACTGAGCCTGATCTCCAAATGGTGCCAAACCTTCCCTTCCCATGAGGAGATCTCGTAAAAGAAACATTACTGCTTGGTTCATTTTACCAAAATGTTTGAGTTTTCAAGTGTCAGCAGTTGAGTATAGATTGTAAAGCTCTATATTTCTTAGAAGAATTATGACAACAGGCATCCTATTGCTTCCAGCACTCTCTGCTAAATGGCATCATGATGGTTAGGAAGATGCTTTTTCTGCTACTCAATTGGACTGTGTTGCGAGAAATACATGGCAATCATGTTTTACATCACCACGTAAACCACTGCATAACACCTAAAACTAGGCTAGAAATAGAAACTGTAGGTGAGATTATAGACATTACTTCACGCTTCTGCAATGCCCCACATTGAGAGATCTCAAAGCACCACTTTAATGGGAACAAATTAAACTTCACAACATACTTTCTAGGAAAATATTCTCTCTCCCCCATCTTCAGAAGAAAGTCTAAAGGTTGAGCTGTTTGGCTGAAGTCACAATGGTCCATGGTTACAAACAAGGCAAGTTTTGTAGGGTGAGGTAATATCTTTTATTGGACCCAGTGATACAGGTGAGAAAAGACACAGTCAACACAAGCAGGAAGCAAGACTGAGGCACCCAAAAGCTTGTGTGGTTTTTCCCAATCATATCAGTTAGTCTAATATAAGGTAGTACTACTCCCTACAAATCCCAATAGCCTTAAACAGTGAAAAGAAATTAATCTGATATTGCTTTCACACTATGAAGTAGCATACATGAGGAGGAAAGGCAGCAGCTGCATTTCCCCATTGCTCCTAAGGGCATGGTGTTCCCTGGGAGCCAGGGCTCTAAATATGGCAATAAAGGTCTCACCACACTTCCCTCAGGACGGGGCCGTAAAGAACTGTAGCCACGCACTAATCATGCTTATCTGCTTTCTGCCCATATATAAACTAAACTCAAGATGTAAATGCAAATCTTGAGTTATCAAATAATCTGTGCAACAATAATAAAAGCCTAATTAGAATAGATTGCACCACAAACAACCAAAGCATGTTTATATTTCACCCTGCTATATTTTTGATAAATCACTGCGTTCAAACAGTCTGTTGGGAGGGTGATTTTCCATTTCATCTCCTCATTGAACAAAACAGTGTCACACGAGTGGGGTCTGAATTTCAATTTCACCAGCATTCAGTTGAACTGAATATTGTTTGGCACAATACGGAGTACAACTGAGCCACTAAATGGCTGATTTACTAAATTATTATTAGATGAGCTCTTGCTGTTCCAAGTGAAAGTGCAGTCACTGTCTCTCTTCATGGTGTGTTCAAATTGTTCTGTGTTTAAATATTCAGCATGAGGCTAATGCGAACTGATGAACTGAGACTACAAACATTCGCTTTCAATACAGACAGAGAGACAGAGATGCCACATATCATGTGGCCTGCGGAGGTGAAAATTATTTATATTTAAGGATGCTGCTGCCTATTTCCATTGTTATGAACTATTCTTAATTTGCTTTGTGTTTGATTCAGCAGTTTGGAAACACAGCTAAAAACAGCTTCAAACCAAAGGAGCTATGGGGCTGCAGAGGCTTCAGAATCCTGCTGAAGCGGTACTTGAGACCAGGTGTCTGTCTAAAAAGTGCACAAGCTATCACCAGTTTCCTGCTTGGCTACTTGTAGCATTTGAGTTGCATCTTAAAAGTTGTCACCTGCAATTCCAACCTCAGCATCAGAAACTGTAGGAAATGCAGAGGACTGGCCACGCTGTGTAATTTTATTACTTTTGAGGAGGAGGGAGATGGGTGAAAAAGAAATTATTTTTTTTTTTTTAAGAAAAAGTTTAAAAAAAAAATAAACAATTTCTTTACTGCCACCTGCTGGAGTTGACAATAACCCTTTGTCATACCAAAAGAACAAGCATCCTCACTTAGAGGACAGTTACGGCGAGCACTTAAAATACTGTGATCCCAGACACTTACAGTAGATTAGAATTTTTTATTGGTGCTGTGTTGCCATAACAACATAAAGACAGCAGATGACTTAAGCTAAGCTTGCAAAGCAAAAGGCTGCTCATCTGGCAGTTAAAATGAATACAGTTCACTTCACAAGTTCCCCATATGGACCCTTAGTGTATGGTAATGAGGATACCATATGGTGGGAGAAAATGCACAGAGAACAATTGTGCTCTGCTGGATGAGTGAAGTGAGCAGGAAGTTATGAGGAAACGCAAGAGAGAGATTTGTGCGTGTGCTCTCTAACTCAAGGGTTTCTTTCAGAGGGGGGTTCTCTCCCTTCTTAATCTTCTTCTTAATATATACATGCATAGAAATGACAGAGAAACATATTGTAGGCTTTGCAACATCATTCATCATAATCTGTCAGCCGTGTTTGTAAATCAGCGTGGTAAGATCTTATAAATTTGTAATTCTTAAAAGGTAAAAGTGCTAAGTTTTTAGACAAAGTGCAGGAAAATTTAAGCACTTCTGACAAGTAGAAACATTAGCGGCAATCATTTTAAAAATGCTTGCATCTTTCTGCCTGCATGTTTAGCTGTAAATAATGCCGCAACGAATAAAAGCTTTAGGAAGGAGAGGGGAGGATGAAATGGAAAAAATGCTGTTTATTTCATTTTCAACAGGATAAAAAGTAATAGTTGATCAGAACCATATGCATGCAGGATTCTGCTGTGCCTGTACGCATGCTATACACTGTGCTGTACTAACCAGATCCTAAACCTGGTAAGACAGCTTGCTAAAGGCTGCAAAGTCAATTTTGTACTACACATGCCTCATAAAAGATGAATATAAATGCATTAGTTAGACACGGTGAGCTAAATTAGAAGGTCAGGCAGGGCTGGAAGGGCTGAAATATCACACAACCAATGACTGTAATTACTCTTTTTTTAAGTCTATTAAGTGGTGTTGTTCTATCAAGGCTCAGGGGTATAGGACATGAAGTACAAGATAAAGTAATGTGTATTTATTACTCCCACGGGATCAATTTACTAGATATTTTCAGCTCCATGGAGCAAAATACACAAATGCAGCCTTTGTTACTTTCTTCAAACTAGGGCTTTTTCCTACAAAAGTCCTGCTCCTCAAAGGGGCTGTATTTACCTGTTTGGTATCTTCCTACCACCCTCAGTTAATTATTGCATTTAAAAACAATAAAGATGCAGGAACAGAGAAATGTGGGGATCCCTCATACAGGATGTTCAAACAAGTGTTTCAGGTGGCTCAGATGGAATGTGCAGACTAGAAAATCCAATCCCAAGCATGATTTTACCCCAGGGCAAAGTAGAAATCAGGAACACAGAATGGCACAGAGCTCCTTGTCATCGTGTTAACCCCAATCTATTAAAAGTTTTGTCATAGATTCTAAATTACACCATCTGCTCTAATCATTTGCTGAGTAAATGCTGACCCACTTATAAAGAAAACTCACTGAAATGTGTATGCACACTGCTGACCTTCAGAGAGGTAAGGGCTCCTTGCCAGCCTTTCGTATGTGGCTCTGTCCTTCAGCGAGCAGCGTGGCTCAGATTCTCAGTTCTCTCTCATTTCAGACTCTTTGCATATTCCCAGATCTACTCCTGACATGCAACACCCCACAATGGTGATACTTTCTCAGCAGATTGGTGCATCTTGGTTGTCTCCTCTATAGCTTTAAAACTCTCTCCTTGAATATTTTCAACAGGATAAATTGAAAATCAACAACTGTTAAGGGTTCAATACTAAACTTAACTCTGGTCTTGAATTCCTATAAATTTTACAGTACAGTGTAGAAGCCGCCAGGCACATCTCATGTCCTCCTTACCATACAGATGAGCTCCATCAGCTCTTCACATGCTCCCCCTTCCTGTCCATACTTAGTACAAAAGTTTTCTAACAACCTTCTTGTTACACTGGGTGGAAAAATAAAACCAAGTAAATGTTTTCTTAGGTGAAAATTACTAACTTGGGTTAAAGTCTTGAATGAGCAGATGCAAATCCATTCTGGAACTTCCATTGGGTCTAGCTAAAGCAGTAGAGTTGCCTCACTTTTATCACTGCTTTACGCTCTGCTACCAAGCTTGGGTCAACCCACATATATTTAGAGACAACCTTCATCTGTAATACAAATACCCATGTAACAACAGATAAAGGGCAAGTCTTGGAATTTGATACGGCAGAAGACAACTACTTTTGCTATCTGCTGGTTCCTAGTAACAACCTGTCTCCTATTAGTGTCCTCAGTGAGGAGGTGGGATATGTCCTGAGGTGGTCTAATGACTGACCAGGGAAAAGGAGCTGAAGGGAAGGTGTGTTCCTGACTCAGCAGGGAGGCCCCTGTGTGCTAGAGAGAAGGAAGATCTACTTTCATCTACATGAGAGAAAACTGGAGTAAAGGTCCCTTTCAGAAGGGAAAAGGAGTCTCCTGGAGACAGCATTTAAGCAACAGACTGGGAGGGAGAGGATGTCAGATCATGGAGGGGGTCGATGCAGTGATCTGCTTCTCAGACACAGAGTGAACCATGTTGCACTTAATATAAACACAAGTGATGAGCTGTAAGAGTGGTGAAAATGGCAAATAAATTTTAGGAAATTGTATAAAAGCGGAACTGTTGTTATTAAATCATTGAGGACGGATATGTTTCAAATCTAGCTCACAGTTGAAATTGGTTTACAGCTATAGCTGTGGAGTTTTAACAAAACTGCAGAATTGCAATGCCTCTGCCAGGGATTTGTTTTAAGGGTTGTAGAGTAGTTTTATGAATAAACCTCAATAGACCCAACATGTTGCTGTGATCTGAACTCTACTGATTTTCTCGGCAGTGAAGTATGCAAGAATCAACACGTGTGTGTTTGTGTGCACACATGCAAGCACAAGAGACTGGGGAACTGCACACACACGTGCAGGCTTATTCCCCAGCTCCACAGGCAGGCTCCTATAGACTGCTTCTGCACGACAACGATACAATTTCTTAACATTAACATCATGGTATTTCTTTTCACGTCTCCCCAGAGATCTCTTGTTTCCTCTGTCTGTATTAGAAAGGAAAGACTACACCACCCAGCACACTCCTGGTACTTGATCTTGCTCCCAGCTTTGGGTGCTAATCCCACCACCTCAGCACTGCCTGTCTCTCCTCCTGGTGCACGTGCGTGTATGTACGGACCTGCACTTCTACCTATGACAACCCCAACGCTGGCCGCCTTCCCTTTCCTGCTCTGTACAAGACAGGACTCTGGCCCATAGCTGGTTCCAGAGCCCAGCTGCCAACATCAGGTCCCACTTTGTTCTCCAGAAATTCTATATTTTACTTCTGCTTTAAACACATCTCTACATCAGCTGTCAGCTAGCACTCAGACCCTAGTTATCAGGTGCTCCCATTCTCCTCACTATCGGAGGACATTTTCCACTGGAATTTGGCTACTGAAGTACAGGGAGGTAGAAAAAATGAATCAAAATCTGACTTCTTTCTTTGCCTACTTCCAGCAGACAGCTTGATCATTTAATAAAAAAAGGCATCTCAAGCATGAACAATGAACACTTCTGAAAATTATGGTTCAAAACTAGTGGAGATCAAACATCTCAGATAGGCTCAACGGTTTTAGAAATGCCTGTTGACACAGATACGGCTATTAACTCCTCAGCTCTGGAGAGCAGAGCATGTGCCAAGAGTCACTTGATGGCCTCGACAATTCTCCCTGATTGCAGGGGTAAGCAGAATGCTTTCACTGGCTTATGGGAAGGACTGCATGCCTTTATGAACACAAAAATTATAACCATTTCTGTTTCTTAAAAGATTCACCAGTAATGTTTCAACAGAATAATGGCTAGAAATCGTAGTAGCAATTACAGAAATATGTTTCATTTATTTATTTAATGCTTAAGTACAAGCTTCTTGTTGAACAGAAAGTGATGGCTGCACTGGCAGGACAATGGGTAAAACGGAGGAAGGGATATTGCAAACTCTGAGCACTGCTCTCCTCTCTGTCTCTCTCATCCATTTGCCCTCTCTGCCCATGGTTCCACTGCAGAAGCCATATGGTTTCCAAAGCTCTTTTAAGTAGCCAGAGAATTGTCTGTAATGGAATATTGCCAAAGCCCTGCCTGGTTTAATGACATGGGGAAGAGCGCTGTGCAGTGCTCACCCAGCACAGAGACTCACTGCGTCCTTGATTATGATCCTGGAGCCAGCAAGCGATGTTGGGAATTGAACCATCAGTGCCTCAAATACAGAAGTCGACATGTGCCAACCCCTGCTGCATTCAGCCTCTGTGCATGGCATATTAATGAGTCTTGAACTTGAGGTCCAACCTTCAAGCTTGCATAGAAGGAATTACCCAAAGAAAAAGAAAAAGGTCCTTTTTGTCCTGTTTCTCTCTAACCTTGCACAGTGATACTAGTTTCTTCACTGGGTTTGTTCAGTCCTTAAGCAGTAACTATTTTTTTAGGCCATCACATTGTACATCTTCATGAACAATCACAATTTCCCTTAATTTAAAGATTTGAAAAAATAGTTTTAAAAGATACTCAGAACAAAGGGATAGGTGACTCAGCACCAACCTTCATTTCATATCTATCCTAAACATCAGCTAAATCCTGGAGTTGCGGTATGGATGGAGCATTCTTCTGCCTGTTTTTATGTTCCATGATACTACACAGCAGGAACGTGGGGCTAAAAATGTGGTAACAGTCACAGTCTAAATGGGAAAGAGGATGATGCTCAGCCTGATGGCTTCAGTCCCATACCAGCACAGAAGAGCATTTCTGGAGATGGTCTCAGTGCCATGGGTACCAGAGAGGGAACCCGATGCCTGTGGAAGGTGCTGATGCACTACAACCCACAGCTGCTTAGCCCAGTTTGGAATTGTACAGATTTATTTTGTATTTAATTTGCCAATTTAGAAGACAGCCATGGCCATCTACTAGTCTACTAGTCAGATGAGACACTGGTTTTAGGAATGACTTGTAGCGTTCTTTTGGTACTTGCAATTGCCTGGTGCATAGTGAAGGCTAGTCAATTATTTTCTGAGAAACTATTATTCTACTTGAGCACATTTGGCAGCAGAGGCTTGACAGAGATGAAAGACCCCCTACAGAAGGATACTCTTCTTTCTTTGGAAAGGGTTGCACCTCTAGAATGAAATTTGACAATCTCTGAAAGCTGTGTCTTGCTGTAAATCTGTCCAAAAGTCAGAGAAAGGGACAGCTTGCCGAGGGTGAACAGAGCCAATGTAAAATGTAACTCTCCAGGACAACATGTTTCTTTGGTGGTAAGAGGGAAGGACAACACATCAACCCGGAAACCACAGTCTACAGCCTTCCTATGCAAAGATAAAAGATTTAACAAGCCTGTAAAAAAAAATCACATACTGAATTTTATTTATATCAAGAAATAAAACTAAAGTTTGAGAAATCTTCTCACCTGATGAAAACTTACTGACAGATCAGGGAAGTATGGAAGAAAGGTCATAGTCACAAAGGCTATACTAGATGTACGTTATTTGAGGGATCTGCCTTAAGGCATCAAAGCCCAATTTGTTCTGTGTCCTAGGTCTGAAAATTCACATCTTCCCTTCTATAAGTCAAAGGCAGTGTCCTTCAAATACATACACTCGGACTATTTTGACCGCACAACTCACTCTCTAACAGCTGCAACAGTAAAACAGATAAAATATCTGGTGGCAGCTGGTCTCACACAGTGACTGCAGCTCACGTACACTGTTGCTCAATGTTCCTGTGGCAAAGAGAAATCTTTTTTCAACTACCTTGCCTCTCTTTTCCAGTACATCACAAAACTCACCACAAGTCCTCACCAGAGAAAGTACGGTATGGTGACGCAGCAAGGACAAATGTGAGCACAAACCCAGAGAGTGTTTTCACAGTACAGTGCAGAAGTGCTAGAAGCCTACATGGACTACTCTGTTTCTTCCTCAGCTTTCACTTGGCAGAAAACAACAAAAAAAACCCCACAATCATTTTGATTGGGACAAACATCAAATGCCCATGCATTGTTCCAATTATTTCAGTAATCCTGAAATAAAGCAGTATGTAACAATTATTATCCTAAAACATTACACAGTGCAGTGACAGTGGACACACATTTTCTGAAGACTCAGAGAACTTGATTTCTCAGTGGTGAAGTCCTAAAAATTGTAGTGGCAAGTACTACTGTGATACCAAACCACAGTATCATGAATACCCTGCTCAGGTTCCAAAATACCAAACAAAAATGTGTTTGTTGTTAAGTATTTCAGAACACAGAGTAATAGTTGTCCTTATGAAAGGTAGGTGCTGTTGGAGTTAGCTGGAACTCAGGAAGTCACAGGACTTTCGTAAGCCAACAAAGAAAGTGGATGACTGGGCTTTATTGGTCATACTCCTGTTTCAGCTTAACTGGGTTGGGTTCTAAAACAGGACCATTACATTTACAGTCTTTCATTTTCAAACAGAAACATGCAGTAACCAGCTTTATCATATTTAATAAAACAATGAACTTTGTGCTGACCTTTGGCAAGCGTTCAGGGTCACCAGGGTGCCGGGGGATAACCTTCTGTAACCTTTGGAAACCGTAGTCAATGGTGGGCTCGTTCAGAGCTGAAACAACAACAAACAACACGGTGATGTGATGAATGCACAGCGAGCAGGCTCTGTTGCACTGCACCGAACTGCCAATGCGTGCACAACTGTGGAAGGATCACAGCAAAATCAGCACCGACTATGAAGTCTTGGCACAAACACTATTCAAGGTTGATTCTGAGGCTTTAGTTCAAACAGCAGTGCAAACCTTCCCAGTCAGGTCCTAAAACAAGGCTGTTGGAAAATTTGGGGATATTGCATACATCTTCCAAACAGAAAGCAGTTATCTCTGAAAGCCATAATTCAATTAATTTGATGAATATTTTGCACCTCGTATCTTGGGTTGGGTTTTTTCCTGCTTTCAAATTACAAGGAAGATCCTTTGTGACTGAAAGACAAAACAAACAGCTACTAGAGAATCTCTCATTCCAGATTCTATTACACATTTAACGTGTTCCATGTCCAGTGATCACATGTAATATTGTTGTGAACTCCAAGGATTTGTCTTGGCAGAGGTTTTATTTTTTACTCATCGACACTTACTTCAGCAGCTCAGACTCCAGTTTGCACTAAACCAATCCAAATGTTTAATGAATTAAAAAAAAAAAATCTATGTTTTTAGTTCATCTTTCAATAGTCCTTGTTCAGGAAAATGGAGGAGAGAAATGGTGGAAGTAGAACACTTTAATCTTCATGAAAATGCTGATCTGCCTGCATTACTTGAATCTCTGATTGTGCCAAGCCTTTAAGCACCTGCTTATCTGTGAGCACATACTTAAACCCATTTGCTTTCAGCAAAGCAAATTTGAACATATTATGTTTTTTATATGATTGCCTATAATTACAGGGGACTGCAGTGAGTGACCTTCTAGCTATATTTCCAGTCATATGATCACTTTAAAACTCAGATGTTAGTGAGACTTCAACATGTGCCTAAAATTCCCTAAGTGCTTTGGTGATCTGGAACAACAGTCAAGCATTCTCAAGCATCTCCAAACAACAGGGCATCTCGACTCCCCCAACAGAGATGAAGACATTTTCCACAGCAAGTTGTTTGCCATTTTTTTGAGTTAAATGAGAAAACAAAATATTTCAATGTGGATTTTTGTATTTGCAGCCTTTTTTTTTTTTTTTTGGTGGGAAGGAAATCAGATTTTTTTTTCCCATTTTATTTTTTTTTCCTTAGTTTTATAATGGCAAAAAAAGTAATTTTTTGCATAAGGTCTGCCTACAAAATCATGAATTTATCTTGCACCTTTATGAAAGTTTTATTAACTAGAATGATGTCATCTGATTCTTGCAAAGAGACTCAGCATCAAACTGCATCTCCCAATCTCACTTGCATAAGTGATCCCATGTGGCTCAGTGATGCTTCTCCCACAGTAAGTTACACAAGTCCACCAGCCTCATCAACATGGCATGATTTGTCCATATTTCCACCTTTCATGTGAAAAGGACACCATTTTCATACTTCTTATATTAAATATCTTTAGCCAGACCACACTGTTATCACAAAAATAGAATCAAATCCTCATCTTGTTTTTAATTAATTGGTGTTCCATGAAGAACCCCACAGGACAGTCCAGTTTGTAAAGATATTGCTGCATTTACTATTTTCAAACCGCATGCCTACAGCAGATAGTCCCACTGACAACCAAAGGGTCAGAGTTTTGTGTCCTGCTGGACCTTCAGTATGTCCCAACTCCTTAAGCAGGCCTAGTACTGCTGTTGCAAATGGTGACAGGGGGAAAGTGGTGTAGGGTGAACACAGATCTTCCCAACAACAGTGAAACACAAGCTCGTGGGTGCTGGTGACTGGCTGGTAAAGCACACAGTCCAGCAGAATCTCAACAAAATCTCCTGTGCACGTCCTGAAATTACCACTACAGTATTATGGCAACACCAGAACAGAAATCTTTTATGTTTTTACTTTCTTGGCTACAGTCAGAACTTTTTTATTGCCCCAGAGATCATGGCAGCCCTCTAGTCTCCTTGTTTGTCCCACCCTCCCCCACGTTGTCCTTTACCAGGAACATCTCAATTTGATCTGACTAATTTTTTGGATGGTTGGGCCTTTTTTCCCACATTTCTTTTCAGACCCTGAACACATGCTCTCTGCTCTGGTGCAGTTTGGCAGAAAATATCACAGTACCTGTGACTCTAAACCCATTGGTTTCATCATCTTGAAATGGACCCATTTAGTTTAGACCTTCTCAAAGTTTGACAGTAGATTCGTTTGTTGCCACTTAAATTAATTATCAAAAAGTAGTTGGTGTCTAAGAAGAATGAAAAAACTCTACAGTTCTAATTTACATTTCTCCTGCAAATATGTTAGAAGATTTTTGCGTGGTTCTGTCAAATGTGTTTCTTCTCTAATTCAGTCTAGTTTATGGCCATTTTCCCTGTACATCCTTTGGGAAAGTAGTTACTAAATTCTGCAATATTATAAATGGAGGCCAGTTCTGAAATCCCCCCAGAGATAGCAGTCATTTTCTCATATCTTCCCACACATTCAACACATTTGAAATCCACAGAGTATTTCCTGTGAGTATTTTCTGAAATAAATGACCAAAAAAAATAAGAAATGTTAATTTTATGGTCCACTCTCACAAGGCATCAAGCATCCTCTGAGAGATACCAAAAACTTTCTGCTTCAAATAGCTTCAGCTCTAGTGGTGGGGAGAGGCTCCATGCAGCAATTTTCAGGATTGGGTCCTAAACTGTAATTGTCAAATCTCACTCATTAGTCTCTAACAGTTCAACCCTCTCAATCGAAGATAAAATGAAAAAAAAAAAGAAATCTCTAGTTGCCTGAACATCTAAGCACACGTTGGGTGACATCAGCCCTCCATTCCTCAGCTCATTTATAATCCAAGTCAAACATAATTAATCGTATATCAAATAAAAAGCCCTGTTTAACTATTTAACCCCATCTTCAGCGCTAAGGCCACACCAGTTCCTGTGAGAGCAGCTGGCAAAACTCCAAAGAAAAGGCTAAATTCTAATCTCTGGGCATTGCAGGAGAGACAGTGCTCAGGCCACTGTTAGAGGCCAGTAAGCTACAAGATCAGATACCAGCTTCACACAAGGTTTTGCCTGTTTCCAGTACCTGCACGCTCGCTCTCTGCCTTTGACGTCCATTCACAATAACACATTTCCCAGTGCTCTAATTCGAAGAATTATATTTTTTTTCATGATTGGAAAAAAAGAATCAATAAGATATACAAACTCTCTATTTGTATTCCTGACATCCATACATTAAAAACACAGATTGTACTTAAAATGCATTCCCATTACCTGAATTTTGAAAGTACTATTCAAAGTACTACTAACTTTAAAAAACTCTGCTAAATTCAAATAGGTCCCAAGGCTAATGGAAGCAATTTGTATACCAACCCAAACTGACTGGCCCACTTTTCAAAATACAGGTATGATAATCTTGTGGTTTTAAAAGGACATTTAAATTGAAAGACTGTGAATTTAGTACATAATTATACCAATAGAACCCTTTAACTTGTCAACTTGTAAATCTAAAAGGCTATCAATCATTTCTAAGGAGGAAATAAACCTTAAAATTCTTTGATTGACAGTGCTTACTTTTTATGTGGAAAAAAGAAAAAAAAAAAGGAGTAAAGTGGCCAGAAATCCATTTACAAAAGTACATTGTTTTACATAGGTGAGTAAAAAGCCAATAATTACACCTCCAAAAGACATATAAATCAAAGTAAGTACTTTTCCCTCACTTACATATTTTAAGTTGCAGTAAACTTCAGGTAACTTTTTATTAAAATACTTTTCCAAATGCAAAGCTTATTGAAGCCATTAATAGAGTAGCATTTTCATTTAAGCTAATATAATCATTTTTGCAAATACAAGATTTAAGCCATTTTTCTCCTTCCAAACAATAAACTTTCAGCCTGTCTCTTGTGTGAATTAACTAAAATTACACCCAGGTGTACAAAATCTGTCTATCTATCCCAGTGTATGAGTTAAGGCACAATATTTATTATTCTTACCATTTTATGAATTACTTCTTAAACCCTTGAGGAAGACTTACTTTCAAATTAGACTCTAACGGAATAAGCCATGAAGCTCTTTATGCAGCAAGTCTAAAGCTGTAACTCACAAAATCTGAGGCTTTTAATCAAGAAAATGCACAATGTCTGTGGAAATAAGGATGCCTACATTATATTCATCTTTTCAAAGTCCAACTTATTTTTCAACAGAAATGCTGCTTTTACCTCCGAGAAAAATGTTTCCACCATAACTATAATTTCAAATTCCACACAAATAATTTTAGTAACTACATGCAGATAACCCGCAATCTTTAAAAGTCTTTTTCTCCCCCCCACCCTTTTTTTTTTTCCTAACTAGTCAGTGGAGGGCTTTTTTTAATATTTCACATAATGAATTCCTACTGTGTCAATACAGCTTTGGTCTTTAACTGAATGACTGTCTGATGTATCTGAGAGAGGAATTTGTTTCCCTGGCCATGCTGCCAACTTACAGCAGAATGATCGACACTTAATATCAGCAATTAAAAGGACCTGTTCAAATATCATATGGAATTCGTAGCTCGGGGTAGCATAGAAGAACCCTTCACCAAGGAAAACTCATTCAGCGAATGCAGAGAGTAATTGAATTAGACACATTTTAACATTATTATTCAAAGAAAAATAAACACACACTAGATAGAAGCATTATGGAAATATTTCAGAACGCAAAACATATCCAGTTAATTTGTTTCCCATGCATTCATGGTTTCATTTATTCCTTTTATTTTTCAGTCTTTGTTTCTTTTTCGTTCTGTATGACCAAAAACCAGTGGGAAGGCAGCGCTTAGACCTATGAACTTCTCATGTGCTTTTCCAGTGGAAAAGGCTGCAAATCAGGGAAGGGTCTCTAAGGACTCAAATAACAAAAATTTCACAGAGCTGAAGGCTAAAAACATAGGAATTAGATGCCCCACAGTGCTCTGGTTGTGCACCTGATTGTTGCTGGTCTTCTTGGGAGGCAGACACACCGCGGAGGGAGGATATGAAGAAGCTAAGAGTGATCTGCAGAAATGGAGAGTTATGATGGCTTCAGATTGCTAATGGTCAGAAGGTTGTGGCTACAACAATGGAATACAAAAAGATTCTTTAAGCTACTTGTATCTCTTTGCAAATTCATTGTCTCTTTGGTTTTGAATTTGGCTCTGCAAAAATATTAGACACCTAGTGACCAGTCCTGAACTATATCCGAGAGACAAGGCTTTGGGCTCCACAACGCAGTGCTTTGGTTTTTTTACTGTCTGATGAGACATGCTTCACAAAAACATAACTAGAAATTGACTCTGTGACCAAGACACACAAAGTTATCCATCTCAGAGCCACAAGAGTATCAAGAAATCTATGCAAAAGTGCTGCGGCACTGCCACAGCAATGAAGGCCAGGCAAGGAACACATTTACCGTGTCCCTCTGTACCCAGATTAAATCAGATCAGAACGTTTGAAGACGCAGAGAATGAATATTTTAAATAAAATCAAGGGCAGCTAGGAGAGCAGACTTCAATGGGAGCCTTGCAATCTTAGCTTCTTCAGAGGCATTTCGTAACTGAGGACTTTTTTCTCCTAGACATTTAGCCTCTTCCTCCATCAGCTCAGATGCCCATCTCTGTAATTAGTTTTCTTCCTTTTTAATCTGTACTTTTGTCACTTTTTCCACACTGCTGAGAAAAATCAGCATGGGGTGCAAGCAGCAACCGCTGACAGGAGTCACATGAAAGGTTGTGGCTTCTGACTCCCCGCTCTGACCGAGCATAGAATCTTTGAAGAGATGTCCTGCCTCTTGTAGAGGCAAGACATTGCCATGAAGGTGATCTATGGTATTTGCCTTTGCCAACAGGCAAATTTCTGGTTTCTGTTTCCAAGTTCTGTGTGATTTCTGCTACAGATCCTGACTCTAACAAAATAAAACCTTGCTTCTGGGAGACAGCAATAGGATGGGTCAGACCATATTAATATCAAACTCCAGGTGCCAGTCTGCTCTGCTGAGGACCCCTAGCACAGCAAAACTGACAATGCAGATGATATAATAAAGCCACATCTTGACACGGCATGCTGCAAGCAAGCCCTGCCTAACAACTCTTATGCATTGTGGCCTCTTCATGCCTGCTCTACAAAGACAGCAAAAAAATAAAACACTTCAAAACCCCACCATCAAATGAAAAAAAGTCTGTTCTGCAAATCTCCCTGCAAAGACTATTCCTTTGCTAATTACAGAGAGTTAAATGAAAACATATGAGCATTTGAGCTATTTGTTGTTGTTGTTGTTGTGAATTTGGCTTGCTTTTTATAAAGTTTCCTTTCCACTGACTTTCCCTGGAGTGTTTATTCCCACAAGCAATGGAAAACGGAAGCGGGTGGGACAGTGAGAGCCAGCACAGAAAGATTTGAACAAGAAAGGCTCTTCCAGTGCTAACTTGGAATTTCCTTGCTTTTCTGGTCTCAGTAGTCCCTCATTTAAACGCACTCTGGTGCACTGAATTTCCATTTTTAAATTCAAGCTGTGACATTACATCATTTCTAAAGTGAGAAATAAAAAGTGATATCTGAAATGTAATTTCTGTATTTTATTGCCATACATTGCCCAAACAGACACAGGCCTGTGCCAAGCAATAAGGGAAATGCAGAGCTGAGTCGAATGATAAAGCTAACACCCAGATCTCTGGAGTTTCCCCAGTGACTGCTCTTTACCTGAACTAAAGAGGCAATTGGCCAGCATTTGAGGCAGCCCCACTGTGTTCATCAGTGTTATTACAAACATGATAGACAGCGTGATATTTTCTTCCTGATAACAATTTTTTTCTCTCACAACTAAGAACCAGAGTGATCTCTTCCCACCTAGACCAGTCTCTGCAGCCAGTGGGGGTGCTTAAGATGCAATGCATGTCTTGAGCCCATATTTTTTAATGAAAGTTATGGAATCAAATTACTAGATCTTTCTAGCAAGAAACACGTGTTGGCTTCTCAAAACGCATTAACTCTGAACATTCACTCTTAGCAACCTGCAATCTGGTTTGAAAAAAATAGGAAACCATGTCAATTTGTGAGCCTTGGAGCTTCTTCTTCCTCTGACTGTGCTGACCTCTTGTCTAATGGGAAGATTTGGCCATAAGGGAGTCTAAACCAGAGTCCAGTTTCAGCCACGGGAATTTAAACACACCAATTTCAGAACAGGCCAGTACAATTCACTGGGGATATGAATACAGTGGGCCAGAAGGAAATTAATGCACATTGGTTACTTTGTCTAGTCATCTGGGCTAATTGATGCATCTTTGGCAGTCATTATAAAATGGGAAAGAACAGCATTTATATGCGAATATTTTCCTGTTTGTCTGACACATTCTGGCAATGCACATGAGCAAGCAGCAAAATTTACTGAAAATGGCTAGCTCTCAGTGGATTCCCCCTTCATTTAAATAAATCAATACATGTGTACATCAAAATGCACACAAGCACCAACATGCATGCTAGCCAAGATTTAAAATAATGGGTGCCTATGGTTAGTGCTAAGATCTATATTTAGATTTACTTTAAAACATTTCAAAAATAAAGATACTGCATTTATATTTTAGCTGTTGGCTCAGAAACAGATGCAGAGATGTGCCATGCATGTGTAAGAAACACTCAAGTGTCTCCTCATGTAACCTTTTATTTCATTTTCTTACTATACAGGTTTTCAACATTTTTTCCTTTCCCTGGACTGCTCAAATTCTACAATATACTACATACCAGGAGCTGGTTTTGTCACTCTTCACAAACTTCTTTGGAGAAAACAGTATTGAAAACTATGGCTGTGATGTGTTAGTATGCAGAAATTGTTTATTTTTAATAATATCTGTCTCTCTCTTGCATTTAATGCTGCTATTTGTCATCTTCTTTTCATATTATTAAAACAAAATAATTATTACTAGGGGATGTGAAAACAAAAAACTCAGTGTCCCATCTGAATGCCAAAATCATTCCCAAGAGAACGACTCAGCCTAAGTCTGGCTGTTCCTCAAAACCATAGACTCCTTATACGCAAATGCACCTATGGTCAGAGCAAAAAAGAAAACTGGAAAAAGCTCAGCTCTGACACCCTAAATCTCTGCAGACGAGATTCATGAAGATGAATCATACAAGATGAATTGTGCCCAGCTGTAATGAATGTTACAGGTGTGACATTCTTCAGAGAACTGACCTCCTGGGAGGTTTAATTTAGGTCTTTAATCCCTCTCCAAAAGAAGGCTTAAATCCCTTGAGAAAACAATAGTTTCCAAACGTTTTTATTTCTAAACATTAGCCTTGATTTGCCTACATGAAACAGTGGTGGGGGTAATCACTTGAAAGCAAAGGGGTGAATTGTTTAAAATTAGGACAGTTGGGTTTGTTGTTTGCTAGTTTGCAGCATTTGAATAGAAACGTAAAATTTGAAAGCTCTCTGAATTCAGCAGCAGTTACCTGCCTTCTGTAATTGTTCAGGGTGGTTTTTTGCGAAAATGTTGACAATAACTGTTATCAAGGGTAAAAAAAATCATACCAGCCTGTCTGATAAACATGTTTCCCTGCCCTCACACCCCAGTGAGCACCGTGACACTATACTTTTATCATCTAGTGTGTGCTCAGAATGAGCTTAGAACAGCAATTGCCAGGAATAGGCAGGCGATAAACTGCATTGATTTAACACATCTTGTTTTCAATCATGCTCGGATTTTCTGAGCACGCATTTTTCCTGTACTCCAGCTTGTAGCTTTTATCTGACGAGCTGATCCCTTTTCACTGGAAAATGAAAAGGTCGCACAATAAGACACGGTTTACTGGAACTTGAGCACGCACCAGGGAAAGTATTTTAGATAAATACTGTCAGACATAGTGGAGCTGAATTTCAACAACACAATTGCTAAACAACAATACTTATTACTCTCTAGAACAAGCCTACAAGCAACTTATGGCTCACAGCAGGGGAGATCTCAGAGTTAGGCTTAATAGTTAAAGAAACCTTATATTCGAGCCTGTTTAAAGATGCAGCATTGCTTTTGCCTTACATGCGCTGACTAGCCATACCTCAGGACCAAATGCCTCCTCAGCTGCTGCCCTGGGTAATTTGTAAATGACAGAAAACCCCAGTGATGACTTTCTTCTTTTTTTTTTTGGCAGGGAGGTGATTGACTATGTGCTTGATTTAATTTAATCAAATGGGGTACTGGGTAGTGGTGAAAAGAAAATTATCCATATGTGAAAGTAATTTAACTGAAACTAATTAATTAACCAAGGTGAGTTGCTGAGGAGGTCAGTAAACAAGCAAGGAGTAATATGGTGTGACACATCCACCAATGGCCAAGGTACAGTGGGCTCGTAACAGTAACTCTAATTTATTTTTCCCCTCCCTCTGAAGTGACTGCGATGATCCTGACCAGTACAGTACTGGAAGCAAATTATCTTTACTTATTCCTAACAGAAGGGGCAAATAAAACTTCCAAATTATTCTTCATGGCACTGAGTATAGCTCTGAAAATATCTCACCAAATTAACAGGGAACTTGACTTAATTATCCTCCTCAGCCTAAGTAGACCAACACCTCCCTCCCCACAAAGGCTCAGCTGTCAGTCTGCAGCCAAGGAGGGGTGGTTGGTTCAGCTGCAGCTCCTTCTCAGCATCTCCTTCTCCTGGTTGGTGTGGATGCAAGCACATGCAAACCAAGTTCACATGAGGTCCTCACCTACCCACAGCTCTTGTACTCGATGCAGCACCCTAAACCTACCAAATCTTTTTTGACTGGCAACAGTCTTCTGAAACTAAACTCAAAAACCTGAGCTCTTCATCCGCCTCACACCTTCTGACTTTGAAATATGCTCAGCTTTGGCAGTGCTTCCCAGCCTGCTCTCCAATTCCACCAGCCTTTCTCAGGAGGGGATCCTGGTTTTCACAGACCCCAAACAGCAGTCAGATCTCATGCCTCATTTACAGGTACTTCTGCACCACTGCAGAAAAGGCAGAATAAAGGACTGCATGTGAGAACAACATGATTAGTAGAGGGATTCCTTCGATACAGGCAGTGGGTTTTACCCCACATTGTTATTCTGAATGTGTCATGTCCTGCTACACCTTTTGTGCCAGTAAAAATATCACCAACAGGCAATACCCAGAGATGAAAGCAGTCAGTCCTTCCTGCCTTTTCTCCCTGATATCTCATCTCTCATCATTACTTTTGCTTACAACTACATTAAGTCTCTCAACATATGCAAACAGATGATGAGGGGAAAGAAACTCCAGCTGCTTGATCCAATCTGAACTTTCGGAGAAAGTGACCCTGGCCACTCAGACGCAGTCAGCTGCTGGCTCAGCTTAGCTTAACAGTTAATGAGACATGGTGATACCTCCTATTTGTTATGGAAGCTGCAACACAAAGGGAAGTCCCAGAAACAAGGTATCATCCCTACTAACATCCTTCCCATTTGCCAGCTATGTCAGCGCCAAACTGGTGTGAAATATTCATGTTTGCCTTGCTTCTGCCTGTGCTTATTAGTCATTTAGGCCCAGCATAAACTCATCTTAAATTCACTTTGTCCAAGCTCCTTAACCACTATAAAGCAGAACTCTTCCGTCAATTTTTCTGAAACTGCACCGATACTGGCTGGAAACTTCACTGTCTGGAGCTTAGCTTATATTTTGCATAAAAAAAGATAGTCAAAGCCTCAACGACTAGTCAGAAACATACGTCTTTCTCAGATGTTCTGCTCATATTGTAAGTCTTACAGAAAGAATATGGTAAATATTATTTAAATTATATTTTGAATTATAATTTTAAATAGACAAGTCATAAGCAAAGTGCTAGACCTCAAGACAAGAAATCCAACTTTGCATGCAATGCCGCTTTACATTCAACCCTGTGAGCCTGTCTGCAAGAGAACGCACACAAGAATCGATTTCTCCCTCTCACCTGGCAAGTTTTTTTGCTAGATGAGTAAGTTGAAAATCCATGCTGCATTTAGGGTTATCGTATGCAACACAGGCAGAATTCTGATATGTCTTCTTCATTAAGTGCTCATAATCCCAGAAATGAAAGTAACTCATGTCTTCCCAGGGTGCCTGTTAACTGAGAAACTCATCTTAATTGAATGCACAGATCAGTTAACCATCTTCAGAGTCACAAACCATTAGTGCCCCATTTGCACAGCAGCTCTGCTGGCAGGTCTCCTCCCACCACTGCGCTTAGGGGGGATCTGAGGTTCAGCAAAGGAGGGGAGGTGTTGGAGGCAATGAGCAAGCACCGTCAAGGGCTTATGCTCATGACAAAACGAGTGCTCTGGGGCTGAACAGGCGTTTGCTAAATTGTCGATGCTAGATCACCTTGAAGTCAATTACAGAGAAATCAACAAATACAGCAGCTCTGCCCCCAAATACGAGTTAAGTAGCCTCAAAACGCCTACAGAGAGTTCACTAATCTAGAAACTGGAGCCTCACAGGCACAAGAGGAAGTAAAAATAATTGCCTATATCTCTTCCTTCATATCTTGACTCTCTCTCACCCTCACAGTTTACCATCTAGAATATACTTGGTAAACCAGTGAAGATGAGTATAGAAATTAAAATATCCCCATTTGCTATAAAGCTGATGCATCAGAAAGAAACTGTAAAAGGAGTAGAAGTGAGGAACCACATGTTTAATTTACAGCAGGAGTAGACCAACCTATGGTTCTTCAATGGTCACTGGCGAGTTTGGGACATGCAGCAAAACATTTCTGCTGGCTGGTGGCACCCTAAGGCGGTAACCCCGTCTCTGCACTCATCCACACATCTTACAACTGAGTAACACTGTTCTGAGGTAGCTGAAACTCTCCTGCGCTCAAATAGGGCGCACAAAGGTGGATGATTTTGGTTTTAGTAAGATTTTTAAAAAAATATTTCTAGTGCCATTTTTCCTAAACAAACAGTATTATAACTTCCCTAATTCAAGGAAGTAGAAGAATACACAGGTTAAAGACTACCAGATCATCAGAAAATAGGGGAGGAGATATAAAATTAGCATGAATAACAATAAATTATCACACAGGCTTACAACCAGGCATTTGCACTTAATTATTTTCAGATTTTCTAGGTATCATTGGCAGACTATCGGAAAATTCACATCCTAACTCTGAAGCTACCAATAAAATACCTCCAGAATAGCATGGTATTGCCCATTTTCTCTTGTCTAAAACAAATAGTTTCCTTCCATCCAACTCAAAGTGAAACAAAATCCACTGTAGCGGATAACTTTGCTCTGTTTCTCGTAGATTTGACGGAAACTGTTGTCACTATAAAGAATGGCCACCGCAACGTACGTGTATCGTATTGATATGCCTCAAAGTTCAGTACTGACACAAAGAGTATCATCAGGTGCTGCAAGTGTGGCATGAAAAAAGAGTAGTCGAATGGTAAAATCTAATTTAGCAATTTGCAAATTGCCGGTCTAAAAGGAGGAATTTAACACTAATCTTGCTGGAAGTGGCATACTTACCAGTAACTGATTTGTAGCTTTCCAGGCAGTAAGCAATGTATATGAATATACTTCTGAGCCTATCAGCAGCGTGCGAGAATGCACTTCAACAGACAAACTCACCGAGGCCCTGAGTGCACAAAGTATTAAGCTCCTGGCTGCCAGAGTCAATTAGGCTGCACAGAGCAATGCGCTGATGCTGCTGCTCCTGCTCCAAATCAGCTCCATCATAACAGGTCTGGGGCATCTCCACTTTCTGCTCCTGTACTGTGTACGTGCACCTCAGGAACGAAGATGCTTCTCCCTCCTCCATGATCCCTGTGCATGCCAAGATCATTATCTTGATATCTAACCACTGTAAGTTGGTTGTAAGGACACTTTCAGCTCACCAAGGAGGACACAGGGGTGGAGATGGGAAGGAGTGGCCTCCTGCACCATGTCTCACACTTAGAAGAGTAGCTACTTGCCCTCTGGTCTGTAATGCATTTAGTTACTGTGCAAAGCAGGCACAAAGGCTGTTAGAAACTGGAATTTCCAAAATGTCCAATGTCTGGCTTCAGAGAAAATTGCTTTGGTATTGCACTTAAAAGGTCATGCAGATGCCTTCTATGACATTGGGCTGGCAATGCCCATACTTCCAGAGCCTATGGACAACCAAGTGTACAGACTACATTTTAGATGCTCTCTAGAAAGGAGTTTGCAACGGTGGAGTTTAGTCACTGCATTGGCATTGATTTTTATATTCTGTGTGGAGTCTTTCCTAACTGAGAAGATTACACACATTTAGTGGCAAAGGTATTTATTCAAAATAAATCTAAGTTGTAGCTGATTGAATAAAAAAAGAACACGGGCAGGGTACTGTGTCATACTGAACACTAATGTGTTTGCATAATTGATTGTCTCCAAAAAAGTGCTATTTTCACATTTTTACTTAACATCTAACCATCTTCTATTAAATCAAGCCATATAAAAATGTTATGTGTTTGTATGGATGCGTTCCTCTGTGATCTGTGTTAGATACTTTCGTCCTGCTCCGGCAGGTGGGTTGGACTTGATGATCTCTTGGGTCCCTTCCAACCCCTAACATCCTATGATCCTATGTGTGTGTGTAAGTGGTGGTGTGCCTAAAAATGTGTTATCCACATCTCTTGGCAGGCAATTTTTCATATACTGTAAATCCATGTGCACAGACTCAGAATGGAGCCTACCCCTCCCATGGCCTATAGCAAGCAGCAGATTACTGCTGGAGCAGAGGCATCCTAACTCATCACAAAGCTGGGAAAGGCACAGCAACAAAACTCAAGTCTAGGACTTGCAAACTGATTGATGCTTTCTTAAAATAGCTTCCCCAATTTTGTTCGTTGCACAAAACAGAAGTGAATAAGCAACAGAAGAGATAAAACATTCCACAGGGTTCTCCTGCTCTATTCAAGATCACAGAACCATAGAATGATTCACATTGGAAGGGACCTTAAAGATCATCCAACTGCGACTGCCATAATTTGTAACAAATTCAGCGCGGGACAGGCAGGGACATCTTCCACTAAATCTACTTGCTTAAAGCCCCATCTAACCTGGCCTTGAACACATCTAGTGATGGAGCATCCACAACTTCCTTGGCAGTCTGTTCCAGTGTCTCACCACCCTCACAGTGAAGATCTTCCTCCTTTTATATGTAATCTAAATCTTCCTTCTTTCTGTTTAAAGCCATCATCCCTCATCCTATTACTACAAGACCCTGTAAAAGGTCTCTCCCCAGTTTTTTCATCACTTTCCACTTTACGTACTGAACAGCCACAATAAGGTCTCCCTGTAGATGACCTAGACCCGTCATTCTCCTGTGTTCCCTTTCAGCAATTTGCCCACACCAGTAGCACAATAGACATATAGCCCCCTTCAAACCTACTATTTCACAAGCAGGAAATAAAACAGATATTGAAACACATATAAAAGGATTACTAAATACATCATCTCCTGGACACCTAGAACAAAACCAGAAAAAGATCTTTTTTTCAATTTTCAAATATTCAGAAATTAATTTATTAGAAAAAGAGAGAGATGGAACTAATCCAGCTTTGTTTTAAAGCTTGTTATAATGTGAAGTACCATAACATCCTGCAAGCAGCATTCATCTTACTTCAGCTAATCATGTGTGATGGACGCCGATCCTACCAAATTTTGGTGTAAGTATCAGGTGGCAGAATTTAGTTTCAAGCACTCTTGAAAAAGTACTCAGGGTTGATTGTTATTATTGTTTAACTGCTAAGCATGCAAATCATCATTTACCATTAGCTAGGCTCTTCAATCCCACTGGATTAAAGAACACATTATATGATTCTGTCAGAATTGTTTTTAAGTGTTAAAAGCTCTCTATTTCAATCAGATTATGGCTGTAAGGCCCTTAAATTTCAGAGTACTTCCCCAGAAATGAAGATGTATTTCCAACAGCAAAAAGTCATGTAACCCTCTTTGTTGGGTACATATGCAGGACTTTCTTTACCTTAGTGCAAGAGCTCTTCCATGTTACCTGTCAACATATATTCCCTGTATCTTACAGTAGTTCTGCATTATACCTCTGTGTTAGAAATACAACAGCCACAAAGCCATAAAATTTATGTATTTAACAATTTTTAAATCACTGCAGGCATTACATGAACTTTCAGAACTCTAAATATAATGAAAATTCTGACTTTAAGTGACAAAGTCAAAATGACACAAGAAGACTGAGACTGCAAATACTTTTTCTGGAACTGGACGACAAGCCACTTCTCACCATTAGTGTGGATCTGGAGTTTGCCGGGGGTTACTACTGATACTGAGATCCTGCGGAGATTCAAGTTTTAGTTGACTGAATGTGTAAAAGATCCCAAGGGACAAGATTTAAAATTTGTTACTCGTGCTGTGACTGCCAAGGCTTCAACTTTTCACTTGTAAACTGCATGGGAAAGGAGCTACAAGTCAAAAGATTGCCTCCCATTCCAAAGCAAATATAGTTTTCTAACTTCTTACAACACTAATGAGTAAAAACTAGCACTGTACTATTGCATTCAAGTAGAAATTATTATATTTGAAGTTTTTAAATGTATTTCACTCTTCGTGTATTCCTAGACATTATGAAATCTTTTCCAGAGAAGTCACATGCCTCCATAAGCCACATTTAGAATTTACTATTAACTTCCCATTAAAAAAAACAGTATCTACCAAGGAAAGATCAATGTTTTCTAAGCTATAGTATATAAACCTCTAGGACTCCTGACTTTCTGCAACACCTTCCTGGTGGTCCATGGAAAGAAGCTAAGAGATGCAAGTCTACTGTCAGCAGGCTTAAAAGTCACTGCGCAATTCATTGTTCTAGGGTCTGAATTTGTACTGGAAAATATTCAGGTGTCCACAACCATGAAAACTGTTGAAAAGACACAGCGATAGACAGTTTGTTGGCACAAGCTCTCCTCCCACTGGAAAATTTGCTACATACATTGAGGCACCAGCTTGGAAGACTGGATATTTTCTGCTGAATGGGGCCCTTGGAGAGGAAATATTTGATTTACTGCAGAGTTCTCATTTCCCTGAATTGCAAATAAAGTGTAATTTGATTAAATGTAAATGAATCCTACAATACTTTTGGTGGCTTGTCTGAAACAATTGATTGTAATGGGCATCCATCATTTGGCTTGATTTTAATTCAGAGACAAAAAAGGCAAAATGAGAAAACTAAAGCAAGGGCTACTAACATTCTAGAGCTGAAACAGTTGAGATTTCTGGCACTGGCCTGTCATTTCCATTGTTCTCAGAGAGCAAGCAATGCAGTAGAGGGGAAACACAACAGCAAAAGAAAAGTGTAATGTGAAACACATACACAGAAATAGATCTAGAGGAAAATTAATTCTTTTTCACAACAAATTCTGTTAAATCATCCTAAAGAGCACAATTTGTTAAATTTCTTTAACAGTGATATTCTAAAATGAATGAATAAAAGAAGAAAAATATCGTTCTGTGTGTCCTAGTTACAAGTAAACATTTGTGTTTATAGAGTACCCAATTCCTTTTTCACAAAGATAATTTCCAAGTGCAAAATAGTGGTTTCAGCAGTTCTTATGGTATGAAATAGTAAAAGAGAAGTGAAAGTGTTGGTAGCGACACAAGCGTGATAAACTTTTGGTGTCACTAGCTTTAAATGTGGAACTACTCCAACCACAGAGACAATTATAGATGACCAGATTGTAACTGCTTTATTGCTTCTTTTTCCTCATAAATTTTAATTTTGGAAAGTTAAGTGAAAAATGTGGTTTCAATTTCCTACAAATTGCACACTATTTGGTTTTAACAAGAAAATAGAAAGAGATGGTACGTTCTTTGGAGTGAATTACGGAGAGGAGTTTGTTTCTTTGTCTTTCAGCATCATCAGAATTACAAAGTGCAAAATGCAAAGATGATGACTGCGAAAAAAATAGCAGCTGTACAATGCACTAAGAAAAGCACCACGTAATTCTTTATCTAAATAAGCTCCGAGCAATTTAACAAGGTAATACAATTGCTCTTGCCTTTTGCCCCTCTGTTTTACCAGACTAGAGCTTTAAAAAAAATCAGGCTGCATACACATGCTACAGGAAATCATCTAATAAGAAAATGCTGTGTACATAACCGTCTTGCTCTCCCACAAGGTACCAGCAATTGTCAAAGTCCTGTGCAAAGCAGCCCTATTCAGACCATATTAAAAAGGCCTGGATAAATACTTCCATGGAACTAACAAAACAAGAGTAGAAATGAAAGCCAGCAGAAGACAGAGACAATATTTATTTTGCCCAAGAGGTATGTGGGACTCAAATCAGTGTGTGTGGCTTTATCTACTGTACCCATACCTAAGGTTACAATATACATATTAGGATCTTAAATCATATGAAAGGCTACCCAGCTTTCCTTCAGCAACAATGCCCTAACAGAGAAGACAGAAGATGTCCTCTAGGAGGTGAGATCAGCAAAATGCAAACAGTAACAGGGGATCCTGCCAGTGCTGCCAGCAGAGAAGTGAGTGGGCTTAGCTCAAGACATACGGGGTAATGACTCAAATCCAGTCAGGCCTATCAATCAGCATGGCTATGAAATGGGATGGTGGAGATCAAAATACAAAAATGAAAGTCCACTAAAAGCTTGTAGTCATGCAGTCAAGAATTACTGTAAGGACTGTAAGTGTTGTAATACACAGAACAACCCCATGGAAACTTCGTAAAGGTTAACAATTACATTTCTGATTTAATAGAGAACTTAAGTAACCTAAAGCATTTCCCTGACTTTCATCAAGCTCTTTAGTTAATTCTAACTAAAGATGTTACTGAAACTTATACCAATTAATTTACATTGTTTTTAACGACAATAATAGTGAAAAATATCCAGTAATGTATGTAAATAAGGAACCTTTACAAGTTTTCTTTAAAATGCTTAAAAGCATAAAGAGTTACTGAAAAGAAATAAATAAACAAAAGACATATTTCAATGAATTTTAGTGCAAAAGAAATCTTCTTTATAAGAGCATATGTGAAAAAATCAATGTCGCTGAAAAATATTCTGGCACTGTAAATAGAAACTTGGAAATAAACTCCACTTCCATAAAAACTCAAATGACCAAATTTGTGAAATCTAGAGGGATACAAAGTTATTAAGGAAATACTGCAAGAATTGGAGGAAATATCTATGAATTTCATGCAGCTTTAGACTTTATTACACAAATCCCTAGTTAATCTTTTTTTGGACAAAACCAGTGTAAGTGAGCCTCAAACTGTTTTCTAAAAAAAAGGCGTGTGAACCGATAAAGCTGTTTAACTGCTCTATTGACACCCCCTGCCATAGGCGCTTCCTGTTCGGGCGTTTGTCTGTCCTGTAATCACCAAAGGCAGAGAAAAACCACAAGCGTTGCCAGACCTTAAAACGAAGCTACACCACAAACACCTTGACCCACAAGAAAATCATTCTTCTATTGAATAGAAAGGCATGGTCCTACCTCTTTCCAGAGGCAAGAGTACATCTTCAGATTGCAATTGTCCCTTTCTGACTGTAGATGCAAAGAGTGCAAGAAAAGGGGGTTTTCTTCTCCCTACGTGTCTCCGCAGAGTCAGAACACACACCTCAGTCATTTATCATCATGCCATCTCAACCTGCCAGCTTGACAATGATTTTTCCCCTGGGGTTTCTAAACTAGAAATGTTATTTAGGTTACAAAAACAATTGCACGTTTTCTGCTTCCTGAGCCAGCATAGGCCTGCCAGCATGCAAATGAAAGAAATCACAAACCTCGCAGGGCTGCAGCCACAGCACACTCCTCAGCCGTTCTTGCCCAGGGAAAGCACACACTGATGGAGAGAGAACTTGTGCCTGGGAAGGCGGTGCACAAGGAGATGCTGTGGCCATTGCATCCTGCGCTCACTTCAGTATCAACAGCTCAGGAGTCTTACTGCAGGGCCTTGCACTTTACAGAAAGCAATTTTCTTTGGCCTCTGCATCGGCCATAGATTATTTTCCTCCTTTCATTTTTCCTCCCTTCCCCCCCCATTCCTGGAGCAGAAGTGACTGTTTCACTTTCCTCCTCTCACTGTGTGGATTAAAGGGGGGAAAAGGACAAACCTTGCAAACCCAACAATGCCAAGGATCCAGTGCAAATCCTGCAGATCAATGTTAGCTGAAATTTGCAGTAGGCCTGATCTGCTCTGAACTTGCTCATCTGGTCTGGCTCATATTTCTAGATAATGATCATGGGGGATGTAGTGAGGTTACAGACACATATAAAGCAGCTTTCTCACAGAGGAGGATGCACGTTTGACTTCGTGAGTGCTAAAATATTGCCCCATTACAGGAGTTCACCTGTTTTTTACCTCAAATAATTTCTTACTTCTTAACTTTTCATTTTTCTTACATAGGTAAATCTTATCTGTGCTTATTATAAAATTCTTGCTGCTAAATTATTTATGCCAAGCAATGAAGTCCAGTATCTTTGCAGATGTCAGCAGATAAACAGAACTGCAATGTTGCATGATGGCGTTTAATGCTCTGGAAATGTTGGGGTGCTTATTTTAAAATTCCACTGACCTTTGCTGTCCGTTTTTTCGATGTTTGCTTATTGCCGCAGTAAGGAAACACTGCAATAAGATTAGGAACTTTTATATGTGGATCCTGAAAGTCAATACTTAGGGAAAGCAGGTTTCCTCAATTACACCATTTCTGATTACGTGCTATCAAGCGAGAAAGCACAGAGGTACCGTTTATACAGAACACAGGCAGTACATGTGATAGAGCAGAGAGCAAGAGTAAAAGAAACACAAGCAAAACCTTAAGAGGACCTCGGGAGCCAGTGTCTGCATGTTGTTACAGCAGGATACTGTGACATTAAGATATTAGAGGTCTGTGGTTATTTCGGGGGTTCCTCTTTCCCTGCTGGGAGTCCAGGCTCTGTGGGACCTGTGTAACAAGGCAATAGTGTCTGTGAAATAATGAGCAGGGGAATGCAGTGATGTTCTTCCACTGCAATGTTAGGTGCGATGTTGCACACTAAAGCTCCAGATCAATACTTCCAGCAGCAAGCCGTTCAATACACCTGAATTATTGCTTCATTTTTCTTCTTATTATAGATGAGTTGTGTTATTATTTTCCCCAAATCGATATTTTACAACCTTTTTTATCCGTTTCTCCATAAATTTTGTGATTACTTTAAACTGGGAATTCCGGTACACTAAATAAGATGCAGTATCTGAGAGGTAGTGAATGTACCAACACGATTTTTTACTCAAGACACTGCTTAAAGGCAGATCCTAATCAATAGCTAAGTAGGAAAATTTTTACGTAAGAAAGTTGGGAGCAGAGCCACCCTTACAAGATCAGAATTCACATTCCTAGGAAATATTAGCTACAACAGAGGACTAGTTTAGAAGTCTGATGGGCACTTGCGTGGGAAATTTAATTCCAAACAAATATGCTTTTTACTTCCCTTCAGCTAAAGGGCGACCATAATTCACTGAAATTGTTTCTTACAAAGCAGATAATCCTGTGCACCTTAGAGTGATTTAATTAGCTTCCGTAGCTGTCTCCTGCTAAGTGTTTAAAGCATCTGCAAATCAAATCATGTTAACTCATCTGCTGCACTACTTTCTTTGTTCTATGCATAGGACCTTCCTAATAGCATTAATAGGAGCGTGAGTTTCCCTGGAGAGGGGAGTAGCAAAGTGAGTTAATTACATAGTTATTGTAAAATTGTGTACATTATTCCACAGAACACACTGGGTGTGTATTAAGGTGCTATAGAGAAAATAACGACAATTTTGGGTGATCCCAAGGACCTCAGTGTTGTCATTCCAAAAGAATGATGCAGATTCCCACTGAAGCCAGAGGAATTCTGTGGAATTCCTGAGTCCAGTCTTCCTGACCTGGCAGTTCATGGGCTGCAGGGCAGGATCCTGGCTGTTCCCTGGACATCAGCTACAATTTCTTTCCTCGCGTTTACTGCAGATTACAAAATCTAACAGTAGGAAGTACAGCAATCTCTGTTCAACATTTTATAGCACTTTAAAAATTTTCTGGGATTTTCTGCTATGAATTGTAGAGATTTGTCCATTTGGCTTAATCAGGCATAGCATTGCAGACACCTTAAGCAGCAGGTCCAGCAGATTTCTCAGGTATGGTTGTCAGTACTACAGGGGGGCAAATAATTCATAGCAAACCATTCCCTTTCAGTAACTGTCCAAAGAGACTTTTTTTTCAATTAACTTGTTAGCTGAAACTATTTGTCAGTTTTTCTGATTAACCTTATCCTCATAGATAGATCGTTAAAGAGTGGATTCTGACATGTTTAGTTTAAACTCCACTTTTATAATGTATGTTCGGAGAGGGCATCACACCTCACCTGTGCAGGTGTTGGTTTTCAATCAAATTTAACAACAACAGTAAGTTTTACATCCTTTTGTTCAGTCACGGAAAGTGAACTTCCCATAGAATGCTCTGAGTTAGGAGGAACTGTCTCAGCCAGCTCAACTTGTTCCCACATTCACAGGGAGAGAAACACTACAGGGAAACCAAAGGAAATTCATTGCTGAAAAACAAATGAATATTCATGGTCCACAGAAATACCCTGATTTCCCTGCTCTAATCAGCATGAACATCTGTGAAAAAAGTCTAATGGGGAAATGGGAGAGGAGAGGGGGTCGTTGCCATCCTTTCCCTTAGGCCCCAGTTGCAAAAAAGGTTCATTTGTCTTTTAAAGAGAATTTGCAAGCGATGCAAGGATGAGGAGTTTTGGTGAAGGAACTGTGTTCAGACTGGCCTTGTCTTCAGGAAATTTTAACTAAATTGTTCATTCCAGAGCAAAATGTACCTAGTGCAGCTTCTTGTCCCTGACCTGCCAGACCTGTGCGCTGGCCCCAAGAGATCCTCTATCAATAACAGAGCCTGAGCTGACAAAAACACCCAGGGAAAATAGGTGAGACATGTTTCACGCTTTTCTTTTCAAATAAAAAACATGTACATTCAATGCAAGATTTAAGAGAACCAAAAGTACTGAAAAATTAAAAATCTGTTGAGAAAATAGTATTGGTTTATCAGTGTGATGGCCACTTGAAGATCTGTTTATTAGGAAGACCAATGAAATGACTATTTCTAGTAGATGTGCATAACACACATGAGCTCTGGAGAGAATTCTTTTTGATGGTGAAACTAGTGAGAGATCTACATTTGGAAAAAATATTCCCCTTGCAGAAGTGACCTTTTAACATGAATCCACAGTTAGTTCTGGCAGTAAAATCTTGCCTTTCATTTTCACAAATGCCTGAGCATTTTTAGAACTGCCTGAGCATACAAACTATGTATTTTTATTTGATGATTTGTAGTCTTCAAAGAAAGGCACCCACTGAAAGCTATGAATAGAATGTAAGTTAGAAGAAAGGAGAAAATCAAGCAAACCTAGAAAGAGGTCAATAATCACTTGTATTTCAGAAATTATAGTGGCATTGTAATACTTGGAGCAATTCTTTTCTACACAGCACCTAACATGTAGGTCCACTGAGGGTACAATGCTTTTCATCCAGCTTCAGCCATCCAAGTGCATAGCTGAACACTTGTCTAGAGCCACGTGAAGATAAAGGACAGAGTGAAGAGTTTTCTAGTGGCGATTCACCCACTTCTAAGACAATGTCTGAGACAGTTAAAGGAGGGGATCATGCCTCAGAGCTGCAAAAGAAGGGTTAGCAGGGCTCACTACATTTCTATCCATTATGCAGACAAGGTAAAAGAGGACATCATCATCTTTTAAAGCCCACCCTGGAAGATGCTGAAGCACTGATGACAGCAAGCTTCACATTTTTAATCCATAATTTCTACAGGTTTAAAATGGATGATTTGGCATGGCATCACTCTGTTCTAACAAACATATTTTTTTCTAGATGACTGTTACAATATCATAGTTTCCATGTGTGCATTCTGTGGAGACTTAAAAAAAAATTATCATCCTTAGTCAATTGTGTGGGGTTTCTGGTTTTTTGGTTGGTTGTTTTTTGGGTTTTTTGTTGTTTTTCTTTTCATTAACCTTTTGTCTGCTGGGAATGGGGTTTCCTCTTACTAACCACCAATGGTGACACCTGGTGCTATGCAAGAGCAGTCCAAGTCTACAGCTCTTCACACAAAGAAGTTAACCACAATTTATGCTAACAGGAAAAAGATGAAAAAAAAGCACATTTGGAGGGAAAGGGAGGGGAGAGAAAATAAAGAAGACACTGAAAGATAAAATAACAGTGGGTATAGCCAGGCAAATGCCTTAGTGCAAAACATGCAACACTGAGTCTACAAGGGCAGCTGTCCAAATCCAGGCTTTTTATTGCGATATGGAGTGGTTGGTTCAGCTTGTCTCCCCAAGGTGTGGACTATCATGAAAAATCTGATACTTGAGTTTGGAGTGGGTATGAAACAAGTTCATGCAGAATGGCTGACTTGCTGCAAAAACAGAGTCTACTTTAGGTCATGCTAGTAAGCCTGCATGCTAATATTAATAACTTTTATCTGAATAAAATATCTGTATATGCTTGGCTTGGTAAAATTTAGTAATGATAGTTTTATACTTCTGTAATTAAAGATAGGGCTCACAACAGACCAATAGCAAGTTCTCAAGGCAAAACACCTTTTAGGAAAGGTTATAGTTATGTGCAGACTTCAAACAATTTGGCTTGAGATGCTTCTATCGGGCTTGAGATTTTTGTTGGAAGGGAGGAGGAAGTTTTAAAAATGCAGTAGTATCAACACCACAAAGTTATTCCTTAGCAACATCAGCAACTGTTAACAAACAGCGGTACAGGTACACTAGAAGGTCCACAGAAAGTTAATTGATATGATTTAATCTTTTATATAGATTAAATTGCCATGAAAATTCTACTTTCTCTAAGATATTAGTCAGTCATTATAATTAAGTATCTCACATTTTCAACACCGTGGTTACAATTCCTTTCCTTTCAGAGTTGCTTGTCTTCCCTCTGTTGGCTCCTCTGCTAACAGCAATACAGCCTCTTTCTAGCCTACAGGGGCATGTCTGCACTGCAGACTGCAATATATTACATACAGAAATACTCAAATTGACTTTAAATAGAGTAACAATGCACCCTGACCGGGAGGCAACTCTCCAGCATTCTGGGCAAACCTGAGAAGCTGCCAGGATCGCCCCTATCCACACTAGGACAAAACCATTTCTAGTATCTCTGTCCAGATACCACAGCAGACCACATCACTTATGCACTTGATATCTTCATAACTAAGCAGAAGAGGCTGTGTGAGTTCTTGCAAGACAGCAGAAAAGTACAAAGAACTTCACACTCCATGCAAAAAATTGCTCTTGCATCCAGTGAGATGAAAGGCTGCAAGTAAAAGATTTTCCTTTTATCTATATATTAGCAAAAAAGCCTGTTTCTGTAGACATGGGCTATATTGAGGCACATCTACTCTGTAGTCATTGCTGTCAGCAAGCTTTAACCAGGCTAGATAAGCACAACTGGCTGTATAGGGATGCTGGTACAAGCACAAAGCAAGTAAGGCTGCCCAAGTCCTGCCTCCAGGGAACAGTGGCTGCACACCACACTGCTGGTCTGAGCTAGCCACGCAGCATTTATGTGTGTAACAAAAAGCATAGGCAAAATGAGCCCTCACTAACAAGCACCTCAAAGGATGAAGCACAAGTTAAGGAGGCTGTTTTGCAGGTAGTGCTGTTCACAAGTGTGCCTCAGGCAGCCGTTGCACTACATTCACACTCCTCCTTCCTTGCTAGAGCCAGCATGCTGTGACGGGCAACTCAGATAGCCCACAGCTTGGCCATTTTTCAGCAACACACAGTAAATCCTGTACACAGTCCCAGGCAGAAATCAAAACCTGATGCACCCCCATGAGAAGCACAGGAGGGCTGAGTTAGGTACATTTATACTCACAAGAATTCCCAGCTAACCCTCTAAGAAATATTTCAGTGGCAAAAGTAGCCAAGAAGTCTGCTTTCTGGATCAGCAAAAAGATAATGCCTTGTCCCTCTTCTCAGGGCACAGCTACTGCTATAAACTCTCCATCACTTTGGCATTTGGTGTATGGCATCTGAACACTCATACATTAAGAAACAAGACAGCAGAGCCCTATGTAGAAACAGAGCACAATTCAGGCTTTTAGAAATTCATCGCAGCTCTCTCTTTTATTGGCCATTTTTTTAAAAGAGGGAATAATATCTTATCAAGTGACATGAGCTAAAAGGAGAATAAAAAAAGATTAACAATTTCAATCTGGAATAAGAGAGTTTTGAAGCAAAGGCATGAAAATTTAAAGGTTTTGGGATGGGGATAAAGAAAAGACTTTACAAGGCTTATTTTGTGAGCCCAGAGGGTTAATTTATCATGGAGTAAGTCTGGAACTTGAAAAGCAAAAAATGGTTTATTGGCTTTGAAGGTCAGATAAGTATGTTATATCATATTCAATAGGTTAAGGTTGCAAGGGTCTACAGGGTTGCATGACAATTTCAGGAATCCTTATAAGTCTAGTTTATACCTTTATCGTTAATAGCTTTCTAATCCGTTACCACAAATTTATAGTTCAGAAATGGCAACACATCTTAAAGATTAAAGGTATGTGACAAACAGTTCATGTCCTTTAATAATCAAATCACATAGCTTAGATTGGGGACTTATCAAGCTTTTTCCTACTCTACGGTTCCATAGGTAGAGAATACTTTATATCCCTATTACATGAATGATGAATGGGGCCATTGGTTATGGGCTGTTATTTGCTTGGCTGTAGTCAATATGTTTTCTTTGGACAGGGACTTCAGTGATTTATTTCTCTTTTGGCCTTATCACTTATTAACTCAGGGCAGACAGAAACAGCCAAGGTTGTGAATAAGGACTAGTGCCCATTTAGACTTCTAATATCAGAGAAAATATTCTTTTTAATGATCCAGCTACCCTTTGCTGTGTAGATTCTGATTGCACTTCCCTCTAACTAGAAAATAAAGGTCATATTTCTTGGAAAGTGTATACATAAAATATGCAAAATAATATGTTTCCTTCACAGCCAGCTTTATTCTGACGGTTGCTGTAATTGCTTTCATTTTGCAGCCGTCCTACAGGTACACTGTACTCTTAGTGATTGTTTCTTGCAGTGTCTTATGGTGCTGCTGCTGTTTAAGAAATACCAAAGATATAAGTGTTCCATGTTCCTATTAGCATACAAAAGGGATTTTCTAGTCTACTGCCACTGCCTCCTCACAGTCTGGCAACAACCCATGCCCTGCATTCTACTAGAATTTCTCCCGGCTTCCTTTCCTGAACCAACAACCCTAATATTCCTTATAGTCAACCTTGATATTTCACTTCAGTGAGCATGTCCTAACAATCTTCAAAACAGACACTTTTTAATACTAACTCTCAAGCCCAACACCAAATAATAAAGACTGAAGTTTTTTCATCTGGGAAAGTTTGTTCCAAAACAACTGCTACTGTTTCAACTATTTTCCTCTAAAAATGTCCAGACCAGGCAGAGAAAGTGTTAGCACTAACTCAGCCAAATTAATAGACTGGAACTTAGAAAGGACCAAGTTCAAGCTTAAACTCAAATTTCCTGAGGACAACCTTCCTTTTCAAGGCAGGTAACACCCAAAATCACATCATGGAAGTAGATATTGGAGGAAGAGGCTACACCAATCCCTCCCTTGTTTTCTTGTCTGTACTTTATCTGCAAGCACCCCAGACCCAGTAGTGGTGCCATGAGGACCCAGTTCTTCAACAACACTGCTAAACTCCCACAGTAGCAGAAAGCCAGTTGTAGAGTTTAACTTCTTCAGCCCAACACATCACAAAGACAGGCCCATCTCTGAGCTCCACACACTCCCTGATGCTTTTGGTGTCCTCATGGCAAGGTCTACATGGGAACAAGCACCCAGCACAAAGGGATTGAAGGGGAAACCCAGTGAACTCTGCATTTTTCAGAGTTGTTAGGAGAGTATTTTGCTTTAGAGACATTAATTAAATTCACTAGTAAACATCTGCTTTTACAAAGGATTTAATTTCATTCTTCTTTACTTGATTGTGCTATAGTTAGGATTTATTGTCCCTCCTCTGTCCTCTGCAGAGTCCCTCTGAGACCAGCAACAGATTTTAACGGAGCATCCAAACTACAGGGTACCCTGCAGCACAGGGCTTCCCTGCTTTTAAGAGTAGACATTAGCTCTTCCTTCAAGCCTTATACATTTCTTTGTACTGATTAATTTTGTTCTGTTCTTCTGAAGCACACCAAGACTATTTAACTTCAACATATCTGATGCTTTTTATTCTGCCACTGTTATTAGTATTTAGTAGTGAAAGAGAGATGAAAACCGCTGTTAAAAATAAATGACATTCATTTGCTGGCTAGCAGATCTCATAGCCGGTCACTCTTCTGGAGAAGGATGTGCTCTGTATTTCATTTCAGATTAGCAATTGTCATATCTTTGAGGCTGAAGATTTTATAAACACTTTAGCATAAAACCCCAGCCAGAGATCAGAGGTGCTGGCTGTCTTATTTTTATTGTTCTGTTGATGGTGGCCTTCTCCCCTGTTTCTACTAATCGGCTATTTAAGTGCTCATGATTTAATAATAAACACACATGAATGAGGCATTGTAAAACTAATGAGGTTGTGTATTACTGATGTTGAGAGCAACTGCCAGTAGGTTTTAACATTTCTCAGGAACTAACAGATACACAGCTATGGCCAAGGTTAGCTGGTGTAAGGGTCAAACTCTAGCCCAGAGGGATCAAGAAAGGCTCCAGTGGTGCTACAGGAACCTCTTGTCAGCCAGTCTGTCTCTTATCACTATTTCTTTTTTTTTTCCCTCCATTTTTTTCCCCCGAGCCTACAAACTCCAGAACTCTTCAATCTGAAAACTGGTTGCTTCGTCGATTATGTATCTTTTGAACTTAGTTACTTGTGCCTTCTCAAAACCAGAAGGCTTTCATAGCAAAGGAACTAATTAAGTTTTACAGGTTGAAAAATTTAGGCACTTTATAGGTGATTCAAATATTGACTAGATCTGTATATATGACTTAAAACTCTGCATCTAGGACATTGGACTGAAATTTTAAGTAGTAAATAGTAATTCTTGTTCTCTTACTTTTGGAGACATTTGACTTAATAAATGAAAAGAAGATGATTCTCTGAAGATTACTGCCCCTGTGCTTTTGTAAATTAAACCATTTAGAGATAAAAGTCTTAAAAAGAAGCACCTAAACCCGAGACTTTAAAAAGTGTTACTCGAATCATCTGTGATGTGCAAGTCTCTTCCTGTTTGTACCCAGACTCAAATGTCTTTGGAAGTAAAGAAAGGGTGAAATGAGGGTGGAGCAGAGTTTTTTTCCACATAAGGCTATTTCTTTTATGGAGCAACTAGTTGTCTGAGAAGCATGAGACATTTCAGAGAAAGAGGCAGTTTCCCAGAAATTTTGTGACTATCCTGACCTTCACAGCACCAGCATTTCTACATCTCTGTGCGCACGATGGCCCAAAAGCGTAATGCAAACATGGGTCACTCTCAGCAGTGCTCCACTCTGACCTACTCGGCCTTCATCACAACTGTCCTGGAGGATCAGTGCTCAGCATCTGTGTGATCCACATGTACAGCAAGTCCTGTGTGTCTGTGTTGACCCCACATAAACCCATTCCTTTTAGTAGCACTTCTAGAGACATACCACGCTCTCATCATTTACAACAAACCCTGAATGAATTAGGGAAGAGTGGACTTACCTATTTCTCTAGACACCCCTTCAGTTTAGCCTGCAGCATCCCTGCAAGACTAATGCAAACGGGCCCTAAATTCCATCCTGTATCCAACCATCTGACCAATTTTCAAAGAAAGGAACAGCGTTCTTGGGGTACTGCTCAGGCAAGAATCTAAATTAACCCAACCTTGTGCAAATAATCTCAGTGACAAAGGCATATACTTCTGTCTCCTGGGTAGTCCTTTGCTCTAGTATGGAAACAAAACCACCAATCCTTAAACTGAGCAGGTGGAGGACGACACAGTGCAATACATTTTTATAGGCATTCCATATGTCCTTTCCAATATGCAGTGACATAAATTTTCCTTTCACTCACATTCAGGCAGTCCTATTCAAATTTTGTGGTTTAGGAAAATTCATGCTGTCTATGATGTCTGGGGATTTTTGTAAATGAAAACAAAGCCAAAAAAAATAAAAATGAAAGGTCTATCCAAGTATCAAAAATTCAAGCCAGTTTTCAATTGTGTATGTCCCAAGACATTCTGGCAAACTAGTTATGGACTTGTATCCTTGAATGGTTTCTCCTTTATTTCAGTTTCTCCAGTCCTCAAATAATAGTAGTGATACATACCTGACTCCTAAGTTGTGGCGTGAAGCTTAATTCATTTTGTGCTTTTCGATATCAAGAGAGACTTATAGACAAAGGGTGCCACAGGGAAATACTGACCAACATCGGGGTCAAGATGGGGTATTTCTGTGTGCAATATGGATTTTTAATATCATTCCAAAATGAACAGACATACAAGATGTGTTCAGGCTTCTGTATTTCTAACAACATTCTCTCTGGAATGTCAAAGCTTAAAATCTAGAAAGTAATTGCTCGGTAAGTGCATGCTAATGGCTTCTTTGCAGATGGAAAATAAAAAACTTATGGTTTCTCGTAGGCACACGGGTGACACTGGTTTAGTTCTTTCAAAAATACTTACAAAAGCCAGGATTTCCCTATATATATGTGACCTTTATTCCTAGATGGCACATGGACTACATAGAGATCGTGTTACTAAGTTATTTGCAGCTAAAGGGGAAAAAAAGGCTAAAATTAATGGGTCACTGGGTATTTTCTTCTGAGAACTTAAGTACTTAACAGTAAGAAAAAACCAGTTTACAGCCAGGTGGCTTGAGGGGATATTTTGTTGAACACTGATTAAAAATAATTTCTTCTAAATGAGACCTGACCACAAAATGGGACCATTAACGAGCAGGGACATTCTCACCAGAAAGGAAACTATGCTTGATCAACTCCTGCACCGCCCACAAACCTCAGGTCTTTCTCTCTCCTCCCTCCCTCTCTGTCCCTCTCTCCCTCTCTCTCACACACACACTCTCTCTTTTTTTTCTTATACTTTTTACTTTTTTGTTCTCTTTTTCTCCTCTCCCCATTTCTTGTTCTTAATAGCAGGGTAAATAAGCAGCAAGTGATGCTGAAAGGTTTTCGGCCAAAAACAGAGGCCAAACTCCTCTGAGAAAACATTTGGCCTCTGTGGTTTTGTAATATGTTCCAGAACACTGAGTTCACTGAGGAACATTGTGAAAAACTCCCATCGGCAGGAGTGATGCTGGGGAATGTTACTGTATCCCAACTTCCAATTGGTCCATTTCCTGCAGGCCTTGTTAAAAAAAATAGGAAAAAATAGGGCTATGTGGGAGTTAAAACAAGTTCTCATGGGAAAAATGAATGGCAAGAAATTCTAGCTTTAAAAGAAACAGCTAATCTGCTAGTTTGATTGTTCTTCAAAACTTACAATGAACCAATAATCCTAATTAAAAACACTTGGCCTAGTTCTCTAAAGCATCATAGCTTTTTCTATGCTTCGTTTGTACACACCATAGACTATTAGTTTTTTCTAGCGCTCACTAACAAAGTGCTGACTTTGTTGGGATGGCTGAGCTAATTTCGTGAACTCAGTGTGAAACCTTAGCTAAACAAAATTGTGGTAATTTTCCTTAATTTGTAAAAGTGATTGGAGTGCAAACAAAATTTTCCTCTTGGGTCAATCCTATAATTTTCAATTAACTAAAACTAATCGGCAGGCGTGTACTGAACCTGCATTTCGTTCAAAGGGCTGGAAGGTACTTGTGAAGGTCAGGATGCATTAATTGTTTTTATTTTAGTTTCATTTAGTCCTTTTTAAGAAGCCACGTTTAAGTTCAGGCTGCCTCTAAAAGGAAAATGCAAATTGTGTGAGGTACAATTTCAGTCACAATAGCTTTGCTGTATCTACCCTAACTCCATAAAAGCTGCATGAGTAAGAGAATTGTCCATGGATAGGATCACCTTTGATTTTATCATTGTTGCTTAGTATTTCATAACTTTCATTTATTGAATGAAAAATAACATGTTTTAAACACTAACCTGAGAACGCGTATATGGCAACGTTCTCCCTACTGGGACACCTTATTTCCACATTCAGCCATCTGCTTCTGGGCAGACAGGCTAAACTTCCACCTTTCTTTTTACCAGAAGAGCTAACTAACGATGATCTGAATAGCAAAACCAAAATGGGTCCAAGCCATTTTTACATTTACATAGCAAAACTACAGTCCCCAAAATTTCTTCACAAGGTCAAGGGGGGCAACTTTCCTCCCTTTCTTCTTCTGCGTGCATACTTGCTGTTTCACCAGTGCAAGATACAGCCTCCCCGGTAGCTTGACAACAAGCAGGAGAGCACAACTCATTGCAAGTAAGAAAGTGAGAAGGGAAAGGACTCTTGGTCAAACTGTCCACAGCTCTGGCTGACTCTTTCATGTGGTATTATACTGGCATTTTGCACCAGCTGGCAATTTGACCCTCTGCTTTTGCTCTTCCTGTTGTTCCAACAAAAGGAATGTTCCAACATTCAAACCCTAAATAACATTTTTGACGTGACGCGTTATTGTCCAATATATGAATTTCCCACACACTGCTGAAATCATAATGCTTACAATAAATACACAACAGCCTTCACAAGCCCTGCTGTTCAGCCAGCAAGGTGATACATGAACACTTTAAGACCCAGTTTAAAGAAATCCAGTGCATAATCCCAACTGGGGGAGAGAGTACCTTAAAAAGACAACAAAGCTTTATAAGGCACCTTTGTTCAACTTGCTCGGCATTAAGGAAAACCAAACGAGAGCTTTGCTACCCCAGCTGGAGCGCAGAAGTCTCTGCCTCAGGTGCTTGTGTGTACATTCACAGTTGGAGAAATACACGTGCCTGGTGTAATTCAGAATGCCTCTCAGCTATGAGTATTTATGATATTCTCAGAGCTTTGGGCAATCAAGAATGGGGAAAGAAATTGCACTGGATTGTGATGAACTGCGGTTCAAGTAAAGAGTTGTTAGAAAAGTAGTCCTGGCTGCATAGGCTGAGCTAAAAGCACATAAAATGACAGGCACATCAAAACCTGGGCCAAGCCATTAATTCCTGTAGCATAAGCACCTTCCAAGGAACCAGTGACACACATACGTTTTAAAAAGTTAGGCTGCTACTTCATTCATTTCCCAGGTCATTCTTCTAACTCCAGAGAGTAGTTTAACGTGGACAGCACCTGCGATGCCCTAGTGTGTTTTGGGTTTTTTTGTTAATAGCTCCTCAGGCAACACAACTCAGCGGTCTCATGTGGGTTGCTACCCCAAAACACACTGCAGGTCACTATGTCTGCAGCGATGGAGGGGATGACAGCTACTTAGTCTCCCTGGAAGTCATAGAGAATGGTGAGATGGGCAGGCAAACAGGCTGCTGCCTTGAATGCTTGTAACACTTGCTGTACAACAGGAGATGGAGATACTTAGCAAGACATTTCTCATAAGGCAGGTTTTAATTGTACTAGTATGTCTGGCCCTTCATGCCTGCACTCTTCCTCTGTTTAAATCCTGGAGTATCTGTTTCTCTCCTTCCTCCCTCCTCCTGAGTAAAGTGATGGCCCATTGTGAGGACAAACAAGCAGACAAAAATCCCACATTGGTGTGTTTTCAGATCCATCCCTACAGTCACCCATTTCTGAAATCCAACCTTACATTGGCACAGCCAATGACATGCTCAGCCAAAACAATGAAATACAGTACAGCTTCTAATGATGAAAGAAGAAGCCCTAGCAAGCATGATATATTGCCTGCCCTATTTCTCCATGTTATATCTAGTACTTTAGTGCCCTTACCTGTGTAAATGAATCTTCCAGGCGTTCCTTTGCAAAACTGCTTAGACTTGTAGGACAATGTGACTTCTACAACCCCTGGGATATGTCGGGGAGGCGTCTGTACGCGGATGGCATGAGGAGTAATCAGCTAGAGGAAAACATTAAGAGGGAAGAAGGAGAAGAAAAAAAAAGCACTGTGTTAGATGTTGAACAGTTCTTTAATAACACTTTCCTCTCAGATCATAGTAAACAAGCCTTAAAACATGTAATTAACCTGTCAGTGTTTGAATACAATCTTGATGTAACCCACACAAAAGCCAACGACTACAATATTTACAAGCATTTTCCTTCTCAGCCATAACAACACTATTTCTGTTTTCATACATGGCAGGCACTTGCTTCCTGGTACAAGCACTAGCTCTGCTTTAATGCAATAACTTTACCTGACAGCATCAGGACACCTCTGTTTGCTCAGGTGAACACTGGGGTCATGACAGTGTCCAAGAAATCCAACTGAGAAATGATACCCAGTTTTACGTGTGAACAAGGCGCAGCCAAGCCCAGGCAGAGATTCCCTGTAGAGCCCAAGCCCAGGCACTGGTCCCCAGCTGACATCTGTGCACTGCAAAAGCACCATGTGCTGCTCTTTTAATTTTCTATTCATTTTGAGGAGGTGTAACTGATTACTACAGAAATGCAAAGTTTGGCTTCTGAAGGCTGCTGGATCATTCCCTACAAATGATCAGAGCATTCAGATATACCAAATATAACCATAATTTCCAGCCTGCCTTCACTGCAATGACTGACATACATCTGAGAGGGCTCCTGCAGATAGGGATTTACACAGTAACAAGTAGACAGACTTATTTTTCTGGCTAATGTAACTGGGGATCTTGATCCTTTTAACGTGGAAGGTCGAGGCGGGTAAATGCTGCACTTTTCAGACTCTAGAGCATTTTGCATATTAAGGATTCTGAACAGATTTAAAACATGGTCCACATTAACATTAGAGCCATCTAGGATTTTTACCAGAAGCCAAATATTTCAAAATTGTGATAATAAAAAAATCAGACTTTTAACGAGTTCTTTGTTTAGGGCACAGGACTAAAACAAAACACAAAAGGAGAGCAATGTCTGAGAGCCATCTGTGTTACTGAGGGAGATGGCTTACACAGTAGGAAGCTTTCCATATTTAAAATAAGAAAATTACTATTAAGTGAAGTTGAAGATTAAAACCAAAACTATCAGCATCAAATGCTCCAAAAGTAATTCAGATCCACAAAAGTCATGTGTCATTTTAGAAATTATCACATAGGAATTGATGCCTTCTTGTTTGTGAGCTCCAAAGAACTGGTTTTCAAGCTCTGCTTGGGAATCGTGTTTCAAAGATTTAACTATTTTTAAAAGAAACTTGCCTTTTTGCTAAATGACTCTAGCAATTGGGTAAAAAAACATACTGAAAAAACCCTAACCCTAGCTTCCAGATACTGCTTTTCCTTAAATGGAGCTGTTTTACAGCTGCGCTGACCAAAGTCTGAAAGACCACTCCAGTTCTCTATATGGTCTCATTAGTCAGTGGAGGCAAAAAGCACTGCCCAAGAGTAATGTTTTTCCAGTGCTTTAGACACCTCTCACGTTGGGATCAGCTGCTGTCTAGAAGTATCTACCTTTCCCCAGTGAACCGAGATGACAGGTTTAAACTAGACGCTTAACTGTAGGCAGCCAAACATAGCTGAAATAAATCCTATCCTCAATTGGTTCTACTTAATTGGGTGAACTGGCAAGATGAGAAAAGTTTTGTGACAATTTTAAGGGGAAAAATGTTTGTAAAAACAGACAAAGATTTTAATAGTAAAGGTTAACATGCCAGTCTTACTGCAGCAGCATGCGCCTTGCACCCCTCTCCCCCGTTCTGGCATGAGCCATACAGGCAGCTTCTGGTTGTATCTTTGAATTTCCCAGCATTTACTGGTCTGTCACCACTTTAATGTTCTTTAAACATAATTTGTGGCATTTTCCAATACTCATCTTCCCTAGTTCCCAAGAAATGTCTGACCTATTTATGGTCCATTGTTAAAGAGAGCTGGGGAGAGTTAAGCAAGTTTCCTGGTTTGTTCTCCACAAACAGTTTGGTTTTCCTTTGTGCTCTGAAGTAAATAAGTTTAACTGTGTTTAAAACCACAAATATACAATAATTTCGCCCACACGTTCCCAAAGGGTGAACATTATGTCTGGAGTCCTATGGTTTAGGATACTTAGGATATATTTTACTCCTCTTTTCACTAGAACGAAAGCCTGGGAGGTATACCAGGAGAACACATGTACCTTTTTCTTCTTAGCATCTGCCACTGACCACTGTCAGGGATATAGTGCTGAGCTAGAAAGATCTTTTTTTCTGGGTCAGCCTTCAGTTCTTATGCTCACAGAGAGGAACTGGCTGGTTCGGTGTCATACCAGTAGTACCCTATATTGGTGCCATATCAAGAAGTTGTATTTAAGGGACAAACACTGTAACTGCAGTTCAAAACCTGTCCTCTGAATCTCAACTTTGCTATCAAATTCCAGTTCCAGAGTGCTGCCAGAATCTGCATTATGGACTGGGATCAGCTTCTGAGCTGCCTTACTTCTGTTTTCAATCTGAGTGACCTGATGGGTGCTGCACAGGTCGAGAGACTCCAGGACCACCCACAGGGAGAGCAATTCTGCCCCTGACTCCAGTAACTGCAGGATTCTGGGATGTTTTCCTGTCTACACTGTCAACCTGTGGCCTGACCTTGGAAATCCAATCCATCTTTTCCCAACATGTTTTCTCCTCTCAAACTGACGGGGTCTGTACCTTCTTCAAGTCACAGCCTGTGTCATATGGAAAAGGTGAGCTAGTAGCCTCAAGACATAATAAATATAAGGACATCATTTATGGACCTTTACGTTCCAAATTCTTTTGGGAAGAGTGTTCAGGGAAAGCATTACTTCATGCTTACCCTGTAGTTTTATGGACATCTGTCATTGCCTAGCACTGAAGAGAAGATACTGAGCGAGATGAACCTTCATGTCTGACCCCATACAGCCATTTCTATGGACTTTTGTTGCATTAACAAACATCATAACAACAGTAGCAGTGACATGCTGAGAACTAAGGATCTGTAAGTATGAGTTGTGTACCTTTTGAACACAGTTTTAAAATGCAAATCTTGAGCAAAGAATTACCCTGTGATTTGGAGAAAAACCCAGACCCAGCTTCCTCTTCCATTCCAGCATTTGGCTAACTGAGATCTGGAGCTGGACATAAAACTAGTAACTGGAGCCTTTCTCCCAAGGGATTTTCAAGTGAATAGATCCGACGCTTGGCAACTGCACTAGGTGTCGGATGCCACAGACTGCATTAAAACCCGAGTAAGAGACTCTCAGAATGGGGAGAGGTGCGTGTCCTTCAAAATCTAAACCACATTTGGTTTGAGCATATAGAACAAGCCTCTTGTTGTGGTTTGCTAATATATTCTGGACATTCTCGTGTGATACAGCAGCATTTCACACGCGTCAGAGTGCCAGGTTACTTTCTTTTTTTAAAAGTGACATTTTATAAGGAGATATCATTAATCTGAGTCACTAGTTTATTTTTGCATGCTCAAGCTCTGGTTTGTGGTTAGGGAAATAGTGACAATCAGTCATAAATTTAACTTGGACTCTATGTGAAGAGGACTATTAGGACAGGAATGAAGAAAAATCCCACCAATTGAAAGCAATGGTGGCTTTCAGTGAGAACAGAGCCTTTAAGACACCTATATTTTAAAAAATGACCAGTGACTTTGGACACCTCAATTCTGGGCACCCATATGCTGCTTAATAAGCCTGGGCTTTCAAAATGTGGGTGCCTACTCATTTTTTTAAAATGAGTCAGACCTCCAAAATAACCACTTGAAAACACAGACTTCCAAAATCAATAATAAACATAAAAAGCAAAACAAAAAACTGTGTCAGAGAATTTGATTCAGCAGCATTTAAAAAAACCCTAAAATGCCAAATTGAAAAATCATCCTCTGTTTTTGTGCTGTACAAAGGTAAAAGAACTGATGTTTCAGTGCTTCATCTTTTCTTAATATAAAAGAAAAAGAAGTTGTTTCCAGCTGACTCTGTACAGCTGGAGGAATGTTCTTGGCAGGAAAATGTTTGAAGAAATAGTTCATTTTAAGCAAATATTGTGGAATATTTATAAGAAACTAATTTTGTCTTCACAATTGTGTATTTGCCCTGAAAATAGACTCTCACAGATTCTGTCCCCCATTGCAAGAAAGAAACAGAGGGTTTTATCAGCAACTCAGGTTTGGAATGTTTGCAACAATGCACAGACCCAGAACACTGAGTAAAAACCTGCAAAAAACAAGTCTGTCTGCTTGTGGACTGGACAGACAGAGCAGCAGAGTCTATCTGGCAAACAGACGATTTGCTGGGAGTTGTCTGTCCAGACTCAGCATTGCACACAATATCCATCCCAGTGCTGTTTGTCTGTTGGCTATGAAAAGCCCCTCAAAAAAACAAAAAAAGGCATTAGATGGCCCATATTGCTGTATTCTAAAAGTATCTAGGGCTTTAGAAGTCATTTTTATAAAGTAGAATGGGAGCTAAGGATTAATTTAACCTACTGGCTTAGGGTATCTGCATTTCTGCACAAAATTAATGTGACAAATGAAGTTTTTATTTAGTTCTCCCTTGCTGAGAAAGGTTGTAATTATGTTAGTGTGTTTACCACTAAAATGTATGTTTAAATAATAAATATGTGTTTCAGAAACCATTTTAAACCTCCTTTTTTAACACAGTCAACTTCATCTCAAGCATATAAATATTTCAATTACAGAACTCGTAAAAACATGTAAAACAAATTAAAAATATGTTATTTACTGTTCAAATTATTTATAATGTGCTGCATGACAGCAACAATTTCACTCTTAAAATGAACATTATATTACTTTTTTGCTTTTAACTCTGCTTCTGAACGTGGGAGGATTTCTATTTGAAATATCCAGGCATCTCGGGTACTTACATGGACTTTGCTGTAAGAAAATCTGAGTAAAATAGAACCTCTATGATAATTATCTTTGCAGCACTTCTCCAAAGAAGGTGGCTAATCTTATTAGTATCTTAGAGAAAGGGAATTGAACTTTAAGCAGATTATGTGATTTGCCTAAAATCCCATGTAAAGTCTGTGGCAAAATCATGCTTAATTTAAATATTAGACTTCATGTCTCAAACCACCTGAAAGTAAAGGTAGAGAAATTTACGTGAAAATGCTCTGCAAGACTCATGCTTTTGCTTTAGTTTCCACCTATCCAGTTTTGATTTGGATTTTCAGCTGTTCAGTTAAAAATAATGTGTTCTTTGGATCTATGCAAGAACAGGATGGACTTGAAAATTCTTCTGGAATTCAGTGACAAAATAACCTGGTCAGGTTTGCTGAAAACTAGGCCTGACTGGCAGCTTAGATTGAACCTGTTCCACATTTAAAATGGTTCTGAAATTCAAAAGATCCACAGTTCAATTCTACAATTTATTAAAGTAAAACAAAAACATTCTTTCTGGATACTGAAAATGTACCAGACATTTTTAGAAATGGGAAGGCAAATGAAAGGATTTGTTTTGTGCTTCATAGGTGGCTAGTATGTATAATTAGAATTATTCATAGGTCGCTATTACTTAGGGGTCACTCAGACAGCTTACACCTCTCTGCACTTGTCATGTATATTATTCTTTCTTTTAGAAACAAATTCTCTTCCCCTGTAAGATCGGCTTTGCTCTCATAGGTTATGAAACTGAGAAGCTAATCTGTGAGGGAGACATACTCAAAGCCAACTTGCAGCCTGTTACGGCATTCACAATAAAGAGATTGATGGGTCTGGAACCCTTCTAACACTATCAGTTTTGTGAGAAAGCCTTGCAACCATCAGCAACAATGTTTTGAGCAGCATTCACTGTCCTGAGATTAGAAATTGCCAATTAATGACTGTCATTAATAAATAGAATCAAGATTTATAACAAAATATTCAATTCTGAAGCACCAAAACCAAAGCACTTTCCTCCCTGCCTCTTCCCCTTTCCCTGCTAAATGTCTGAAGCCATAATGGCTTCAATCCTAACACACAAAATGCTTACACTGGACCCAGGGGGCACTTTCATGATCACATAAGGGCTTCAGAATAGGGTTCATTTAATATATCTCCTTTTCTGGAATGCCCTTTCATCTACACTTGTCCTTAAGTGGAAGGATGAGAGAGATACAGAAAGAACAGTGAAGCCCATGAAGGACATTAGAGAATACACTTCATATGGAAAAAATGCTGCCATATGTGCAATGGAATCAGTAGGGGGAATGTCCTGGATATGAGCTAAGCTATAATATTGATTTAATACTTACAGGATATATGACAAAGCATCAGAAGACACTAATGTCTCTGGGTAAGAATTGTATAGCCATTTAGGAGAAGCTGTTTTGTTAGTGTGTTTATTTCAGTAATAAAGCAATTATTATAATTATTAAGACTTGTAAGCTATAAAAAATATAAATATTTATTGTTAAACCTACAAAACGTTTTTGGAAAGCCATAAAAGCAATATGTGAACCTTTCCTAGAAGCTGCCTTCCTATGCCAGTGAAGGTGGTAGGAACAGCCCTGCGCACTGCAAGTAGCCATTCGGGTGACGCTTCCCTGTTAACTTTCCACAGGGTTTTGGGGAATATCACACTCTACGTTCAATTACGTGCCAGGAGAAGAGAGGATTTAAAAAAACTGTGAGGAACAGGAACAGGAAAGAACGTGTAAGTAACAAAATAAAAAGAGTTACTGTGAAATTACAGAGGCCCCCACTAGCTATGACAAGTCTGAACTTTCTGCTGTGGGTACGATACTCTGTATTTGGTTGCTATTATGAAAATGATACTTAACTCCAAGTGCCTACACTTCAAAGATATGCTGCTTTGCAGAGGTGCTGAATTTCTGCAGCCTCCACCTCATTGCGCTGCAGCTACAAGCAGCCAGTTTCCCTGGAAAGCAGGATCACCTAAACGCTTGTTTCCTGTGGGCCCTTAGCTATTGTAGTGTTAAATGCAGAATTATTCAGAGAGGCATTTATATTCGCTTTCCTTAGAATAAAAGACACTGAGCTAAATTCTGGGCCAGTGAGAGGAGATGCAAATCCTCTGGCTATAATGGATTTCTGCCAAAGGTAAATTTGACTAATTATTTTCATAAAACTGAATGAGGAAAGGATTCACATCTCAACATTTGTTGCTGATTTAGCATGTGTCATAGAAAAAGGACAGGCTAGCTATAAGCTAGACAAAGCTATTAGACGTTACCGTTCAGACAACACCTACCTCACTCCAAACCAGCATGGTGCCGAATATGACCTGTAACCCATCAAAGAAATTGTCTCCTATGATGATGACAGTGGCACCTCCTGTAGTCCATCCTTCACTTGGACTGATGGCTTTGATACATGGTGTAGCTGCTTTTCAACACACATGAAAAAGAGAAGTATTCTGCTGTTAGAACCAGATTTTAATGATAGAAGACTTGTGAAAAACAAAATAAAAGGAGCTTTCATTTTTCCCTCCCTTACTAACACAAAGATTTCAGCAATCGTGTTCTTTCTAGTACATGTGCATGACCTCAAATTACATATTTGGAAGCATTATTTCTTGATTAATTTCTGTTTGGTTTTGTTATCCACGGTAAAAAAAACCCCACACTTTTGTAAGCCTGCATTAACAAAATAATCACTGCATGATAGGCAGTGATCAGTTTGAAATTAGGATAAAACCCTATATTTATCCCATGTAAAATGCACAATACCTGAATTAATAAAACAATCTCCACTGATCTTGCTTTATTATCCATCATAACCTAAATTCATCTAGGAAATTCCCATAAATATTATGGAAAATATGGGCTAAATAAAAATGGTGTAACCCTCAGCATTTCTTTAAGCATTCTACATTCAGATCTAAGCTGTTCTAGTATTAAGCCACCATGCCCTGCTTAATGTTTTGGCTACTATAAAACTAACCAAACCCAAGCCTGCAACCTTGCCATCTAGTCATTCCTGTTACACTGCATTTACTGGATAGTTCAGAAGGATGTGGAGTGCATTCTGCCATATTCAGTCTGTCCCTGCTTTCACCAGCTGCTTTCTAGACATCGTAAGTGCTAAGTGCCCCCTGAGAGGATGCTGAAAATTCAAGTGCTGCTCAAAGTAGTAAATTCAAATCTTGGTGTAAGATCTTCTGGTTTAAGACTAAGCAGAAACAAGCTCAACTTTATATATTGGTGGGATAGGGCAACATAAACACCCACATATAGATTCTCCCTCTCTGCAGTACTGGAATTTAACTGTGCTGAAGCAACAGGGAAAACAGGACTGTAAAAAAACTGAGTAAGACAAAAAGTCCTGGGTAACTCTCAGCAGAGGTCTCAGGGCAGTAATAGAGGTTGATGAAAAGAGGGTACTCCATCCCAAACGCTAACAGCTTCTCCTTGCTAATACATCACAGGGTGAAAATACGACAATATACCACTAAATAACATTTTAAATGGGTACCTGAACAATTTCATTGGCTATGAAAAACAGCCCTTAAGGAGCAGCAAAACTCCACCAAACTCAGTTGACAGAATTACAAAGCCAGTCCTTATCAGAGAGAAGGACCTGCTGCACTGAAAAGGCTGGGAAGGGCTGCCATTGCCCACGCTGATTCTGCAATGCCAATCGGTTGTCAATCAGCAGGGCTTCATTAGCTGCATGTGTGTATATATACACACACACCCACCCCCCTCTTTTCTTTTAGGGTTGCTGGCATTTGGCTGCGAATTGCTACTTAACTGAAAGGCTGCCTGAGCTGCTAATTTCGTTTATAACTTTGAGGACTTGATTACATACTCGAAGAAGAGAATTCAGGCACTTAATCAGGTAAGGTTTACTATGAAGATACCCACAAATTAGCACCATCCAGGACAACACCCTCACACCAATGAATCACTTAATGGGTCTGTGTAGTGGCACAGCCCCTGCCCCACTATCTTCTAATTGTAAAGACAGTAAATTAGTTCATTCACAGAAACCTATTTTAAAATGCTCCAGACACAAACCACTAAAGAGACCCTGTGCGCCTTTAGGATTATTTAGTGAAGTTCTGGTTCATTGGAGCTAATTGCAAGAGCCTGTGAGGCTGGTGAGAATCTCCTTTCCTCCAGCCCCTGGGCAGGACAGGCAGTCATGGAGCTGGGAAGCAGAAGGGAGCGGGGAAGGGAGCTGTTGAGTCACTTAACAGTGACTGTTTCTATGGGCACTGATACAGCCTTGCACCACCGGTGATGGAACACTTGCACGGGGAGCAAACAAACCCTGTTCCTACCTACAAGAGGTTGTAAGCATCAGGCACAAACTTTTCCACTACTTAAACTGATGGAGATGCCAGTTTCAGTGAAAAACACAAACACACAGGCAGAAAAAAATCATTACCCTTCTCCAAACTTGGCAGAGCACAGCCATTAACTTCTACATGAGCTAACAAAAGAAATATCCTAACGTTACTGTCACAAAAACGTAGCACACACAGAAGCAACTTCAGTATGTTGAATTTGGATTCCAGTTACTGCACAAAACTGTACCTAAACCCTTTGCAACGTCCCAAACCGAATGCTTTCCTTTTGGTCGAGCTAGCACCAATGGACTTCAAGTGAAAGCGGGGTTTCAAAATGCCATCTAGCCTTTCCACAGAATGCATTTTTTTAATAACTGAATATTAAAGTCACTGCCAAATCACACCCTTTCCAGTATTTCCAGTTGATTGTGGACACACAATCCACAATAAAACTTGAAGATAATCAGTTTCCTATGTGTGACAGAATAAGCTACTTTTCTTTAAGACTTACAACATTTTTTTTCCAAAATACCAGTGAATAAAAACTGTTTGAGACCATAAGCTATTAACACAAAACATACGTAGGCTTCCAAATTATAGATTCAATTCATCTTTTAAAGTAATGCAAGATATTCTTCTGCAGTTACAGGTCCCCACTCAGGGTCCTATGCAGTATTTATTTACCTTGTTGTGTTCTTTGTGACACCAACACGGAGCTCAGAGGTGTAAGGTGCTGCACTCTTCATGCTGCCCCATGTATTTGATGCTGATACTTTATACATGCATGTGCTTAATATCAAATACAGGCCAAGTCCTGTGGCAGCCAGGGGGACTGGAGTTGTGGGTTGTGGAGTCTCCCTCACTGGAGATATTCAAGACCCGACTGGATAGGTTCCTGTGTGACTTGGTTTAGGTGATCCTGCTGTTGCAGGCGGATTGGACTGGATGATCTTCCGAGGTCCCTTCCAGTCCAGTCATGATTCTATGATTCTATGATGACTCTGAGCAGACACTCAGGTCCTTGTGCTGAACTGGGGTTGCGGGTAGTTCACTGTAAGACTCTGGCCCAGAAAGTCAATGTGACCACTCACACATGTAATTTTATTTAAATATGTAGCTATTGTGCTGAATCAGTGCCTCACTGGAACTGCTGACAACAGCCCAGGACATCTCCTCCGAGGACAGAAAGTCAGGACTTGGTGCTTTAATGAGCAGGACGGGCTGGTACCCTGTGCAGACACTACCAGAGCAGAAGTGAGAGCACTGTACATTCCTGAAAGATTTCAGGGCATATTTTCTCTTCCTCAGGAGCAGTCACAGAAACCATCAGTACTTTCCAACTTTACCCACATAGCTTTTTTGTCTTAAAATGCGAGATAAGACTGGAAGGGCTGCATGAAGGTGCTGCTCCACAAAGGACATTGAGCTTCAGGGCTGCAGCCTGAGGAGACATACTGATGGAGGCATCCAGACTGCTACCTGGTTGTAAAGGTGCAAAACATGTGTACACAATGATGTATTTGCAGCAGCCAGTGTCATCCAGGACACTGGATGCCTTTCCCAGGCCCATTCCTTGGAGTACTAGGAAGGAAGATGGAGAAATTGAGTCCCATTTGCCAGCATCACCACAGGTGATGTGGGGAGGCGGGCAATGACCTCAGGTCTATTTATGCCCCTGGTACAAATGTCTGGCCAGCTCAGGCCCTCAGCTCTTCATACTTCTTCTGTTAATCATTTGGCAGCTTTTAAAGAGCTGTCTGGAAGGTGTTTACTTCTGCACAACCCTAGAAAAACAGAGCTAGGCAGAATGATCTTTTCATTGGAGACCTTGATTTTTCTACATTTTGTTTTGGTCACAAGAGAAAGAGAAATACAGACCTTCTTTTTTTTCCTCCGTTCAGAATGCAAAGTTCCAGAATCTCTATCTGGAATTAACTAGAACACTTGTCCATATTTCCAAGAAAAACAAAACGTTTTGTTTCAAAATATTATCACTTCACATGCCCTCCTGTAACACCAAAGCGTCCTTTCAAAAATCACGTTTTTAAAACAAATGGGAAAAAGTCACACAAAAATTAGATTCCGCTGTAGTAAAAGTAATTTTAGACAAAGTCTGAAACTCCACTGATAAAATAACTGTGGAAGCATTTAGAACACTTCTAGTAAAGTCAATGAAGTGCGCATGACTGATCATATGAACACACTTTAAGCCCAGAGAAGAAATATATATAAAAGAATAATTAAACATTTTCACAAATATAAACAATTGATGGGGTTTGTTTTTTAAATTAGCAGCTTGCAGCCAATTACCAAAAGAGTTTGGTAGCCTAACTATGAGACAGATAAGATATGAAGACTCTTTGGCACAAGTGCATTACATTCACCACATGATTTCAGAACAGGCATTTGACTGAGGAAAAGCTAAATATTCCCCCTCCAACTGCAGGCATGGACCTTGCAGATCCTTGCTGAAGGTGAAGTGGCCACGTCCTCCACCTGCTGAAATGGCCTAATGGTGATGAGTCTTAATGAGCTGCTCTCCTTCTTTGCATAATATCGAGCAAATCAGTGTTAACATCTGACATGTTTCATTGTGCTGCTCCTGCAGTTTGAATTAACAGATGTAGATGTTAGAAGGAGGCACCGCAATCCCAAACTTACTGAAGCCAATGGGAATTTTGCTACTGACTTCAAAGCTAAGGTCTCTGTCGATACCTTTAAGGATTTATGAGCAAAACCCTTAATGACTTTCAAGGGAAACAATGGGGTTTTTAAATCTTCATCTTTTCTTGGTATATACATTATTAAAATCTTATCACCTTCCATTCAAAGAATGGCAGACATCAACTTCAGCACACGGGTACCAAAAAGGAAAAGTTCCTTGTTGTGTGCTGTCTGTGCCAGTGTGCTCCTGTACTCCTCTAGCTACTGATATACAGGGGATTTTTCTTCCTTCAAACTGTGACAATAAAATGATTACCCCGCCACAGTTTAGCATAATGGTGCAGAAACGCTTGTGGCATATTGCAGAGTTAAAGTGGAAATTATTAGGTAGCTCTTCTTTGTTATAATAATGATCACTCCACAAATAAAAGCTCTTCTCCCAAAGGTACTGCAAGGCACAAAATGCTAATTCTGAAGATTATGTGTGCGCTTTTATTAAATATTACTATGCCCTGTCTGTTTGAGGGCTTCACTGCTCTGATTGTTTTATGAGTGCCATGTTAATGTCAGCCCCATCTTGCTAGCAGCAGGCACACGTTTTAGCTTTTGTATGAGAGTTGATCAAAGGCCACGTGCTGAGGGAATTGCTGAGAAAACATGGACAAGTGATAAAAATCTAACAGATTAATTGGTTTAAATTTCATTTCAGGGCGTTGAACTCTGGCTCAGGACACTAATACTACGCTACCAGTCAGGGTCTAATTACCACACTTCCAATTTTCCTCTGAACAATGCTTGGAAAGAAGAATAATAATGGTACTAATAATACTAATAACAATAATAATAACAACAAAACAACAGCAATTATGTCTCCTCATTGCTTCTTGTACATGTTTAACAACTAACTTTGTGGGCTGGCAATTGCTCTAGGAAATCCCTGTCCCTCACTTCACCACCTATCTGCCTCCCGAGCATTTCTATTTGCCTCAAATAGCACCTGAAGACAGAAAAATAACAGATGCCCTCAGGAGCATCAAATATTTGAATTTCCAGAATCAATGAGCTACCAATTCAGGCCCCTTACAAACGCACACTGCACATCTCATATTGTTAATTAGGGACCTGCATTTATAAACAGAGATATCCTCCAACAGAAGTGATCTGTTCCATTAATAGAAAGCAGAGGTCGGAAAGCAGAGATATTTACCGCAAAGTTTATGGGTGGCCTTGGAACAAGGGTTAATTGAGCTTAGAGGTAAGTGTTCACTGAGGTGAATTAGTGAGATGCATAGCTATTGGCAGGGCTCTGGGACTGCTCTTATTTAGCTTCTGAAATGTATTTGTTCTATGATTAATATCCAGTTTGTGCTGGTGACTGTAAGAATGACCTCGTCTGTAGTTTTTACCATGAATTGTGGTTTAATCTTCCATTATTCCATAGATGAGACTCTGACAACAGTTGCTGCACGGCAACAGGAGTTTAAATGATGGAGTACACGCTTTTATTTCTCTTCTCCTTAAGAGTACTGTGACACGCAAGGAGAGTTACAGAAAGGCAGTTAAAACAGTGAATTGAGAAAAACAGGGAATTTGCATCTCATATTAGAGGAAGTACTGAAAATATCTGGAGTTTAATTTCATTTCCCTGGGTTTTTTCTTGGATAAAACCTAATTCCAGGCTAAACATAAAAATGAGCCACAGATTAACCCCACAGTTTATTGGTCTGATCCTGCAACCTGTTAAACGCTCTCACTGAACTACCAACTTAAATCTGAACATGCATTTTAAACACTCGAACCCATGATTGATTGAACTTGTGATTCAACAAATCACTTAAGTGTTTAAAAACCCAGCTGAAGAAGCTGCAGAACAGGGAAGTAGATTTTTAAGGACAGTTGGGCAGTGTTTTGTGCAAAGCTGCCAAGAGCTACAAAATGTATATGGAGCTGGGGTTTCCCATTTCAAAACACACTTGTTACATGTAGAACATCCTATGCAGCACAGAGCTCATCTAACCCGAGAACCAGCAGCACAGGAGATGACTACCAATGCAAACATCCTCAATTCCTGGTTTCAGGAACTGAGCTGCTCTGTCTTCTCAGTTTACAGAGAGTCAAATGCAGCAGCGACTCAGAGCTAACTCTGGGACTTCTACAGCATTTTCATCTCATCTGGTGTAGATTTTATCTCAGGTACCTCATAGCTATTGAAATCATGGAGGGTTTATGACTGAGTAGGCCAATGCCCAGCAACTGTTTGAGATACCAGGATGCTTAAAGCTTCCTGACCAGAATTTTTCACTTGGCAAGTTACATTTCTCCTTAAAAGGGGAGAAAACCATTATTGCTTCCCTTCTGGAATTGTAGGTTTACATAGGTGTTACACAAGATTATTACCTTCATGATTGTTCACTGTGGATTTTCCATATCAAGCACTTTAATAGATTGATTTCATCACATGGGAGGAATTATTTTCTTTCAGAATGGAAAATTATATTTTTTCTGTTTGTGAGAATGAACCAAATGGTGGGGGCTGGAGGAGCTATTGAATTGGACTTTCTAGACTTTCTGTTTGGGGTTGGTTTTGCTTTAAATAACATTCTCATTCCTGAGAAGTGGGAGTTGTCACTTGCTGCTCATACGTTTAGAGCATTCTAAAAGGGTGAACCCTAAAGAATTTGTGCCCATGTAATAGTACCATTCCAGTCCAGTGTGTGGAAGCATTGCTGGAGCTAGATCCAGAACAAGCAGCTGAAAGCAACTGAAGTTTACTAAACCAGTGTGGATGGGAAAAGTCCACAGGACCAGCCCAAAGGGCTAATCATAGACACTTCAGGGAAAGGGAATGTGCCTGAATTTTTACATACTGTACTGGAGCATTAAATCTTCACTCTTAAGATAAACAATGCATTTGCTGTTTATCTTAGTAAAGTGATCATCTTCCTGCTTTCCTTTTTCATATCACAGCCTGCTCTATCTCCTATTCACTCATGACAATAAGCAGCTGCTGTGCAGGAAACAGGGTAACAGAGGTTTCCCTCTAAAGGAGATAACTCATCCAGCTTTATGTAACACAGGCATGAGGATGTGATGCTCTGCTCACCCTTCGCAGCTACCTCCTCTTCAGCGTCTTGATATTTGGGACTTACCATTTGCAAGCTTTAAATATTACAACATCCTGCCAAAAATGGCAACCTCCTCCTGGCTCTTCATGACATCTGCAGTGGGTGAAATCACCGAACCAAAAATATATTCACCGTGCAATCCCTCCAGGTTGGGGGAAGGGAGGGAGGTTGCCTTTGTTTCTGTTTTCAAATAGTGAAATTAAAGGTATTGACTGTGATTTTCTGTCTAACATTTTGGATGCTCTGTTCCCATTAATGGGAATTGAAAATGTAAATTACCTGGGATAATATTCCACCTACGATCAATATTTAAGCCAGTGCTTCTCTTTTATCCCTGCTGATGCCTCAGCTAGCAAAGTTACATTTTATGGAGTCCTCTGTGTTTCTCTTTCTTTAATGATTTCCAAAGCTCCGGGTTGTTGATCATTGCCTGAGAAATGATTGCATGGAAAAAGGAGGCAATCCTGAATAATGAGAGATGTGTTACAAAAGAATCTGCTGTGTACTTTGCTTAAAACATTTCCATTAGTTATGTCTAGATGACTGCAAAAAATGCATTTTCATTCATTCTTTTAACTGCTTTCACATTACAGAGGAAGTTCTGGGGGGCAGGGTGTTGGTTAGATTGGTTTTTTTTTACTTTAGGAGGTACCCCCTCCTTTACAAAAATGAATTAAACAGTAGAGTCCTTAGCAGCTCACTGCAAGTCAGTTAAACTTGCAAAAGAAACTCCAAAAGAAAGGCCTGTCACATTCATTTGGCAAACAACAAATTCTCCAATAAAAACACCATATTGCAAAAACATTTAAAAATTCAGTTACATTCAATATATTAGTTCAGCCAAAACATCAATTTATATAAACAATACATATACTGTTATACATAATACTATATTATAATAGCATATGCATTTAGAGAGTGTACATATATGTGTATATTTTAAGAAGTCTAAAAAATGTGTGACATTTTTGAATGCACTGTTCCAATTGTTAGTTTCAAGGAAATTTCAAGCTATAATTTTCGCATTTAGTATTTTTGACCCGTTGGAAGATTTTCATTTTGAGTCAGCCATGAAGAAACTGTCATGAGTGGCCTCAGCCAGACATAGAACTCTGCCTGAACCTGTGCAGCTACTGAGCTCCAGCACTGAGGGGTCTCTTATCTTGGGCAGTTTGGCTGCACAGGGATACAAACACACGAGACCAGTAGAAGAATCAGGGCATCCAGGAATATCGCATTGGGTCTAGCAAGTGTGGCCAGCATTTCCAGCTCCACAACTCAGACCTAATCACCAATGCAGTGACTGCTGCAGCAAGGTCTCCCGTCTCAGGGATGCACAGGCACATTTTGACCCCAAACAAGACAAATACTTTGAGTCTCCAAACTAGTGTATCTCAATTTCTTCACCCCTTCTTCCATCCCATGGGGTCACACTTGTAAAGGTGTTCCTAAAAGATGGGAAGCCAAAGGCAATAGCAAGGAGGGGACTGAGTTGTAATGCATAAGTTTGCACCTATGTGGATTTCAAAGGCATCATTAGTTCATAGAATCATACAACCATAGAATCATTAAGGAATGGAAGGGACCTCAAAAGATCATCTAGTCCAATCCCCCTAACACAGCAGCATCACCTAGAAAAAGCCGCACAGGAACATATCCAGGTGGGTTTTAAACATCTCCAGAGAAGGAGACTCCACAACCCCCATGGGCAGCCTGTTCCAGCACTCAGTCACCCTCACTGGGAAGAAGCTCCTTCTGATATTTATATGGAACCTCCTAAGTTCCAGCTTGCACCCGTTGCCCTCGTCCTATCACCAGTTGATATTGAGAAGAGCCTAGCTCCATCCTCCTGACACCCACCCCTCACACATTTATAGACATTAATGAGGTTACCCCTCAGTCTCCTCTTCTCCAAGCTAAAGAGACCCAGCTCCCTCAGCCTTTTCCCATAAAGGAGATGTTCCACTTCCTTCATCATCTTCGTTGCTCTATGCTGGACACCCTCCAGCAGCAACGTGTTCTTCTTGAACTGAGTGGCCCAGAACTGGACACAATGCTCCAGATGTGGTCTCACTAGTGCAGAGTAGTTAAACACCCAAAGAATTCTATATGCCCCATCATTTCTATTTCAATGGCTTCCTACTGATTTATCTTCTGCTGATGAAATTACAGAGCCAAGCTAAGCCAATATGACTATTTTAAAAACAATAAGCACATCCAGAAAGGAGACTGCATCTGTTTAAGTGCACTGAAGTTCAAAAATAGTTGTGTTGATGCAATTTCTGGGTGAGGATGAAGGCAACCTTGTGAATGGAAGCCCAAAATGTGTAATATAAATCAACCCTATGAGTTTGTCAAAACAAACATCATACCTCACATACCCCAAAATCTACTTAATTTTACTGACTGATCATTCAGTGCTGCTAATAAACATCCTGAACCAGTAAAGCATTTCATAGGGTGGAACCAGGCAGTGTTTGCCCTGTGGTTTACTGTTTTGACCAATCTCAACCTAACAAAAGTGCAGGTGGGTGCTATTTCTATATTTGTTTTGTTTCACCATTACCCTGATTTCATTTTCTCTTTTTTCAGTATTTCAACAAAACTGTAAATGCCTCACAGAAAACCTCACCAGACTTATAACACAGGACCTGAGTCACAGCATCCCATCCCTGCAAACTGTAAAAAGCTCAGCATCCCGAGCACAAGAGCAGCAAACCTTGCTGTTCAGATATACACAGGCGCATTACAGCACACTGACAACTTTTAGTCAGTGATACACAGAAACCATTCTAGATGAAACAGAGTTCAATCTCAATTTAAATTCTCACTCCCCCAAACTAAATATTAGTATCAATTAAACCTTTATGGAATCTTTTACTATCACTAAGTAAAAAAGGGAACTCAAGCTCCAAATCATGTAAAAGCCCAGCTATATTACATGGAGCAACAACCAGAAGTTCACCTGAGACTGATTCTGCAGCAAAGAATTTATTTCATCCTGATAATAACAAGAACCTCAACTAAAATTAATATTTAACTGAAGTCTCTTTGTTCAACAGAATTGAGAAACTCTGCTCACAACAGAGAGCTTGCAGTAATTGTCTTTCAGAAACAGAACAACCCACACAGAAACACAAAGCAGTTGTGGCGGGGACAAAGTGCCTGTAATCCAGTTTCTTCAAGGGAAATTCGAGTACCCTAAGAGTTCTAGTCCTCATCTGACTTCTCTCACAAATCACAGGCTGCTCTCTAATGCAATTTTCTGGAGTCTGAGAATCATAAAGTCAAACATGAACAAGTCTAGTGGAAAATCTGTGACGCTAATCTTGGCCTACGTCGTATTTTTAACAGGCACTGAATTTGTGCGCTGGATTATCCAGATGGCCATACAGGAATCATCCTGATAGGATTAAACCTTTGTGTTGAACTCTGCTCCATCTGTTCTCAGAGGTTTGCGTACCGCTAACGGAATACGAATGTTCAGCCTATGTCTAGCACCACGGCTGAAAGTGCCTGTTTCCCACACACATGCACACACATATGTGTATGTGCAACACACATAATCCTTGAGTACTTGATTAGTAATGCAAGATGAGGTTAGCCTGTAGTTTACCACTAGAGACTCATACTGGTTTTATTATTTGTTTGAAGAACAAAGTTTGTAATATCTATATTCAAACAAAAAAGCCGTTCTGTTGTTGTTGTTCTGGGACTTGTTCAATTCATTAAGCTGTAATACTGCCATAAATTTATAGATGAAGGCATGACTAAACACAAAGCAGCAAGGCTCTTCATCTTTGAAATCTATTAGTGTATGAGAATGTACAACACAATCACACTTTGAAGATACCATGGTTAAATATTCCAGATTAAAAACCAGCCAACAACAAAACCTGTGCCTGCACACAGTGTTGGGAGCTGTGATTTGCAGTTCGATCTAGTCACAGGCCAAGAACAAAAAAGTAATAATTAGTTTCAGTTAAAGAAAAGCTTATTCCCATTAATGTTGCTTTCTGCTTTTATTATCTATTAATGACAGTCTTCTGCATTCATTGTTGCAGCCTGCCAGATGCAGCAAAGATCCATATTCATCATGTGCAAAAATTGCGCTCAGGCTGTCTCTGTGACAGGTTATGTGGAGCTGCCAACAGAGAGACCAAGGTCCAATGGACAGTCCAGGCCCTGGGGCCAGAGGAAAAGCTAGAAAATCTGGCTCCTGTGTAAAAAAGCATCCAGTGATCAGATTTAACTAAATTGCTGCCCTGGCCAGAAATACTCTACAAATTAATGACTAGCTGGGATGGGAAGGGTGGAACAGAAAAAAAAAAGGTAATAATTATTGTTATTATTATTTAATTCAGGAATGCAATATAATATTCAGCCTGTGTTTGTGATGGCAGCGGGACAGCAATGGAAGCGACATAACCTGAACTGCATTTCAAGCAGAAGCCCTGATTGCATTGCAAAGACTGAGACCCCCTTGTCTCTCCTGTGCAGTGTCTTTCAGTCTTTCAGACTGTTTCTTCCTCTGTTCTTTGTGCTGCTCTGAATGCAGGGTCAAGCACCCCCCTCCCAGCCGTTTAGGCTTTACTTGCAAAAACACCAGCATAAAAATATATTTATAGTTCATAGTATCTGTCCAGCAACGACACCACATAAAACCAGCACGTTGAAAATCTGAGGAGTGAATACTTTGGACTCAAGCCTACAAATGCTTAGAGAAGTTGTTCTTTCAATGTGTCTGATAAAGTCATGCTATGTTTTTATTTATTTAGGGCCATATTCAGACCACCTACCTACAGCACTGCAGCATGTAAAAAGTCAGACTCCAGCTCAGGCTGGGCAAGTCAGTCTGCCTAGAGTAGGATCCACTTTCTGTTACACAATGAGCAGCAATGGGCAGACACCTCTGGAAGCCTGGAGACCTGGGAGTTCTGCTCTGGCTCCCAAAAGTACCAAGGGACCTCAGCAAGCTGATAAGGTAGGAAGCAGCCAGAATCAACCCCATGAAAATATTTGGCAGCTGATATTGAACAGACACCTGACTCTGGGCTTTTCTGCAGGCACCTCTGCTCAGACAGACTCAGCTCCGAATGAGGAAGCAACACTCTTCATCACCTTTAAGATCACAAGCCCAGGAAGGGATGATTTTCCCCAAAGGGCCTCCCAGCCAAAATTGTTTTTCCTTTTCAGTGCCTTGCAGAGTCAAACCTGGTCAGAAATATTTGTGTCTTTTCTTCATGACCTCAAAGAGCCCAGGAAAGCTGAGCACTGCTCTCACCTGAACATACTGTGGCAACACACTGTGACCTCAAACCCCAACCCACAAACTACAGCTGGAAAGATGAGCAGTGCTGTGGTCAGGCTGTGATTTACCTCCAAGTGCTGGCCTTCCCTCACAGCATGGGTCAGGTAACATCAAACCTATGAATTCCATATGCAAGCCCACGTTTTCAGCAAACAGCATTGAGAACTGTCTGTTTAGCCTCCGGCAGCAGGGGAGATCTAGCACGTCTGATGCCATTTCACAACCCTACAGGGATCTCTGTGGGAAACACACTGATTTTTCATGGGATAGATACAGAACCTTTGCTATGAAGCCATAACAGTATGATGAGAACCAAACATAATTAATTTTGAATTTCCTTACGCTCCCATTGCTAACAGACACTTTAACAGTAGCACAGTAAATTTGGGATCAGATTTTTGGAAGCATCCAGCTACTCTGTGGTTATATTAAGCACCTCATGGAATTTTCAAAGTACCTACCAGATGGGTGCAGAAATTCTGTAGCCAGAGTTTCAAAAATACACTAAGCACAGCTGTAGGCTCCCTGGTGCTCTGAGACTTTAGCTATAAATAGAAGAATTTTCAAAAATAATTGCTATGGGCTACCTACAATTTTGGGTGACCATTAGACTCAAAAAAGTGGATCAGAAGTTCAGAAAGTCCTAAGCATACACGCCAGGAAGTTCAGTATCTTGTTAAGCATCTCACTGTGGCCCTTGTACCTTAACTTGCAAACCTAAATGTTTGATTTACTGGGAAGAAATAAATATAAATTGCAAAATTTCAAGCAAGTTTTCATAAAACCCTTAATCTTGATCTTTTTAATAAAATTCCTAGCTCTATTCACTTTGCTCAATGAGGTCATAGACCAGCACTGCTTATATCACGGTCACATTCATTATAAAGATTTGTTTTGTCACAAAGAGAACTGTAAGCTCATGGAATGAAGGTGGGAAGCAGAAAGGGCTAATTGTGACACACAAAACTTTCTGGTTATGCTCACCAAACAGTTTGTGCAAAGACTTTAAAACATGCTCTGTGAAGTTGTATTGCTGGCTTTAATGAAAACACACTTCTTGCAGTGCCGTGCACTCCTGAAAATCTTGTATTCTGGATTTGGGCCAAACACTAAGCCTGTCTCCATTCCAACATTAATTATTAGTAGTTTGTTCTTGTTCTTTACTACTAACATTAATAATTTTCAGATGGCAACCCAGATTGGAATAACTGCTCCAAACATCAAACCCTAGTGGGTTCCATTTTCTGCACACTCATCTACTTTCAGATCAATGAGAAGCTGTAAAGCCTGAGATGCAAAAAATACTGAGTTCATTATTCGTGAAGATTTCCTATCAAAATTTCTAAATGACAATGTGACATAAAATTTTAATCTAAACAAAAGTTTAATATAGTGAGATGTCTAACACTGGTCTGATTCACAGCTTTGGATGTAAGTTCCATGGGAACAGAGACCTTTCATAATCATCATTTGCTTTGGAGTACCTGACATGAAACATTTGGAAGCATGCAGATAGCTACAAACTGCTGTGAATATTGTTTTTTGATAGTCATGACCTTTTATAACATCCAGATGTGTTTTCAAAAAAATCGCTAGTTCTTGGCCTTCATTTAACAAACCACAATTCCCAAAATCCTTTTCCTTTGTACTCTGCCCAAATCAGTAGCCCACTAGAGACAGAAAACATATTTTGCAAACATAACAACAATGAAGTTAACCTATAATAAAAAAAACTACATTAGATTAATTTGTTCAGAGAATAATTTTAATCACATTAAATAATATAATGTTTGCTGGTTTGCACATTTTGGAAGGTTGGAAAAACAATGTCTGGCAAAACTTCACTGCCATACGGTGCAGTAGCTCTCAAATATTTCTCTAATCCTAATGTCATTCTTTTCCCTTATGATGCCATTGTATTAGTGACATGGTGGCCAGCAAAGCAAATTGAAATGTAATGAATGCTCATTAGGTATGAATATTCATTGCCTATTTGGGTGCTGCTGAATGTCCTCCTAGTAGCTGAGAAATGTGCGCCAAATGGAGCAGCTACAGTTTTTCTCCTTGCAATACTGTGATTCCTCCTAGGTTTGGAGAGAAACCTCAGACCTTCAGAAAGTGGTTGGTTTAATTCTCCAAATAAAAGTCAACTCTCATGCTGGTTGGACAATTTCCATCTGAACTTTTCTCCCTTATCTGTCTGAAGTAACAAAACTGGGGGGTTTTTTATGCCATTTGGTACCAAATTTTAATGACCATTTTCCCCACGTTTCTTCTTTTTGCTATTTTGGGAGCACAGTTTTGATAGCTCCTCTGGGAATGTCACAAATGCTCTCTGTCTTCATAGAGGTACTATTTTTCTATGAATTCATGACATCCTCATAACAATAGAGGGTAACAACAGATCACAGCTTGACATCATTTAGATATTCGGGGGGAAGGGATGTTTTACTTCTCACTTATTTGAAAAATATAAAGGGCAGCTGCTCATGGGTAGAAACTGCCACACCTTATCTTTTTAAAATCAAGGTGTCTCCTGATTCCATTGTAGCCATTTTTCCTTTTTCAATTAGATGCAACACTAGATCCCTGCTAAGTGACTGTCAAGCAGGAATCCTTTCTGACTCGTAATTGGAGTACTGAACTTCCATTTTTCAGGAGACATTTCCATGGGCATTGTGTAACAGCAATCCTTTTCACTAAAGACCACGACACTTCAAATAATATCTCTTAAGTTTCCTGCACAATGCAGCAGCAGCGTTAGTACACATATGCTATGAAACAAAGTTTAAATAATGAAAAAATAAATAAATCACAAACTCATACCTCCAACTCCATGAAATACCTACAGCCTAATTGCCAAAGCAAATTTCTGGAATCTCCTCACCTAAATCAACCATTATCAATTTGCCTCCCAGAAAATCATTTAAAATCTTACTTTCCTGTAGCATCAGACCAAAAATAAATTTTGAAAAATCAAAATTGCTGCAGCCAGATATATCCTGAACTTTTGAGTACCCCTCCTTAATGGGTGATTTATGACCTAGACAAATAAAACAGAAGATTGTCTGCTTTTCTGACTATGAGGACAGCTCTACCCACCCACCCATCCACTTCTTGTGAAATCTCGCTAATGCCCAAAAGGGAAGCAGGCTCTGGGCCTGCAGACAGCTACTTGTCTGCTCTGGTAAAGATTGAACAAAAGACTTCAGCATAATTCAGTGGGGCATCACTCAGTTAACATGGTTTATGCTACCTAAATTGTGGAGCTGTGCAAATCTGAGCTCTGCTGCATTTTGCTAACCTGATGGATCCCAAGATTTTACTCCTGAAGTCCACTTTAACCACACAGCCTGACATCCTGCATGGTCCCCACCCGAGAACCACGCAGCAATTCCTGGGTGAGGAATTACTCAAACCCTTAACCTCTCTCTGACCTGCCATATACTTTTTAGGAAGATACAACATCCTGTCTTGACATTTGCACCCTGCACAGAACCTGTCACAGTTTTGGCAACTTCAGAGGTCCTCAGAGTTAAAATCTTACTGAGATCATATGGAAGTCTTTATCTTCAAATTCTTTCAAGCAACTTAACTTTCTGGCCATGTTTTATCTCTTCAGAGGGACAAATGCTCTAGCTCCATCTGAGCACACATACTGGACTAATCCAGCCTTGATGTGTTCACTTATATTAGAAACACAGAGTAAGTCCGCAGGGCACCGAAGAGGTTAATATCATACACTCGGTGAGGTCAAGCTCCAAGAACACATAACAAGCCATTATGTAAAAAATTGCCTGAATTTATGAGTCACTGCATTTATGAAGGAACCGATATGAAAAAGACAACTTGGCAAAAGTAAAGAAAATTATTTCCAGCTTGAAATTTTGCAATCTTTCAGTATATCAAGGCTCACTTACTGTTATTACTATCCATGTTGTGCAATGTTCTGAAAGCCACATTTTTTTCCCTTGTGTATGCATAGAGATGTCCAACAACCCTAGGTATTCTTCCCTCATAGAAAATAAATTAGAAAGCAGACTTAACTCAGAATAACATAGAAGATCCCCTCAAGTAGAGTGGTAGAATCCTAATATTTTTTTTCAATATTTCTCTTCTAAATAATAAATCAAGCTCACTGCATTTCTCTGCGTGGAATGATACAGTGCAGAAAAAGCTGTGTATTTATACTTGTCACATAATCATAAAAAACAGTCTTAAGCGAAGCACTAAGATATAACAGGAGCTTCCACCCATAGATGAAACAAGCCAAACAGTAAAGTTTCTTTGTTTAAACCTGGCCAATGTGTGAAGAAGCAGTCCCTAACTTTGACTAAGAGTCTATACTATCTAAGGGTAAAGTGTAGCAAGTTTTGCCACAATTTGCTAATATTTTCCACTTGAGTCATTATCCTGTCTTCTATCAATAGTTTTATCAGCTAGCATGGACAGAGGCAACACGCAGGTATTCAGGGTTGAGATGGTTAAAATGAGCTGATAGAGGCATCATCTTCATGATTCCCCACACAGCCAAAAATGTTGTGGCTAATGTTGTGTCAAATCCACTTACAGCACAAGAACCAGGTCAGATTTCTGAGCATCTTGCAAGGATCATCAACCAGTGTGCCCAGCACAAGCAGCCAGATTCAAGGTATAGTGACCGTTCTCAGCAATTCTGTTACAGCCAGACAATTAACAATGATGCTTAAAGGCAGTCAGACTCAAAGCTTTATTTTAAAGATTAGCCGATCAAAATAGTTCACAAGGTGGGGGAAAACTTTCCCTTTTTATTAACCTTATAGGAAATAAGACAAAGCCTAGCAATCATTTTTGCTTTCAAATCTGAAGATCTGGTGAGGAAAAAAAAAAAACCATGAATGTGTCTACTGTGGCGACTGTGGGCTCACAGACGCCCCAGGACGGGCAGGATTTGTGAGGAGAAAAGCTCTTTAAATGCCACAGTACTGATGAGAGGATCTACCTGACATACCCAGCTGAGGCACAGCAACTACTGTTCTTCAGATACTGTGGGAGGTTTGGCACCTGCAGACAGCAAACGGTCTGAATCACTCATTACTATTGTGAACTAAAACAACATTGTAAAAGCTTGACTGTCTCAGGTACCAACACAGAGTGATCAAATAGTCCAGCCATGCACTACCATTTCCAGTATAAAGCAACCACTACTCATGGTTTTGCTATGTAGTGACCCAATTAATGATATGTATATATACAGACACACACACACACATACAGAGTTTTATATATGTTTCACATTACAATAATAGTGCAACATTACTTTAGAAATGATGGCTGTCTCCATTTGCAAATTTTGATATAATGTCTTACACTTTGTCCCTATTTCTGCTTTGCATCTTTCATCTTTTGCTGCTGTTGAGCTGATTCCAACTCAAACCACCAGCAAACCTCACCATCCCCTAATTCTTCAGTGCTCTCCTATGGAGGAGAAGTAGAAGGAAGGAAAAGAAATAAAACTGTTTCTTTAAAACCCCAAGCATTTAAGCTGCTTGTCAGTTGTCTTTCTGACAAGGCCACTTGAATGTATTCAGGAATATTTGCATAAATGCTCACAGTGAGTTCACCGTGGCAGCTAGCACTAATGGTACATAAAGTAATTTAGTCACTTCTCTTAGGCATCCTGTCAGGGTGATAAGCACCCCCGTCTTTGCCTTGTTGCATATTAGATCATTAGATAATAAAGTGTTAGAGCATGCAAACTGACAGGGTCTCAGGGACTATCATTTTTCGAGGGCATTGCTCTCTGCCAGTGAGGAAAAATAATAGAGAAACTGATGCTGCAATTGGCTATACATTAAAATATTTGAGGAAAAAAAGACTTTTTACTTTGCAGTGATACAAGTTTTAACTGGAAACTTTGCAGACATCTGCAGCAGTGGAATTCATGCTGCTAAACTTGAAAAAGGTTGTTGCAGACCCTGTCAGAATTTCCCCTTCCATAAGGCAGTCACTTAAATTGCATTGGAAAGATTGTGCTTTTAAAATTGACACCCTGGGATGAACTACAAGCTGAAACACATTCTACTGGCTGGGGCCTGTTGGCTCTTCACTATACATCTGACTACATATGTACAATTTAGAAAGGTCAACCACACTGGCTTTCTGGTTTACCAGAAATATAAAACAAGTGAGGATCCAACTATTTGTGAATGAAAAAGTGATAATTATTGAAAGCCACAGATTACTGTGGTTTACCCTATTTATACCACACATAGATGTATGAAATAATTTGCCTCAGCCTGACACTACTTTTGAAAGATAGATGTATTTATTTGAAATATGAAACCTTCTTAACTCACTGGTTTCTAGAAGTGTGTGGATATGCAACCATGATCTAGGTTCCTGGTTATATTCAGAGAGACAAGCTACGAAAAAGAACTTTCATTTTACTGTCTGTCAAGGAAGATATAAATAGAGATTTGTTGAATGTCCCCAAAATAATCCAGGGTACCTGCTAATGAGATGGTAAAACCCAAGTGTGGAGACACTAGGCTCCTCAGTGTCTTGGAAGGTGAAGCTTTCTTTCCAGTATTTTGGCACCCAGAGTCTCTTTCAGGCATCAAACTGCAGCTCCATGTTTAAGAGCAGTGTGTCCCAATGTAACTTCCTAAGGGAAAATAGGCTGGATATTGTCTAACTAAACTAGGCAACAAGCACCCCTTACCCTTTCCCCAGTTGTCACAAAGTCAGGCATTTATCTGTCTTGCGATCAGATATTTTTGTTAAACATCTACAAAAGTAGAGAGGAATACATTTGGTCAAGGGCATACTACAGCTAGAAACCAACATTAAAAAACTTCTGGCCAGAAGTTGGTCACCAGAGCAATAAAACTAGCCATGACTCCATTAGCTTCCCATCTCACCATTTACAGACACAGTTCAGACCAATCTGTCCTCCCTCTGAGGGAAGCAGAAAAGCTGGAAAGAAGAATGGCAAAGTGTCGCTGCTACAATATATTATTCAAGACAACAATTCCAAAAACTGAAGAAAAATAATATACACTTCAGGAGTAAAACTAAAAGTCAGAATTCATTTCAGAGGGGGAAACCATATGTCATCTGCTCCAGTGGGTCTAAGGTTCATGGTGGTTGTCATGGTTCAGTAGCATTAGACCCAGCTGAGATTGTTCCAATTCTTTTATTATTATTATTCAATTAAGCATTTTAGACATTTAATAACAACGTGAAAAAACAGTTACTAGATTCTTTTTCTTTTGTTTTAATTAATTTTTTCCTGTTGGCCTCAGATTTGCACAGAATTCTTGGAAAGCTGCATTGAAGGGTTTAGGTTAAAAAGAAAGGCTCCATCAAGCCTTTGGGATACTCAGTTCTGTAGCGTGGAGGTTACTATTCAAAAGTAAGAATTTACTGGTGGTTGCTTTATGAGGTTATTTGAGAGGTGCCAGAGAGGTAGATTAGAAAAATCACCTTTCCCACAAAATGCACACATGGAGATATTTTGCAGATGTTGACTTTTAATGTTAGCACAGTAACCAGGGTTTGTGTAGATAGGTAATCACAACTTTATCTTTTTTGTTTCTTTTTGCTAACAGAATCCCTCAGGTAGCAGGAATGGGAATGAGAGCTGTGGTAATAGGAGATACTATTAGACCATGCATGGGAACATTTATGTATGAGTAAGTAAGTATTGCCTTGACCAAAACCATACACTGAAGAAAAAAGACAAAGAAAGAGGATGGCACCTACTTTAGTAGGACTATAAGTATATTTGAAAGACTAGACTTAAGTTTTCCTTTGTCATGTTCTGCCTTCTGCTAATTAATAAAGACAGAGTTCGTACTCCTTGCAAAAATTCAGCAAAAATTATGACAGTGGTTTGTTTATTAAATTAGGTTGTTGGCAGGATGAAAAAAAATTCTGTAACATGAATTATGGCTGAAAATGGCTCATAGCCTACATAAAAAGTTAGAGCTAAATAAATACAGATGTAAGTTATGTTTATATAATGAGAAATGCTGCTGAGCTAAGAATTTTAGGTTAGTAAGTGTGAACTACAGACCCGATTCTGCAAACACTTATCAATACCCTCAACTTTACTAACACAAGAAGCCTCATTGATCCCAACAGGACCATATGTGTGCATAATCTTAAATATATGCATAAGTGCTTGCAGGACTAATGCCTGAAAGCACAAACAGAATAGAAAGCTATTTCCACAGGAATTCACCGAGTAGTAGAAACCCACGTTTGCCCATGTCTCAGTAACATCTAGTTAACATTTTTCTGAGTGGCATTCGCTTTCCCAGAGAAAAATTTTATCTGGTTTCTTCAAACTCTTTGGAAAAATCTATTTCATTATTCATCAGATCCTTGGCAAATATTTGTGAAACAAACCAGCATAAAGGGTTGGTGCCTTCTACACTCAGCTACTTCAATGGAAGCTGAGGGTACACATCTCTTAGAGGGAGCAAGTACCTATTGAATTCAGCATTACAAATAGCTTTGAAGAAAAAGAGCTATTCCACCAAGCTGGAGCAGGGAGAGGGGAGTGAAATGTCCTCTGTTTTTGTTTTGTTTTTCAGTAGTAGTCATCAACTTTGAGGACAAAGACCAAAACAAAACATTAATCAAATCCAGATTTTTCAAAGTACATTTGCACTCAACAACTCCCATTTTAAGCACCTACAGTTACGAGCAGATGTTCTCTTCCAAGACCAGCTGATCTTATGGAAAAGATTACTGCCCCCAGGCTGCTTCCAGCCACATGCCCCTATATTCCACCCTTGTTGGGGTTTACCATCCTTTCAGAAAAGCCAGACAAGTTGCTTTGCACTATTTCTCTTCCAGTAATTTCAGTGAAATAAATTAGATTGGCAAAGAGTTATTATTTAAACAGGTTAACTCAAATGAACTACTTTGGACCCAAGGAGACTAAGGAGCAACAGACAACCCTCTTAGCTGGCATGTCCATGTTGGAGAATAGTTTGCAACCAGGAGGAGAGACAAGCAGCTGTGACATGCAAGGAGGAAGAGCACTTCCTCAGCTGGCACAGCTGGAGCCAGAAGACAACATTCATCCATGGCTGAATAAACAGATGGATTTCAAAAGGGCTCTGCGTTCATTGAGCTCTTCAGAAAATATGCAACATCTTTTAGATGTACATCAAAAATCAACACAATTTGGGAAAGATCATACCCCAATTTTGGGTGTTGAATAGATGCAACCAAAAAAACCCCAAAGAAATCACCCCACTTCACTGACACATAGGGCAGACTCTGCACCCACACTTGCCTACTAGTTTGTCATCTCACTACACTTACTGCTAACCTACTTGAAAAATTTCCTCTTTGGTCTGGAAGCCAGACTCTTTAAAATATCTGATCCCAAAGGTATAAACTCTAACGGGACAATCTGAAACCAGCAGCCAGAGACACAAACCAAATAAATCCACATTTACAGTAGCAATGCCAACCAATGAAAATGATATGCCTACCATGTTCCAGATAAGAAGGCGTACCTTCCGAGGGATCAAGTCTTCGAGCTCTCCGCCCATGCTTGGAATTGTTGTGTACAAACATATTGTCCGACACTGCCAACACATGGCCATCAACATTGACTGTTGTAGACACCACAACCTGCAAACACAAGAGCAAAATGGAGTGAAATTTGGATGTGTATGTGTGTTTTTTAAGAAGCACAGAGTGTAATAAACTCTGTTAAATAAATAACAGCTGGGAGCTGTAGAAAATTGCATAGCTATTTCGCATAATAACTGGTGCTTATGCTGTACAAATCTAACAAGAGACGCTATTGATGAGTGGGTCTTTGGCATTGAAAGCTTTTGATGCAGTTTTAAGTAAAATTGCAGAGTCTGTAGCTGCGTGGCAGACGGCACACTGTTAACCATCATTTCAACAAGAAGATCTTTATTAAGTATTTTTCCCCCCTATATACAAGGGCAGCTGTGTTTCACCCTAAATTATCCTTCAGTTTCCATTCCAGTAGATAGAGCTGTTGACATTGCTAATGAGAATCGATTCAGAATAAAGGAAAACAAAAGCATATTTTGTGAAGTTGTAATGAAAGTTGTCATGTGCCTCCCCCCACCCTTCTCTACTGCTCTCCCCTCAGTACAGTGACTACGGTCTACTTTCTCCCAAGGTCTTCCTTTGGGAGTATGGATAGGTATGTTTGTGTACACATCCATGCTTGACAGTAGGGTCTTGATCTGGAGAACACAACTCTATTCATCCAGTGCTAGAATTATTTGTATTTCTCAACTTATCGCAGTGTCAACACCTGTCATATGGATAGAGGGAAAGGAGACAGAAGTTACGTCCTGGAGGTGGGAACTGACACTTCTGCTCCCCAGAGCAGTGTGGGGAAGAAGCCAGCTCAGTGTGGGCAAAGAGATGAGGAGAGAGAGGAGAAGCCCCAGTTGCTCAGAGATGTCCAGAGGGACACTGAGGCTCAGCATCCACCATCCTACAGGAAATCCCTGTTCAGGACAAGGGCACCCAAGCCATGAACCACTACGAAGGAAATAGAAGGAACAACACTGGCTCATCACACCAGGTCTCCTCCAACCCCACTCAGACCAAAAGACCTCAGATTCCATCAGACTTTCATTCAACTACCCCTTCCCACAGTCTTTTCCCAGCAAAGTAGAGCCTGGATTTTACCCCAGCCAAAGATGTGGCCTTCAGCCGGCTGCTGGTTTGCCAGAAGCACGCATCGCCTTCAAGAACTTTGACTAAAACAATAAGAAGAAATGACCTACACTTCTCCTTACGTTAAACAGGGAAAGGGATTAAAAACTGAAACCCACAGAGATATGTTTATTCATGCGACCTCTTACAACCAAATATAATAATTGTCTGTTAATTGCAGTTTCAGCTCCCACCTCATGCTTCGACATGTGAAACAGCAATCAGCAGCTCCTGTTTAATCCACCTATTATGTTGACTAATTAACTTTGCTCGACAGTTTATTTCTTCCTCCATTATCAGCCTCTGTCAGCCGCTAGCACACTGCCGCAAAGGGGGACCTCAGCCCTTTTGATTGATCACCGATAGATTGACATGCAGATTAATTTAATTAGAATCACCTCACTTGAGAAATGAAAGACAATGGCAAGGGGGCTAATAGATCTGCTCTTATAATGAGGCAAGCCTCCAGAGCCACGGCAGAGGATTTCTGATTTATTTTCCTGAATTCCCCAGTCGCCCTGAAAGGCTCTCGCTTTAATTGTTCTTGGTTTTGAGAGGCTTTAGCCTCTGAAGAGGTGAAATGCTTTACAAGGATTGGCAAACATTGCTTCAACTCTCTCAGGAAGCTGCTTGCTGCCTCTCAAAGTTGGTCAAATGGGGACACTTAAAGGATCGCTTACAACAATTCAATTTCATGATTTGAATTAGGTCAAAAAAGCCCCAGATTTAAAGAAATATTTTTCACAGATTTCTGAACACGGATTAGAATGCTCAAAAATACAAAGGGAAGTTGCTAACTGCCCCTAGCTGATCCTGAAGTCTTTGTCTTTAAAAAGAGGAATATAAAAGAGAACATTTACATTTAAAGGATCCTAAAATGATCCCTCAGAATGGCATTCCAGGCAATAGATTTTTGTGTGTGTTTTAAGTGAAAGATATTAAAATACAGAATAAATGATTCAGGAGCTCTTACAGATGGAAATTTGGGGAAAAGAAAGGACCAAACGCTATAGGTAAGTTTTTCTGAAATCAAACTAAGGGAAAAAAACCCTGAGCCCTATATATAAAATTCCAAAAGGGATTTCAAAAGTAATTTATCCATTGCATTCCTGAGGGATAGAATGAAGTTTATGATATTTTCAATAAAATATGATCATATAGTAAGAGGCTCAGGGTTTGCAATCTTATTTGTGCACTTGCAACCATTGTAAATTCTTTGCAACTGGGACTGAGCCAAATCCTTAGCTGGCATTGCCTGTCACAGCTCCATGATTTATGCCAGCTCCCTATCCTTTTCTGTGGATCTGTTTAGACACATATGAAAATTAAAGATATTAAAATTAACAGCAATAGCTACAACATATTTTCCCCAATCCTAAAACAATATAGGTACACACTGAAATTGATCAATTCTGTGCTGAAACCAAGACTTTTGATGTTTCTAGAAGTAGGAGTCCAGAAAAACAATGAGTCAAGAGTAACAACAGCAAGGTAGGTCTGAAATCTGTGAGAATGCTGTGTGTAGGCACCTGTCACTATACATGTGTTTTTCTAGAAAAGAACTTGAGGAAACAATACTAGTAAAGTCAATTTTATGTGTGTAAACCTACATTTAATTTTCGCCCCTTGAGTTTCCAAAACTCTTGATGAAACATATTTTGAATTACTTAACAGTGTCTTCCTACCTGCCTCCTGAACAGAGTTTGATTTACTACAAAGAGACCACATTGGTGTGGCTCTTCAGTGTCGTTAGCAGAAGAAACTATAAAAGGAATCCTCAAGAGAAACTTTTTTCAGTCTCAGGAAATGCTGAAAAAATGTGGTAACTCTTGTGTTCCTGTCTGAAAAAAGTGCACCTGTAAGAAGCAGCAATCACTTACTGCTCAATTCTTCAAATGCAAAAATCTCATTAATAGAGGAATACTGAACTACACTGCAGTAACAAAATATTAATGCTGCAAGTTATTAACAGAGGAAAAACACACCTTGAATATTGTGTGCCACAGTTACAGACTTGGATCACTACAGAGCACTTACGTACTTACAAGTTCTACTCATACTTTTTAATCTAAAAAAATACTACACTCTCCTCATTTTGATTTTGAAACGACTGGGATATGTTTAAGTTATAGCACATGCTAAAACTAATTTGTGGAGAAATCATAAAATTAGGGGGAGGGGAGAGCCAAAGTATATGTGGAATGGGCACCCAGGCATCCTAAAACACAGACCAGAGCAAGAGGGAAAGGCACACTACAGTTTAATAAATGATTAATGAGGTGCTGACACATTAATGTAAGCACAGGGACAAGCAGGCCTGCCAAATCTCAAACCTTTCCAAATTTTGTCAACAAAACACAGTTTTAAATTTGGGACAGGCAAACATGGAAAACGATTTTGAGTTTTAGCCTTCCGTAGATTTTGAATTTAAATCCTGTATCAACACCAGGGGAGACAGAGGTATGAAAGAAACACATCAGTTTACAACTTTCTTCAATGGAGTTGGCACTATCAACTGCACTAACGTATCATGGCTCTGCGAGTTATTCTCTCTGCTATTAAATCCTTCGGTTTGTGAATACTTTGGAGCTTAGTTTAAAAAAATATATATTCAGAGACCAGGAGCCTGGGGATCAAGCTATTTATCCACGTTTAGCACTTGGCCTGTTTATTTGTTATAGTACCTCACCTAATATATCAAAATTAAGCATCGCATGACTCCTCATTTTTAACCACAGCCCATTAAGCTTTGCTAACTGATTAAGACATAGCATGTTCCTTGTGCTTTCAATTTTCTTCAATGTATGGTGAGTGATCTGATATTTTTGCAATGTTCCCAACATCCAGAGGCAGAGAAAATCTGATTAAGATGATTTCCAGGTTTGAAGTCTGTCATTAGTGTTAAATCCATAATTGCAGTGTTTGCCGCTCTTCTGAAAGCCACGCAGAAGTGGCTTGAGCAGCACCTTTATTTTCATCCCCACTTGCTGACCTCTTCCTACAATGTATTGACTTCTTTATTCTAGTCACTAAAAACCACTCTTGATTTAACAAGACACTTAAAAAGGTGCTGAGCTTCAAGCACATAAGTACAATACATTCAGTAATTTTGCTCACGTGCTCAAGGACAGGCCAGGCACTTAATTACCTTGTTGAATTGGGCACAGCTCTCACTGTTATTTTTCAACCTTGTTTTTTTTTTCCCTTTCCCTTCTCTGGGGATGGAGGCTTGCATGTCCAAATTCCATTATCTGGGATTCATGAAGCATCATCTCTGTCTCTTATGCAAATTTGCAATAAGACACAAGTGGCTTCAATTCAAACATGAGTGGCAGCGTCCCATGGAGGCAAACGAGTGGCCTAGGCTGAGGAAGAGGCAATTTCTAAGTGACTTTCAAGGTTTTCATAATAAATGAATGTTTGGGGTTTTATGCAGTGACTCAGTCTGAAAAGTTTCCTCTAAATTAAAACTTGACATATGTCAGTCTGCAAGCAGTTGTGCTAAAACAAGAACAACAAGATAACTAGGGCACCTGGGTTTCATTAATTACAATAACATACAAAACTGTTCCGGTTGTATGAATGAGTTTTCAGTGCCGAAAAACAAAATCTGGGCAACGTTCACATATGAACTTATGCAATTCTGTGATTCTATGATACCTTAATGTTATTTTTATTATTATTACCACTAATTGGAGCAGTACAGCACATCCCAGAAGACTGATGACTTACTGTGATGAGGAATGCAAAACCAGACTGAGCATTGGCTCCATGGAGTTTCTGGATTTAAAACACTACATTGGACAAAGGTGACAATATGTGGTATCAAACATTGTGCACAACTGGACTGATAAAACAGAGATTACATTTTTTTCTCAAGGACAATTAGGGAGTCTGTAGCACCACTGAACACTCATCTCAACCTGTCGAGCCTGTATTTCTGTCTGGCCAGCTCTCTTCTGCTAATAGAGACACAACTAACACAGCCACGGCCAGCACTGCTCCAGCACACACTTCTGCTGCCACTCAACACTGCTCCAGTTGTCACATGCCTGGACATCTCAGATATGCAAAGAAATGTATTTCCTTCCAGGCTCACAACTGCTTTTGTGTTAGGCTTATCTCACTACTACATTTGCACACAGAGTTCAGGATAAAACTTCCTAATTAATTTCTGTATATGAGTATGAATGAAGTTCCACACAGAGGTCACCTGAAGCAATACATATTCTGCCTCTTCCCTCTCCTTCTTAACCTCTCTTAGGCCATACAATAATCAGACAATTCCCTGCTGCAGAAAAAAACATCCAGAATAAAACAGTCAAACTACTAAGGAACTCTGTCACAGGGGCAGTCCTTGGATACTTCAAGACTTGTGTCCCTGCCCCTTCACTGTCTGTCCTGCCAAAACAGTAATCTGCATTCTAACAACTCGTAGCAGAATTTGAGGACTGATGAATAAGAGACCATGACCAAAAGACAGACAAATCTCTGGGCAGCTTAACAGTCCAGCACAGATAAGGGAATGAAATAAAAGGAAGTGGAAGTCTCCATTTTTGTTTGTGCAAAAGGAGTATGTTATGATTTTTAAACTATCTGGAGGTACCTCACTCTCATGGTTTTTATCCAGAGCTTTGACATAATTATTAGAGATCTTGTAAGTCACTGACAATATTTCAAAGGCAGCTGACAGCAAACCCTCAATTGACTTGGGGCCCAGATTTCACTTGGTTCTTATGATGCACCCAGACAATGTTGTGTACCATTGACACACTACACATATGCTTGGTCCTTTTCACCTGCAAAATGGTAAGTGAAGCCTGGAATCTGTAAAGTTTGGATGTTGTATTTAAGAATTATTTTGCTAGAAGAGCAAGTTCAAAACTAAAAAATAAAACTACAAAAGAAAAGAAACAAAAGCAGCTATTGTAAAACAATAAGCCTGGGCATTTAACAGAATGTTGCAGGCTTCAATACCACCCTGTATTATATGAGCGGTTCGCTTGGCTGAAAGTGATTAATTTCTTGAAAATGCTAAGGTCACACTAATTGACACGACCTGTGTAATTAAGCAGTCTCTGTTTACACACGGAAAGCTCAACTGCTGTGAAGCTGGGTTTCTATGACAGAATGTCTTTACAAGTCAAGAGATCAACAACCTTTCCTATGTCCTACCTACACGCCAACACAGACTCCTGATTGCTGTGCTGAGAGAACACGCAAAGGCATTACCATATGAAAATCAGCCTCAAGCCTGGACGAGCACAAACCCAGCAGAGTGTACATGTTGTGAAGCAAGATCTGACAGGCCCCAGGGGTGATTGCTTGGCCTAAATCCCTGTGCTGGTGAGAGTTCCTTATCCACTTTCTCCTTCAGTGATAATGCCCTCTTGAAAAATGGGAGAAACATGACAGAGGGAGGAGTGTGGGGTGAGAAGCTGAGGTCTCTGCCACACTAATGCTAGCTCTTATACTGATTAATTTAATCCCTGTGGCCACATGTCCTCACTTCTGCACTCCTATGCTCAGAGAGGCAAAATCTCTTCTGCCTTTCAGCACTGCTGCAATTAAGCAGTTCAACAAAGGACTTGTGTTCTACATATAAATAATAATGCCATTTCCAGAGACTTAAGCACCTTTATTTAAGTGCAGTAATGCTGGAAAAGCAGTGGAAAAGGTTGTGGGCTACTGTAGAAGGCAACTGTCTTTTGGGAGCTCTTCTCCTCCAGAGACCTATGTAGTCTGTGTGACAAATGTATTTATTCCTCAGAATCCTGGGGTAAATCCCCACTGACAGACTGTGTCATGTTTTCTCCCTGGATCCCACAGGTTCCTCCCCTCAAAATAAAAGGTACTTCAGCTCTCTATCCCATACTCTGGTAAAGCATTATCGGCCCACTCAAAGGAACACATCTTCAATAAAGTGGTTGCAGCACCTACTCCTCAATATTGCCACCACATCACTGTGCTGCCAGCACTGGGGAGAGCAAATGCAGACTCTCTTCCAAGGGATAGTGCTGTACATAATTCTAAATGTAGTCATGGACATTGGTTTAGCCCAAAAAAAAAAAGTCTTTGGCCATCTGAATCTTGTGTAGATACTACAGCCTCCTTGCCACATGCTGCCACAGGAGGGACATACCAGATCAAAACATCCCAGAAACAATACAGTCGTATAATTTTCCAAGTACTGACTATAGAGATGGCCTTTCATCCCACCAATGCATGTTTATGAGTCTTTAACACTGCTGAAGTATGACTGCTGAAGTGTAGTCATAAGCAAAATTTTATTAATTGTCCTTATACCCTCCCTCTACTGCTGTATGAAGGCAGAAAGGGAACATCTCAGAGCAGGTTAGACCCATAACCCTAAACTACCAGTGAGGTTATTTTGACTTTTGCTTTCACTTCCCATTGAGAAGACATTATCTTCAACAATTCTCTTGTCCAGAGCAAGAAAACCCTACTTCCTGCCAATTCTGTTGTGACAAGAAGTCTTCAAACAATATTCTGTGACCTTATGTTTTTAGCATCTTCCAATGAATTACTAGGTTAGTGTGGGTCAAAGTACTTCTATCCCTAACAGCTGCTGATTTTTAAAGGAGGAAATTTATCCAACTGACCTGGAACCGGCGCATGTCTCGAGGGTTTCCTGCATTTTTTAGGCAATTTTGGTTACATTTGAGGAAAAATTTCAAGAAGAATCTGTGGAGAAAGAGGAACAGACATTAACATCTTATAAACACTAAGCAGCAGTACAATGCAATATTTGCACATTTGGGCCAACGAAGCCTTATTTATATTAGTATTCCCAACTCAGACAAATCATCCCATTGACCACTCAAAGAGGGCACAGAGCTTGTATGGGCCTCAATCCAGCAAAACATGTAAGCACATCCTAATCATTTAAGCACTAAATTTAATGGCTTTGACACAGCCCATCTATTAAGTTTTCAGAGCCAGTCCTCCTATCACATTAAACTGCCATCCTCATTGCACCATGCACAGCAGCAAGGAAGTAAAAGACATATTCCAGCAGAGCAAAAAAGAGGATAGAAAAACGTCAGCCAAGAAAACTCCCTTATGTGTAAATGGGGTTTTGTTTTACAAGTTCACTGCCAGTGCAAATTTTGATTTAATACAAAAATACTGAAAATGTTCCATACGGTGGAAATCTCCTCCAGTTAAACCCAGTTTGCACATAGAAGTAATGGTCAAATAGTGGTTAGTGGGAGACAAAAACCCTGAGAGGAGAAGGGGCCAAGTCTTGGTTAAAAGACTGACTTTACAGAAGAATGAAATATTTTCAGTGCAGTCTATTTCCTGACCATACACAGTTCACTGAAGTAGCTATATGACCCTGACATATATCTCTGAGAAAAGCCATTGCATTTTACAAAGCCAAAGAAAAAAGCAAACATTTCACAGAAAATATTTCCTTCAGTGTTATGCACCAGTGGACTGTAAACTCATAAAGACAAGCCAGTGAATAATAGTGGGTCTCAGATTCCAGGCTTCCTCCCTAACAGCTTCAACCTTTTGTCCAAAATAAACTAAAGACTAAGGTTTACTAAAGCTGAGCTGTGCAAAATGTAACCCCACAGCAAGTTTAAAATCTGGCATAACCAGACAGAGCAGTGTTGCACTTGCAGTAACCAGCAGATGACTAAGCAGAAGTTAACTGACCTGTCCTCCTATACAGAAGCGTAGTGGGGAATAGCTTGAACGTGATTTAGTTTAAATCGGAAGGTTAACTTTTGCAAGCATCCATCTTTTAGCACCCAGACTGATCCTTGGTCAGCACACTGCCACCAAGGAAGGCAAAACACTGCTGGGTAAAACCTTCAGAAAATTCCTTTTTGATGAGCAGCATTCTCTGCCCTGTTTCAGTTATGGCACTGCCCCTTAAAAAGGGAAGTTTTGGTGCTTGTTCCTTCATGCCAAGAAAAGAATATTAGTCAAATGACTGCAAGGACAGGCTGCAACAACAAGGCACTGTTTTCAGTGAAGAAAACAAGGGTAGTAAGTAAGATTGTAAAATTTGATGGATTAGCAAGGACTGGATCTCCCGACCCAGGAAGTCCCTTCTAGAGTTGTGGTCCTAAATAAGAGCAGACAATCAACATTAAATAAACAGCTGTCACACACACACAGGGTTTGGAGACAGTGTGTTTGTTTACGCTAAAGAGCCGCGTAAGTCATGTTTTTTCATCTAGCAGGTTCTGATATTCGATAACAGAAAGTTGGTGCTATTTGTTGTACATGTGTGTGTCTTTTTAAGCCTCTAATGGCCAGCCTTGACAGCCTGACTGAGATTGTCTAGAAGGAGCTGTCAGCACAAATCTTGGCATCTAAAATCCAGACAACTGCTTGCCACCAAGCAAAGGTTTGTACTTGTGCCAGAAAGAATTTTGAGAGACAAGCAAATAGGGCATTAATTCAGCCAAAAAAAACCCCTAAAAGTGAGGAGAGTTCAGGATCTTACACGTCAGATGATGGCTTTCCTGTCAACAGGTCATCATTTAGCTCATGAGCTATGAAGGGCATGGACATCAGATCCCTCTTGCCCTAAACTGGCCCTGTCACAGAAAATGCTGGCAGGATCCAGAGACCACCCCTCCATGCAAGATTGCTTGTTGAAATAAAAAGCCTGGCCATCTGTTGGGAGGCAAAGACATCCCTGTCAGCTGGTGCTTACAGCCTTGAACAGGCCCTTACGTGGCAAAACCTCTCTGAGTGACCGACTCTTTGGGGACAAGCTGCTGCTGCCCCAAGGTTTGCCAGTGGATTTTTGGTGGCTTCACCAAGTGTTGTACTCAGCAGCTGCATGCCCAGCCTGCAGCTACAGCAATACCTCAGCCTTGAGGGGAGCTGCATTTAAAGTAAAAAGTCACCAGTTTACAGAACACATTCTGCCAAGCACCATATTTTTATTCCACTGAAAATCAAAACAAACTATAGGCTGCACTCTGTTTTGGAACGCACCAGAGCTGGAGTCCCCTCAGCTCATCTAGGCATGAGCTGAGCAGCTCCCAAGCTGGCACAGTGTACACCAGCTGACAACCTCGCCCTGCTTTGGCAGGGAGGCAGATATGAACAGACTAAAACAAGGGTAGAGCAGGGCAGTTTGATTCACGGGGTTCAGCCTGGTCTCTCAGTTGCTGCTTTAAAGCACTTGTTCAGGTGCCTTCTTCACCCCAAGTACAGCCCTGCCAGCCTTGCTCATTAGCAACACTTCACTCTGCAAATATTTCAGATTTAGACTGGCAGGGCTGGTCCAGGACAAGCGCCAGCAGAGCTGAGCTCCTTGTAAGCGTAAACCTCCATCACCATTTGTTTGCATGTAACTTCTCCACAGTGGGTTATTTCTTTCAGTTCTAACTCTGCACTTGGCAGGGCCGTATAGCATTAATAGGAACCACAGAGGACATACAGCGTTAATACTAACCACTGGGGTCTGAAATTCATTCCCTAGAAGAAAAAAAAAATGTGCAAAACACAGAGACATTAATAAAATCTTCAGCTTTAACTCTCTAAGCTTATGCAATGGCTGAACACCAGCTCTTCTGCCTCATAAGACTCAGTCATCAATTACACTTATTGCTACCACTGAAGGTGTAAATTTTTTTTGCATGAACAAAATAAAATATATTTTCTGACTCCCTTCCTGACTTCTGCCATCCCTGATGTGAAGAGCTTTTCTGCCTAGGGAGCAGAGGAGCATAAGCCAGAACCATGCAAATCAGCTCAGGTCCACAAATAAGCAAACTTTTACAAAGTGCCTGGATTTACTGACTTACATTGCTGGTAAATCAAAGGGCTCCATGTTTTACTTTTTAGTCCCCAAAGACATGGTTGGAGCAAATGGAAGCACCATTTTGGCGAAACTCTGTTAATTTTAGATCACATTTAGGTCTACTAAGATGCAGCTCAGCGCAAGTTGCAAGAACTACTCAAGGAGTAGTGTTGCCGAGCAGTTAATTCATGCCACGGCATTGCACTACTACAAATCTCCATGGAACTGCAAGGACCAATGTAGAAATACAAACTTCAGTTAAATACAAACTTCTGTCTGAATCCAAATTAACATAAAACTCTGTCTGCCAGGCAGAAGCGCTAACAAATGGGTTATTGGCTCTTCTAGAAGTGTTTATTGCTTTTCTCACAACTTGATAGAAAATTCCTTTTTGGAGATGAAGACTGTTGTTTTCTAACAAAACTACTGCATTCGTAAAAATATTCTGGTGCCAGTAGAACTGTGCCCTCTTTAGTCTGATAGTAAAGGACTCTTTATCCCAGCCCAGTCTGAGCATCCTGGTTTGGCCCCACTGCCACTTTTGAATCCTGAAGTGGCTCCCTCCTCACTCCTGCTCCTTCCATACTCCAATTCCTCTCATTCCAATACGGACCTTTTGAACACACTACCAGCTGGAGGTCCCACCACTTGCATAAAATACTCTCTGCCTTTCATCGCTGGCCATCTTGTCCATCACACTGCAAACTCTTTGTCTTGTGCAATACCCTCCCCACCATCACCCTGCTCTGTCACTGCTAACTACCAACATTTTGAATTAAATAAATACACAGCAGACACAGAAATACTGGCAATGAAGATGTAAAAGGATTTTACCCTTTTACTTTTCTTCCCACTACAAATTAAATCCCATGTTTATTAAAAATAAATGAAGAGTTAAATTAAAGAAAGCAAGCTCTGACATGATCTAGGTTGGCTCTTCTGGCACTCCCCTGAAAGAAATTTGAAGGAACTAAAACACAGAGGCTTAGCAGTAGGATTTTCTTGCTATTGCCACAATAAATATGTCTGTGGAAGGAGGAAAAAAAGTAGTTGGAAAGAAGACCTGCTGCATTCCTAATGCTGAAGAAAAGCTTGTTTGTTCCCGATACATTGGAGAAGTTGTTCAAGAAAAGTTCATCCATGTGAAAATACGACAGCTGTCATGCTGCCAAGGTCAGCCAGACCAGTGGCTACCCAGAAAGTGAGTGCTGGTTATACAACTTAAACCTGGCTAGGGCAAACAACATTGACAAAATGTACCTTTTCTGAGGTATAAATGCATTTGAAAGAAGAGGGCAACTTGAGAGTCCTGGATAGAGCACAGCAGTAAGCATATGTGGGTTTGCAAAATTAGTAAAACCAAAATACACGGGCCAGTGCAATAATTAGCCAGCGTCCGTCAGATAAAAGGATTGCACGCCCATTCTGTATGACATACCAATTCAGCAGAGTACTAAATATGTGCATAAATTTAAATACACAAGCAGTACTGCTGGAGACAAAGGTACTACTTACATACTTTAGTACCTTGCAGCACCAAGTCTGCTGTTAAGCCCCTCTCTTTGCTCTTTGGTTGTTCTCATAAAAAAAGATGCTGGTGATGTGACACTGCAAATACAGTTGTCTTGAACAATATCTGCTAGATGTGTTATTTCGAGTGAATGTCTCGTTTATTGAGAAGTACTGAAGCCAGCACAGGGCTGAGTCCACAGATCTCTAGAGGCAGTTATTGCACACACTCCAGCCATTTTATTTATTTCTTTGGGGTTTTCTATGCACTTTTCACACACTTCTTTCTCAGTAACTTCTACTGCACCTACTGGTAACTAGGTCTAGTTAAGTTGTTCTCCACTAAAGTAAAAATACAGAGAAAATGCATTGTTTAATGTAATTTTGTTTGGAAAAGTACATAAAACTGTAGAAATATCCCTTTAGAAATTCCAGAAATACAAAAGTTAAGATTTTCCCTTTCTAGTAGATTCTTCTAATCAAAACTCCTATTTTACAATAGAAAAAATCCCCATTTTAAAAAAATTAAGTTGAAATAAAGCGTTTAGTGTTTTCTTGTACAACAACAACTTCTGTAACTTCTCAGCATTTTAAAACTTTCCTTGAAGAGAGAATTTTTATTTCATTTTTCCAAAGAAAAATTGCCAAGGTGCCAAAATAATGGAATTTTCTACAGTACTGATAAAATCTGAGCTTAGCCTAGGCTCCACTAAGAACTGCAGAAAAGGCAGGAAAAAGAAATTCCTTAGCATTTAAGGTATGAAGAGTCTCATTTCCTAACAAGTCTATTGTTGTAATGTTTTATTTTTAGTTTTGGGTCCATTTCCCTCACAGACCATTTCGCATACATCCAACTGGTCACGTCAGGTTCCTGATTCACAACAGAAAAACTGAGACTTACACTGATGTTTGCCAACATGAGGCTGTGCATGGAAATCAAACATAGGCATGGGGAAAACCTCTTATTACCCACATGCTCACAGCTGGATTTTACTTGGCTGTTTAGTCAATAAACAGCAGTAGCTACCTTTTGTGGCATTTTTACAACAGGAAATTTATTCTGCAGAAGAGATATTAAACACCAGATACAGCCATCTAACTCCCTTCTAAATATAACCCTCTTGAGTTGTCAAACATCCTAATTAAGGAAAAAAAATTCCCAAATGCTCTCCCTGGATTCAGGTGTTTTCACTGATTTAAAATGGAAGCAGAATCAGAGCTGTATTTTGTATTTATGGGATACTAAACTTTTCACTGGGTTAAAAACAAAGTCCAAAAAGCCTAAACCAAATTATTAATTTTACTAAAAAATATATCTCATCCCACTGAACTGCAGAAAAGGTCCAAGAAAGGCACTGTGACACTGAGCATAAGCCTCAAGCAGTTAGAGTCTGTTGACTGAGATTCTTCAGGCAACACCGTAATAGCAGAAACAGAAGAGTCTACATTATTTTTGTGAACTTGCTCTGACTCCTGGCACTAGTATTGCCAGGATTTGCTGATATCAGTACAGTAAATATTTGGCTCAGCACAGCAAAGAGCTGAGGAGGCACCCACATAATCACCAAATCAGAAGGCAGGACTGTCCAAAACAGCCTTAAATTACTCATTGCTCACTTCAGCGAGTGTTCCCAGTCACTTTTCCTCAGGTCTGTGTGTTCGGCACAGTGAAGCACAGCATGTCAATTTATCATCTTGCATCTTCTGGACTTCTCTAGCTGTCTAATACTGAGTTATAATGCAACAGAAAAATTTAGAGCAGCTTGGGAAAGTGTATTTGGTATTTTCTCCCATGAGCGAGTTAAAATCCCAAAGAAGCTGTTTTGGTTTCTTCTCCTAGAGTCTTAATAAGAAAAAGAAACCACCACCAAAAAACCAACATCACAAAACAGAATTAAAAACAGTCTAGAGGCATGTTTGAGTGCTTAGTTTTCTGTAATTTAATTTTGCCCCAGGTCTGACTTTTTAATTTTTTTTTTCTTAAAGTAGTCAAAGTCTGAGTTTTCTTCTATCTCTTTACTGGTGCCCAGCTCTATTATCTAACATTTTTATTAAATTTGAACTGCAGCTGCCTTCCTATCACAAAAAAAAAGCCCCCAAAACCCCAAGTTGGAAGGAGTTTATGCCATCTGCATACAGAGTACACACAGTGTATTTGGTTTACAACAGCTAGGCGCAAGATAACTGAACACACACATCCTTTCTGCTATATTGACACAAGCGGCACTGGGAGATAAGCAAAAGAGAGCACGCGGCTGCCACACGCCTTGCCCCATACACAGCTCCAGCTGTTGCTACCTTTTACTGCACAGAAGCCTCCCAAGCACTGCCTTTGCATGCCTCAAATCACAGACTGTTCTTACAAGCTGATGGGCCAGTCCTGAAACTGTGACAGACTTTCCAGTACTAGAGTGTTTTATTATAAAGTGAGTGCAGCCACTCCACCAAGAGAATTTAAAATAAATACTTGACCAATTTGCTTCATTTTATCTGCTTTTCCCTTTACTCTTGCCCCATTTCACTCCTGTTTACCCCTGAAACACTGGGGTATATAAATGAGTTAACTATTTTTAATTTTTACTGAAGATGCTAGACTCCAGTCAACAGAAAAAAACACAAACCGTCTCTGCGGTCTGTCATAGTTCACACAATGCCATTGAATTAGCAGCCCTCCCAGAGCCATACTTTTCCTAAAAGAACCTCTGTTCAGTGTAAGTGATGACAGATAACAGCATTACTGTTATTGCAATATGATATCAGTATTCACTTGCCTGCTACCTCAAGGTAAACTACTGTAACTTTAGCATGGTTACCAAAAAGCATCAGCAGCATCAAAGTCACAGACTGGTGGAAAGCAGGGCTAATCCAGCCATCTGAGGCTATTTTTCTCATAGCAACCATGGGACCTAACAGTTGTCACCTTGAGCTGAGGGTCCTGATGACATATTTCTTTCATCAGCTTAACTGAGAAAGTTATAAAGATTCACATGGCAAATGTCTCACGTGTGGGAAACACTTTTCCCACTTTTCCCTGGATTGGGCGCATGTAAATCACACACACGTACAATTTTGCACAGTCTGCCTACAAAGACAATAATTAATAATTCCTCAAATAACCCAACACAAACAATATCATTAAATAACACCAATGCACCAGTACTATGTTCTGTATCTGCAAAACCCAGAGGGTCAGCCTATGTACAGGATATGTGTGCTTGTTATACCTTCTGACCCAAGTCAGTGCCTCTAGAGCACTGAGAAAAGTTTCTGAACAAATAGTTGTGAGGGACTGCTCAAAACCCATTGGAACAGTTGTGTCCTTGAACGGTTACGCTGGGTGTAGACGTTACGTTACAGTGGTATTCCCTCCCAAGACCTGGCTCAGAACCTGCTCTGGTTCGTTCTCAAGAGGTTTTTTTTTTTTTTCTTTTAAATGGAACATGCTAAATGTTAAAAAAGGCCAGGATGTCTGTCCTAGACAGACAGGGAAATTATTTTTGACCAGACTTGTGCACAGGACCATTGGACTCAAGAGAAGGAAACAACAAATATACTGTCAGATCTCTTATTTACAGTAACCCTTAGTGTACACCAATAAAGAATAAGAAGCTCATAAGAAATTACGGAAGTGATCATGGAGTTCATTCACATCTCAAAATGATTAAAAATACACAATCAAAAAATGTTTATAGACCCAGAGGAATGTAAGAGGGACTTAGCACTTGTGCTGAAATGTGCCCACAAGAGTTGACTCTGTACAAACTCAGAGTCTTTCAGCTGCAGCTGATCCACTACCTCAGGATCATGACCAGCAAGACAGACATTGTCAAGTGGTAGGATTTACTGCTGGGATGACAACCCAGTCCCAGCTTTTGTATCAGTAAATCCTCAGCAGAACTGAAAGGGTGATGGACAACTTAGAAACATGACCGTAAATCTCCTGTTCACCCAGTTCTGCTGTAAAGATGACTGGAACTTAACTCGTCCGACCCAGTCAAGTAATTACAGAAAAATATTTGAAAAGTGTCAATATGGTGAAAGATTAATTGCATCCCCTTCTAAAACAACTTGTGTTTTGAAAAGCAAATAAATTGTTTGTTTCAAGTAAAGTAGCAGCAGAGAAGGACCTTACATGGAAGTAAAAAATATCCTTTGCAATAAAACAAAAAAACTAAACTGGGAACCTGGTCAGAGTCAGTAAAAAAGGACAATGTGACAGATTCTACTGGGAGTTTCTATTTTACTGTCTGCAATACTCTTTTTTGGGTTCTCTGGGGGAAAAAAAGCCCCAGAAAACAACAATTAAAAAGAGTCTCTTAAAGAAACTTATGAGTCTAGAATTAGCTGCCCAGGAAAAAAATACTCTAAGAAAATTTAAATGTCTGTTTGCATTTATACAGAAAGGATCAAGCACAAAACATGCCGTGGAAGAAAGTCAAGTACTGCCTTCGGCTCCTGCCCACAAGCTGGACATTCCATCCAGGGGTTCCCATTGTTTCACGATATTTAAGAGAATAAAGCCACTGCTTCCTTTGCAGCAGGGAGCTCTGGCATCAAGGACAGGATCCGGAGTATAACTGCTATTTTGAGTGCTGGAAGGAAGCAAAGAGCTGTTTTGTGGAAAGGCGGAGGCACTTTGGTTGAGCTGTGCATGCAGTGGTTCAATGAGATATTTTGGGGGTGTTTGAAGGGGATCCTGAACTGTCTCAAGGTAAAAAATGCTGCCGAAGTTCACACGTGTCTATGGACAAGCAACCTGGCTACTGTAAAATTCATCGTAAATCACCGCAGAAGGGGAAGACTGAAAGAGAAAAGGGATAAGAGAGTTTCTGATGTGATTGTGAAGAGGGTTCTGCTATACGTAGTGCTGGAGATGTCATCAATAAATATTGCATGTGTACACTACCTTTAACATGACACTGAACGAGCTCAATTAATCTCAGAAATAATGACCTCTGCAGCAGACATGTAGAATCAGATCATACCTGCTAATATCACAAGTTTTGGATTAAGGACTTCATAGCTTTTCTTAAAGCATTGGGTCTTGTAGATGTAGGGAAAACACTTTTGCTCATGCCCTCTTTTGTGTTAGCAAGGTGTGGAAAAGGCATTCGAGCCTGCAGCTACAAAGTTACCTTTAGACTCATCTGAAAAGGTGATGCGGCTAACAAGAGCATCAACCAAATGGCTCAAAACTGGGGTAGAATTCAGATCAGGATTCTGGCAACAAGTTGTAACTGGAGGAAGGGTAAGGACAGCAGTTCAATGTAATAAAATGTATTATGTTTATGTACTGTGTACGTCATTGGTTGGAGAAACAGCAGATTTAGCATAGAGTTCAACAGACCAAAGACACTGCAAGGACAGAGGCACAGCATTTGATACCTTACACAAGGGAGCAAAGAAAAATGGACTTTATTATCTCTGGAAAGAAGGTGACCTCTGTTAGCAGCTACAAACATCTTCCATGAGCACTAAAGCACTGTCAATAGTTGGGATGTCTCCTTTAGTTCTGGATGTCTGGCTGTGTCACCAAGATCCACTTCTGCATCTTTCTATGTGAAAGCAGGGATGATACCTGTAATCATTAGGAATCATATCCTCAGAACAGACCACAAGGGTTTACAAAGCCCTGTGCAAGTACTGCATAATTTTTCTTTTTCTGTATGACTGTGGAAGAGTGAGGACATCACCAGTGGTGGAGAAAAGGTTTACAATGAGCAGTTAGATGACCTTGTCAGACAGTCAGGGCAGAAAGTTCAAGCTCTTGTTCAGCTACATCATACCAATGAAAGTTACAAAGAATTCAACAGACTAGGAAGTACTTACAACTCAACAGCCTTTTACTCTTTAACTATATTGTTCTTTTAAGAGCAATTGTGCCAGCAAGTAGCAAAAAGTAAAGAGGATGGACAAAAACTTACAGTTGCCCCCCTCACACCTCCTTGAAAAAACAGTAATTCCTTGTTAATAAAAAGAACTAAGAAATCTCCGACAAAATCATTCTAACCAGACAGTGGCTTAAAATCATCAACAACTTGACAGGAGACCTGAACATTGATCATGTTTTCCACTAGATTCTGCAGCTCTAATAAAGTTCCACTAAACAGCTAATTGCATAATAATTAACTTAAATGTTGAAATCCATTATCCTTTCCATAAGACAGAAAGCCTTTGAGATGCTACCTAAACAAAGTGAACCTGAATAACAAAACCAGGGTCTGATCTCAGACTTATTAATATAAACCTAGGGAAAACACTAATTTTTGTCTTCAAGTAAGTTGAGGCTCCAGACCCACGGTTAACTAATACAGGAAATAAAAACACAACAACCACATGCCCAAAGGTTTGATGAACCTCAGTTGCTGAGCATACAAGTTTTAAATCCCTACTTAATCTCCAAATAAAAATTAGGAGGTAGCTTGAAGAAATAGTGTGCAGTGCCAACAACAAAGTTATCAGCAGACATGTGTTAGACAACATGCGAAAATATACTGACATCAGCTTGTCAACAACAACCACCAACTAAGAGACAACTCTGACAAAATAGGCCTGATCCAAAAGAAAAGGAAAACACAGTCAAATATACAAGTTGGATGTGACTTTGGTGTCTATTAAATTAAATAACATTACTCCAAGTTTAGAGTTTGAATTGCTCTTCCACTTTGCAGGGTAACTACGGCAAGTGCAAAATGATTGCACTGCTTCTGCCCCTGCAATGAGGCTTTTCTGCCACTCCAGAGCTGCAGCATTACCTGTTTCCAGCCAGATTTAGTCTGGGCACCTTGTGAGTCCTCCACCAGTTTTTTGCACAAAGTTCATTACTATAGAGAGTTGGAGTCTCACTATATTTACAAGACCATGAAGATCCTTCATCTAAAAGATTCCTGATGCTCCATACAAGCAGCTAGCTGGAACTAGCAAGGACACCAAGGATAAAACTTTCATCCTTGTAGTAAGTGTCTTGGGACTTGTTATGACTACAGGTGGTCAGACACTTGACTTTGTATCTCTTCTGAAAGACAGCACCTCCAGCAACACAGTACTCCCTAGTGTGACACCTCTTCAGTAGCTTCTAAAAGGGAAGTCTACCTCCTACTGAGTCACCAAACCCTCCTTCCCACAGTAGCGAGGCTTTTCCTTAGAGGACTCTTGTTTGAAATAAAACCTGTCAGTCTAGTGGTACTGTGCCAACAGCTCTGTGTGCTTTTGCTCTTGTATATTCTGAGGGCTGATTTTAAAAAATGGGTTTCATTACTTAACAGGTTAGGGCCTAGCGACACGTCACAAGTTTTAAACCAATACAAATTTTTTGCAACTGTACATGTTCTTCCTGATCGCCATTGACACATTTAGAAAGCACTTTCTGCTGTTCACATACCCATCCCTTTTAAAGCAAGAGACAAATACAGCCTGCATTGCTTGGGATCAGTTCTAGGTGATAAATCAAATTGCACTTCTAAAGATTACAAAAATTGTGAAAACAAAAAAGGGGGGGGGTGTGTTTAATCAGAGGAATCTTCATATGAAATTATAGGCAATAATGCATTTGAGATATAGAAACTAAGAATGAAAGTGAAGCTGGCAGAACACCCGCAGGTATGTCTTGCCTTCATCTAAGAGAGGATTATGCCTTTAAGATGTCCAGGCAGAAAAATTTCTGGAATTTCAAATATGTTAATAGTTCAAAGTACTGTTGACTCTAAGCCAAAACCCCAAATTGGAAAGTTCCTGAGCCTTGGGCATCACTCAGCCTGTAGCTGTAAAGGAGTGAAACAGAAATTCAGATGGAAACACGCACACCTTTTGTGAAGTTCTAATCTGTGATTGGCATCTGACTAGAAATAACCAAATTCAGACCCTATCTTGGAGACCTGAAGTCAGAACCACAGTCTCTAGGAGAAAACTCAGAGAGGCTGGTTTCTCTTTTGCTGCACTGTCTTTTTCCAAACTACCTCCACCCATTACTTTTTAGAGGACATTGGCAAATGGCACCCCTCAGGCTGTATAAATCTCTGCAGAAGGAATGGTATAATTTTTCTCCCATCACAAACCTTCCAGTCTAATATTTGACAGCCTAGATCAGGTGCTGTCCAAACATTTATTAAAATATTTTAAATGATGAATATATCCAATTATTACTATTAATGCAGCTAATACTGAGTAATGAGGGGGAAACATTCTAGCTTGTGTCCTGCAATTCATTACCCCTGCCTTGTCAACAATTCAAAGCCCAAAACCTAATCATCCATACTGGGCCCTGTTATATTTCACACGTCACATTTAATAAGTCACTCAGTGCCTATAAATTAATGTAACATGTCGGCGTTTATGAGCGCGGCTTTGTCGCTGTTAACAAATGATGTGCTGGCCTGGTCTGCTGCAGCTCGGCAGTGACGAATGATGGAGGATGATTTCTCTCCAATCTATAAACTACACACTGGGGACCACAGCAACACATGGATACACAGATACATGTGTGTGCACACACCAACACTCACACTGTCTATGGAATATAGCACAAAGAACGGGCCCCTGCACATGCTTTTGTAGGTATGTTTCATGCATTCTGATGCAAACAGAATATTTTTCCATTCCAGTTATTATATTTTATCAATATATATCATACCTATTCATACACAAATAAGTATGCACACAAGATACTCTACAGTATCATAGGAATGTACGTATAACTCTTCTGCAAGTTCTCCAAAACTACAGCTACTCTATGTATCATGCTACAGTTTCATTTGCACCAGTTTAAGTGAACTAAGCCTACAGGACAGCTGTGGCAGGTTCAGGATTGATGAAAGACATCTGGATCTGCATACAGCTGCATTAAATGCTACATGCAGTAATAAAAGTGCATGTTGTGAATGCACACTGCCAGCCACTGTCACTGGAAGTGGCTTTTACAGAGCTCAACTGATTTGTCAGCAACAGAGGAAGAAAACAGGTAAGGAAAGCACCTCTGAGAGCTGAGCTCATAGCCCCTAGGAAAGCTGCAGGACCTCAGTTTTGGCTTTTTTACAAAGCTTTGCCAATGGTAATGGCTGTTTTATCCTTCTATTTGCTTTTATATCACCAATGTATCCTGTGTTACAGAAACAGATTCCTCATGAAAATCTATGAATATACACAATAGTTTGAAAAGTTTCGGTGATATGAGAATGCGTCAGGGCTGAGCCCACAGTCTGGGAGTGACATCTGACTTAATTTTCTAGGTATTTTTTTGTCTCTGTTGGAAAAATTACCATCTGTAAAAAAGAAACTTATGTTTCTTTGGCCTCAGAGTCATGTCTGAGGGTCTGTCAGTATGAAAAAATTATTCAGAGAAAAATCTCCCATATGTCATCATCTTCAGATGGTTTATAAATTAAAAGCATCCTTCCCTGGTAAGATACAAATCTTGATTCATAACTTTAACTAAAAAAGTAAAAAAACCATGTTAGACATATATTTTAAAAGTCAACATGGAAATGACAGAATTTTTACTCACAAATTTTCCTTTTGTCTTGGACCATTGACTCACAAATAACACAGCAGAACTGGTTGTGTCTGTTCTTTCTTAAATCCCAATTTAAAATGAGAAAACTCTGGAAAGGTCTCTGAATCAGGGGAAAAGTTTCCTGTGTAAGTCTAGCAAAAACCCCATGAACATTTGGTCCTGTGATCCCCTGGTGCTCAAGGCACCAAAACTAAGCCTGTGTCTCAGAAAGCATCACAGTTCCAGAAACATTGTGCTGTGGGAATCCTTGCACAGCTTCGCTGCACTGAGTCTGGGACTAGTCACAAACTCTTCTCTTAGGAACAAACAGCAAAGGACATACAGAGCGGAGCTGAACCACTAAGATCCCTTCCGCCAGCTGGGTCTGGGAGATCTTCTGGAGCTTGCCACTCAGGCAGCACAGACACAGATGAGCTTCTCCAGAGGCCAGTTCTGAGCAGGAGCCCAGTCAGAGGGCTCCAAATTGTCTTTGGAAGTTTGTCTTTCCACAGCCTCAGTGGAGTGTGGTCAGCCTACTAGTGTTGTCATTTCCACTGTTCTCCAGGGCTAAGTTGTGCAAACACCTCCTTGAAAGATGCCTTCTCACAGAATGGGGTATTTTAACCTTTCTATAAATACCATCCCCAAAATGTATATACTTAAACAGCACTCAAAATACTTTAGCTTTCAACCACTGACAAAGGTTCACTCTTTGCTTAATGTCAGCACCATGACTCAGTGATTCCATGACATCCTATTGGAGCAGCAACACTGAACAACAGTGCAGCAAAAATTGTATTTATTTTCCAAAATCAATCCACCCTAAAAGGGCTGGTTAAAGTACTAAAGCAGAACACAGAAGACCTAGATTCATGTCTCTGCTTGCTATATCTACCTTGTAAGCTGCCAAGTTGCTTTTAGACTGCTAGAGATGCAATTAAACCCTCTTGAAAGTCCTACTGCACACTTTACTACATCTTTAGAAGTCAAAACACCTTTAAAAATCTAGCTTTAAATCTCTCTGTGTCTTCTTTTCCCATCTTTAAAATAGGGATCATGACACTTCTCTAGCACACAGGTACTGTAAGGATAAAGACAAAGACACTTTCTCAAAGGTGTCACATGTATCTAGGATTCTCTCATGTATTGTTGGCACACGAAAAAAAATTCTTAGATGTTTTTAAAGACTTCTGATATATAAAGAGAAGAACCATGTAGGATTTCATAGGCCTTTTTTTTTTTTTCAAATGTCTCTAAGAAAATTATTTATTACAGGTAGTGTCAGTGAAAGCAACCCTTACCATTTTGTTTTTCTAGGTCATGTATGTTTGGCTTTTTGGCTCTAGCTTTAGGCTACAGTAAAATTTTGTTAAGAGGCTTGAGGATCACTGCTCCTGCGTCCTATGTAATTGGGCACTACCTTTTGCTGAAGGAAAATGTTTTGGAGTCTGGGGTCAGCCACAGCATATGAGTGTGCAGTGCGTAACAGCAAAGGCTAGTTGACCAATTAAAGCTAAGTGATGGCTTGGTGTCCCAGCAGCCTGCCATTTGCACTATGTGAGAGGTAATAAAGACCATGAAAACACAGAGCCACATTCCAGCCAAGCAATACACAGAACCTCTTTCCAGAGAAAATAGGGCAGGGGGAAAAACAAGACCCATGAGTTACTAAATATTTAACGATTACACTAAAGAAAATTTATTTGGTAATTGGCTATTAAAATGTATGGTATTTTCCCTAAAAACAATATTGTACCTCCAGCACCTAACTGAGAAATGTTATGGTGCAAACCCTTCCTCCAAGTAACTGTGACAACACCTAGACAAAGAGAAGTTGAGACCATTACTTCAGACCAAAACCAAATTGTCTGAGCAGCTTAGTTGAGCGGCACCCCCCAATATTTACATTTTAATCCCATTCTTCTGTGTCCTTTCATTCATTTACTATCTTTAGTCATTTCAATCATAACTTTTTTGAAGCCACACTATATTATCTGTATAGAAGTCTGACCTACCAGAGCCCTCCAGGTACTACTGCAAAATACAAGATATACAAGAACAAGATTAATCTTTTTTTTCCCCCCTTACATACACATTAATCTCTAAGTGGGAAGTAAGAAAAGCAAAAAGTGAGCTGAGTGCTAAAAGGACAGCTTAGTAAGATACACATGCCACAACAGTCACCCTTAACTCTGAACACTCAGAAAACTCCACAAGAAAGGTGGAGACTTTGCAATAAAGTTACCACACAGGCACTTAAAATAAAGGAAAAAAAGTAGAATTACCCTGTTGCAAGGGACTTGTGAAATCTCCGAAATCTTGAAAAAAGAAATCTGCATGACAATAACATTATTTCCCTCTCTGAGGGACTCACAAAACCATACAAAAAAGAACACAGTTCTTTTCAATTCAGTCCATTGTATAGAACAGTGAATGTCACAAGGTTTATTCTATAATGATTTATTATCAAGAAAAATAAGGGTTCAGGCAGAGACATATTTTCTTAAGAATATATTGTTCCCCAAAATGGTTTGTTTTGCAGAAACATTTCTTTTTGCTCTATTTTTCCCCTGGCAGTTCCTTTTGGCTTCATCCTAGAGCTGCCTTCATCCATACTCAGCTTTACTTTGAGAGAGAGAAACTAAATCTTCAGCTCTCCTCTCCCTGCTGCTCTGACTTCCCCTGAACGCTGCATCTGTAGTCACTGGTAAGCCACCACCTTTTCCTCTTTGCACTATACCCACCTGGCTCCTCCCTTCTGAAACATCAGAGATCACTCAGACCTCTGGAGACCTGAGACAGCGGAAAAGCATTGCCACGGCAAGACTTAGTCTACTGCCAACAAGAGACAAGGGCACATGCTTGAAGCCCACAGAGAGGATCTCCTTTGCTAAACTACACTAGTGAAATCACTGCTGGGGAATACCTAGGTGGCCTCAGGGGATATGAGCAACCCAAGCCTGTCAGCTGGAGCGGAGGCCGGTGCTGGAGTTTGGGAAATGGTTCCCTGAGAGAAACAGCCAAGCAAAGCTCTGCTGGAGGAGCATCCTAATCCCTGTGTTAAGCACCAATACGAGCTGCACTGAACTGAATAGTTTTAACCAGCTCTTCCTTTCCCCTGCCTGCAGGAACTGGTGACTCTATAAAAGTCCTGGTTAGGTTTTTGTTTTACCCTGGGCTGTTTCAATGCAACCATAGACTTCAGCATTCTTCCCTTCTTAATTTTCCTGCTGCATTTCCTTGTTAGAGCAAAGGGACAGTTTGCATTCTCTTTGTACTCAGTCCCTACAGCCATTGTGACAGTTAAGGAAATGCCAATATTCTTTTTTCATAGGAAAGGAAAGTAAGTGAATTCACCAGGCTGTGAAAAAGTTTTTGTGAAAAGAAGGGAATATGTTCCGTGGTGTGGACCAGTATGTTGGCTCTGCTAAAGACTGGATTTCTACACCATTTTTTTTTCTCATTAGAAAAGTAGAAGTATTAAAAAATTAAATTAAAAGCTACACTGGCTGAATATTCCACCTAGAACTAGCACTTGGTACAGAAAGCAAATAAAGCAAAAACTGAGCAGGTGAAGAAAACTCAAAGTGCACTGTATGATCAAGCTAAACCGCTGCAATTCCATGCATTCAGTAAGAAAATAAAGTCAAAAGTAGGTCACAAAAGCTGACAGAATTAATCACAGACAAGATGAATAGGAAATTTGATGGAAATGAGATCACTTTTCATGATGAATTCATAGTCAGTGTTTAACTGAGTACAATGAACTTGAAAATACACTTGGTGAATGTCTGTATTAGCTGGACTGCTGAATGTTTGTTAGCAGTTAAGATACACAAACTGATCAATAGCGTAAAACAAAGGAGCTCAGGTATGCATGTGTACTCATACATCACTTCAATAAATTATCCTGGGTGTTACAAATGGGGGAAGGGAGGGGGTGGATTTAGAACAATCATTTTGGGATCAAGAGCTAAATCATTTCAACCACATCTTGATTTCTGCAAAACTCGGCAGGAATTATGAGGCTTAACAGCATCTCAACAATTAGCATATTATAAATACAAAAATGATATATTAAAGTGAGAGAAGAAAAAGGCCAGCATTTTACACCTACAGTAATATAATTCCACTACTTAATGCAAAGTAACAGGCATTAGAGTGTTTGGGATCCTCTTGTATAGTGTTATCTGTCCTATCAGTAAATGAGACTATGTGAACAGTACAAGCTATAAATAATTCAAGGCCTGAGATGGCAATTATAGAACCATGCACAACCAGCATGAATATTTTATGAAGGCTAAAACAGCCCTCAGAATGAATCATGGATAGATGAACACACACACATCCACACACACACTCAGCTGTTGGCCAAGTATTGCTTCCAGACATGGCTTATATCTGACCCGTAGTACATCTCAAAAGAAAATTTCCTCAACACAAAAGTCAGAAGTTGCATCTGTATTTTCATATATAAAAAGATATTAACAAAATAAATAACTGTAGGGGAATTTTTAAAGGGTAGATTGGTGAGGGAAAATGTTTGTTCCTTTCCAAAGATTCTGGTAGGAATGCTAAACAACTTTTTCCTATACCCAGCAGGTACTTAACAAAAGCAAACCATGATGTATAAAATAAGGATCTGCAACACTGGTCTGCAAAATCTGCCCCTAAAGAAAGACCTTTCTACATGGAGATATTTACCACTAGACATAGACTAGTACAACTTCCCATATGGGCACTATTATTGCAGCACAAGAGCATTCACATGGGAGTTACAGCAGTATAACTACTCCAGCATAATTATATGGGTATAATTATACCAGTAAATTTCCCTGTATTAGCAAGCCCAGAGAAATCCTCCCTGTAAGGAGCATGGCACTGCTGCATCCTGCCAACAGGCCTCTAGTAAAATACAACTTGAAGCAGAGACTTCCAAATACTACTTCTCAAGCAGGATGGTCAGTGGCACATGAGTAAACGAATACTACATTAGCAATAAGAAAACATCTTTTACATGCTTATCGTGAACATAGGCACCAAGACACACGTGCACATAGACACTCCACATTTGTATATTATCTAAATATACTATGAGTATATACATACAAATTTATTTATATTAATTTGCCTTTTAGAAGATCTGTGTTATAAACACTGTATGATTAGTCCACAGATTCCCTCTTTGAAATGAGGATGTATAATTTCTCCACTTCTCTGACTGATAAAACTAAGATACATAGTTAAAACAGCATCAGCTATTAAAAGAAACTGTGCTGGAACCTGTGTGGCCATCAGATAACTTCTCTGTGCCAAATATAAACAGATCATTGATAACTTGAAGATGTCACATGTGTGAACATAACTGATGAGACTGGTTTTGGGTGCTTGGCAGTTCACACACATGCTTGAGGAATAAAGATTAAGAGTGAAAACAGAAAAACATGGGGCTAAGGAGGCAGCATCAGATGTTTCTTACCAACCTTAATACATTTTTTCCCTTCTTTTTTACCTCTAATTGGATCTTTTATTTGCATCTAAAAAAAGATCTTTTAAGGCTACAATTTAAAACGATGCACTGTAGACAGGCTGCCGAGTCGTCCTGCAAGGACGTGCCCATGAATAGGGTCACAGTGTCACAGACAGCACAGAGAGCACAAACTCACCCATCTTACTGCTTTTTCCTGCACAACCCCTATAATTTTGTGGGTTTGGCACACACAAGGGACAATTGTGTCAGCCGGGGTCAAGCTGCCATTGTGGGGGCTTTGTGGGCAGGATTGGTATCTGAGGGAGAGGGGTTGTGTCATTCTGGGTCAAGATACTGCAATTGTGGGTGCCAGTTTGGCAGCTACTTAGGAGGGTCGCAGTTGTTTTCCAGGGAGGGAAGAGATGAGCACGCAGGCAGCTGTGGAAGATATAGTTTGAGCTGAAGCTGTTTCTAGAAGGTTTGGCACAGAGAAGAAAGTGAAGTTAGCTCAAGGAAGTGGGGAGATTGCAGAGGCACAAAGCATCTGGGAGCTGGAATGGTTTAGGATATCTCTGTGGGAGGATGCTGCTCAAAAGGGATCAACACCTTCAGCAACCTTTATCACCATGAGTATATCTTACTCAGCAAATAGATGCATTTTCTCCAGCAGAAGAACCTGGAAAGCAAGACATCACTCAGTGTGCCCGCTCATGAGAAATTGGTATATTGGGTAGGGGTCTCACAAGTGAGTTTTGCAACCTAATTCCACTTTGTTTGCTACTACCTCCTAAATTAGCTTTTTTTTCCCCTCACCTGTCTATGTGTTCAGAGATGCTGAATTGTGAGTCAAACTGTAACTTGAAGAGGATTAAACTCCTGGTACACATTGATCCTGCAAAGCACAACTGTGGATTTCATTTTTTCTCATTTATAGGAAGTGAATGAAAAAATTCATGAACAGAAACACATATCTTGAGACCACAAGTCCAAAGGAAATACTCTGCTAATTGCAAGGGTGTATTAAAGTCATGAAGTAAGTAAACTAATTTGCTCCTGGCATACTTTCTATACCTCCCAGGTTTCTGTTTAGGACCTCTGTTTAGACATTTCACAATCTAAAGCTGGTGAAGTCTG